>CM064493.1:9476945-9930169 GCA_032716605.1 Paralithodes platypus | reverse complement strand
TTTGTACTCCTTTGTATCCCACCTGCGGAAGCGTGCTCAGGGTCGGTACTCCAATGGGAGGACTGCGGAGAGTCGAGTGAAGGGAGGCGCTCGGCCAAAGGGCTCTGACACACTCACCCTATCTCGTACGCCAGTCACCCCACCAGCCACACACGTCATCAGGTCATCCTTGGTCATGCCACTAGTACATACATGACCGATAGCTGCGGCTAAGCGCTGGAGACCGTACCGATTCACACCCACCAACCTGTCGGAAGTAACAGGCCATTGTAAAAAATTCCTTGCATCCTCCTCACTGTTCACCAAGTTAACAACCTGCCCATGCTGCTGCTCCTCAGCTTCTACATCACGTACTGTGTCCTCATCCTGCACTGATCTGCTATAAGACATGATGCTCACTGAAGATTTTTCACTTTGATACACAAAAAAGAAGTACCCCAAACTCTTATACCACAATCTTCACAATAAAAAATTCTCGGAGACCGCTTAAGTGCTATATTACTTTGCTAAAAAAATAATTCTTGCATGTCCTCAAAAAATATTCCACAAAATCAACAAATTTTCACTGCCTAAACTGTGAGAAAAATCTGCACAATAACCTGCAATTATATGTAAGTTCACCAAATCCTGAGCTAGGTCGCCATTTGTTACGATCGGGTCTCGTATAAATCAGTGGCTCTTATACATTGGACTAGACTGGCATAAATGCAACAACACGGAAACGCTAGATCCAACCCCTGATATATAATCCCGTCGAACAAAGAACACATATACCCTCCAGAGTTATATCTGCGATAGTGGGGTATCTTAACTCTCAGTATCTATGTGCTTCTACTATAGGCTGATGTTCTCTGAAACAGCCTATTACCTATAACATATGGTTGCTTAGTTATGGTACACAAGGAAAAGATAGTTAACTTAATTAAATCACAAGAGTGATCTAATGCAAACAAGAAGAAGGTTTACTTAACATTACTTTAATCAATAATATCTGTCACTCCTTTATGAAAGAAAGTGTTGTAAAGTCCTCAAGCACCGAACAAGGAATCTTCTGAATAATTTGGATGCTACTAAGAAGAACGTATCGGAAATGGAACCACAAAATAGCAGGAGGCAGGACAATGCACGTGTAGGCTAAATACACAAAAAGGCTGGACCTATAATGTTATTGGAATAAGAATATTATAAGCGGTGCAACAGTAATAATGCTCGCCACGAAAAAGTAGTACTCCTATTAACAAAACCGGTCTATGCTGGTTGTGTCTCTCTACAGCAACCTAGACCTCAAAATGCTTGTGTAGAAATAATGGGTATGCATAAAAGAGTATATGATCTACTCCAGCTAATGTATACCCGGGTTAATAAAGTCTAGCTGGGATGCGCAAAGGTACAGAATTCTGGTGGAGCAAGGCAGCTCCTAGCCTAGTGTGGACCTTGGGTCTGTGCGGCCTGATTACGTTAATATGAAGGGGTGCTCTCTTGAGGATTCTCGATCACAAGTATCGAGTATCCTCCTGGCGACTCTCAAAAGTAAAAAGCAAATAGAGTTAGAACAGTGTTGGGTGGATTAGGCAAGCAGCCTCATGCACTACACAGTCTAAACTCCAAGGTACACAGACAAAAGATCCACCCAGGTAACCCACAGAATCCGTAGTGTCGTGCAGCTCAAAAGTAGCCTACACACAGTGAAAACACCAACAGCAAGGTACCTGATCCCTAGTCTAGCATTATTTAACCCTGTAGAAACATTAGTGATTGATGGAGACAGTCCGAGCAATACAATCTCCCAAAGAGACAACGACTCTCTTCAACCTTAGCCTAGTACATAAGAAATGTGAGATCCAGCATATAATACAGTCTGGCCACCAATTCAAGGTGTGGATGCAGAGAACCAGAGGAGGATTGATATTAATAATAGGTGAGGAAGTAGTGGAAATGATAGAGGCAGTAGGAGAGAAAGATTCTAAGACAAGAGTGTGGAACAGTTCATGGGAGATGCTTAGAGTATGCTGTCTGGGAAGGATCTGACAAGGATATTCCCAGGGACCGCCTCGCTGGAGTCCCAGTTCGCAGGAATGGCACGAGGGCGCGCGACAGTCGCCCAGTAAGCAGCCGCCTAGTAGGCAGTGTTAGGCAGGAGGCAACGAATCCCGCGAAGCCTATGTAAGGGGGCCAGCCACGCGCCACACTCACCACCAAGTCACACCACCTGGTCTCTCTCTCTCTCTCTCCCGCTCGCCTTCCCATCATTCAACTACTTAACACAATGCTTTCAATTGACTAAATAAAATAGAAAGGATTGTGACAGACGAAAATAAAGAACAGTTCTGAACTGTCTGCAACACAAGCTTTCTCGAGAAGGAAAGTACACAATGATAGGTAGACTGTAGCTACATTCTCTGCCCTGGCGAGTCCTAGCGAGTAAGCCATGGGGTTTTGGGGGAAGCGGTGAGCGTCACAAGAGGGACAACCCGAGCCAGTTTAGTGAAGGACTTACAGGATTGACCATTCAATTTAGGATCCGTCCGACTCCGAGGCCCTCTGTGTATCTTGTTAGCACTATTTTTCTACAGTGGTGTTCGGCTAATCCATCCACTAACATGCCTTACCCTTAGGTAAGCAGTACGGATTTGTATCAGGTTTACTCCCCTAGACAGGTTGCCAACCAAAGCTGACGAGTCCCATCCACCCGGATTTGTATAAGGTTGTCTCCCCTAGATGAGTTACCGACCAAGGCTAACGAGTCCCATCCACCCCGGCTTTAGGTCTTGAAATAATTCATTATTTCTTCTACAAATTTGTCAAGTTATTAAAACAGCATGTTGTGTACTGCTGAATAACTGTGACATCTTCATAGTATTGGGATTATAATAATTAAGGTAAAAAGACCTTCCGCCAATCACCGCACTCCCTTTAACCTTCCCTATAAGCCAGCTGAGTTTGACATTCCGGGCCCACCGAGTAAACATGTCACGCCCTCCCGGCCGACCAATCAGAAGCCTCCATTTTCGGAGCTGACGGCTACGCATACCGCTTCGCATTTAAACTCGCACTCGCTCTGTTCACAGGCCGTTTCCTCTGGTTGCCATGGGTCTAATGCATCAGTGCCAGTCCTATACTCCGGTAAGCCACTAAAAGACATTCACAACCAGCTTCCAGGAATGTATTATGAAGAGAGAATAGTGGAGGCGAAGGGTAGGAATATTCAAAGCGCGCGGCCAGAATGTTGCACGGCCGAGCGGACGGCTCAGCCAAATACAGCGCCGGAGAGCGGGAGGCGGGACTAAATCAAGGAGGTGGGGAAGGTTGCCGGGGTCATTCACCTCTCGGATGCCACTGGGCTAACTTCTTGCAACCCATATTCTCTCTCTCGCTTGGGCACTAAAGGTACTCGGATCCACTTATTCCAGCCCTCATCACTTGTTCCAGTAAAGCCCACCTCGGGCCTAGCATCGCTCTCCCCTACTAGGCGGATACACCCTCAGTATCCGGTCGCCTGTCATCACATCGCTGTCATGTCATCACATCACCTACAGCCAAGCAGTTCAAGAGGGACGGCAGAATCTAGTAGATGGGAGCGAGGATTTCCAGTTGAGCTATTGGCCAGCTCTGAGGTGGTGAAATTGTTCCAGTAAACACTTAGCAGTACTACATAGATTTTTAAAGTACCCATATTGGGCCCGAACCAGACTTAAAGAAAGAGAGAAAATGCTTGACTAACCCAGTGGTTCCATACATAATAATTGATGTGTTCTTATAGGACAAACTAAAGATAAATATACTAGACTTATGAGAGGTGGAAGGATGGAGTGAGGAAGTACATGAACGAAGGCAGTGCTGGTTGGGGGGAGGGGCTTCAACTGACTGGGGACTGAGGTGCATGGGGGCGGTTCGTTCGTGGCCACCGCTTCGGGGATCACGGCGTCAGGCAATAGATAGATAGATAGATGTATATAAATAAAATTATGATGTGTTAATAGGATAATAGTTATTCTTGATAGAGAAGGCTCCATGCCGATTAGCTATCAATAGTATAGGATCTGATAAGACAGCAACTAGATATTGACATTAAAGTAAGAGGGGGTAATTCTTAAGTAGACAAGCAACTGTAGGGTTCAGGGGGAAATAATGAATAGCTGCAATTAGATTTGCTTTAGTTTGAGAAACAGGTAGGGAGGACACTAGTCCGTATGATCTACGAAATCTCTTGTTATCAAGGAAACATTATCAATTATATTGTTTGAAGGAATATTCGGTCAGTTTGTGGTAAGCGTTACGAGCATTAAAGGTGGTGGGGCGTCCGAAATTAAAATTAATTTATAATGTATTTAAAGAGATGTTTAGATCTCCAGTAATCAACCTGACTACTCCTTCGTCAAAACTAATCTTCAATATTAGAGAACAAATCAAAAATATATATTGAATTGCGACCCCTTGCAACTAGTACTCACGTGAGGATGTGACGTATGCCCAGGCAAACATTTGGGAAGTAAACATCAGCAAGTATAGCAAAAATGGTGAATAGGTGTGCTGTTTTCGGGTGTAGCAACATCCCTGGACCAAACATAGCACTACACAAGTTTCCAAGTGATCCATACCATTGTAACAAATGGGTGAAGTTTATACAAAGAACCAGAGTGTGGGAGACAAAGCCCAAAACAAGCTTCATATGCAATGGACATTTTCGTGATGAATGCTTTGACAATAAAGTGCAGTGGAGTATGGGTATGGCTAGATGCACCCGCTGATTGCCTATACGGACTGGGGTCTTGTCACGCCCAGTGCCAGGTCCGTATATATACGAACTCGCCGAAAAAAAATCGTAGCAGCGAAACGACTGCACCTATAGCTTTCATATTTTTCTACCACACCTTACCCTTCTGGCGTCTTGCTACCACCACCCCAACCCCCTCCCCCAATCCACTCGCCGACCATGGGTCACCGCATCAGGCCATCACAAAGGAAAAAAAGGAAAATATGTGGCGGCGAAACGACTGCACCAATTGGTTCCATATTTGTGTGACAAGTCCCCTACCCTTCTGTCTTCCCCCCACCACAACCCCAACTTCCTCCCACCACCCACTTCCAGCCTATCCGTAGATCATCACATAAAAAAATGAAAATCCGTGGTGGCGAAACTACCTCACCAATCGGCTCCATATTTGTAACACAGTCAATTACCCTTCTACCTTCCCCCCACCATCCCCGAAACCACCCTCCCACCCATACATGCTTGCCAATTTCAGGAGTCAGGAGAGTGGATAATAATTATGGGCTAACTTAAGCCTAGCCCAAATTATACAGTCAGTGTCGATGGATATAGGCCTAACCTAGGCTAAAAAAAATTATTGGCTGAAATTCAACTACTAGCAACTAGGCTTGAAAAAAAAAAAAAGTTCCCGTCTATTTTATTTTTACGTCGATTTTTTCTGTTATTTGCACCCTGTTGGCAATGTATAATTATGATGATGACAATAAGTCATAGAGGCGTGAGGTGTGGGCTTTCACTATTGTATCCAAATGCAGTCAAAATAGACTGGGACATGATCTAGCGCGCGGCTCCGAGTAGTGTAAACAAGGCGGGCGGTAATCACAGCTGCTTCTCCCTCCTCTCCTGCTGCTGGATCTCGTCCTACAGGTTCATACATATAAGCCTGGACACCACCAATATTCATCACTTGAGGTTCTTTGCCATAATCACGGTTATCACCCTCAGTATTGGCAAACGAATCGGAACTACTGTCACTATCCTCCATTTCCACCTGTCAGAAGAGCTTGTTGTGTTCCTGGGCATACGTCATCAGAGCGCTTAACACCTTACGAGCGGCCAGTTATTTATGTGTACCGCACAGCGGGGTGTTTTTAGCCATTATATAAAAATGTTTACGTGATCATTTTCATGCCTAAATATTGACCCAGAACGTAAAACAAGTACCTATCTGCCTGAAAGGGCATAAACAGAGCTTTCGAATGGACACCATAACGATCCTTGTATTTAGTTTTCGTGCAATAACCGTGCAAGCGAGTTGCAAAAAAGCAGGACTATTCGGTACTTTCAGTACATAATTGAGTATGTAGCGAGTGAGAGAGGGAGGAGGGAGCTGAGATTTGTGTCAGTAGGTTCGCCGCGGTGGTCTAGAGCAGTCATACGCTCGCTAGTCTCCTGCCACCACTTGTCTCTCTCTCTCAGCCACATTACGTGCTGAAATTGCCACTCGACCTATGTCGAGCGCCGCCACATAGTCCAGCTTTATTTAACTCGACTTATGTTGCTCGCCGCTAAATAAGGGTTAAACTCCGAATCCAGAAAAGTGTCACCCATATCCTAATTTGGCCATTATACTTGTATACGTTCTGGGTCTTATTGTAGCAGAAAATATTGCACCAAAAGCTATAGTGCACACTGCCGGTAATGATTGTGGAGGAAATAATAGCATGCACTTGCACACCCACCTTTAAGTCCAGGAGAATAATGTAATCGCAGAATCTATGTAGAGGATTAAAGTGGTGAATCTTGTTCTCGTAGGGGTTTGAGGTACTGATCATATTAAGTCATTTACTGAGTTTTATTATTGAATAGGTGATATATGTATCATACGATTTATTGTTAACAGGGTAAATATATTGTATAAGGTTAAGAGAACCTATGATCTACGAGTGTAGTAACGCCCTGGTCGTTTGAGTAGATATATTGTATAGGGTTAAGAGAACATATAATCTAAGAGTTTAGTAACGCCCTGGTCGTTTGAGTAGATATATTGTATAGGGTTAAGAGAATATAGAATCTAAAAGGGTCAGAGGTAGTAACGCCCTGGTCTCTGGGAAGACACAGTAGGGCCCGGTAAAGTTATCTTATTTTGAAGTTTAGTTAAGAATAAATCTCTTGTTCTATATAGGGACATAAAGGTTAGATTTATTAATGCCCTGATCTCTGGAGTAGACACAGCAGGGCCCGGTGAAACTATATTATTTTAGAGAATAGTAAAGTGACTTTGGATCGAAGTCGAAGTGAGTCAATACCTGAATAGCGGGAATCCAAATAGGTTGTAACGAGAGCTCTAGAGTTCCAATGTACAACCTATGGTGGGTCGACGAAATATGCATTCTGTCTTGAACTCATTTCGACCCGAACAGAGAAATAGTTACTAAGGTAGTAGGAAGTTGTGTTAAATAAAGTATACGAATCTCTAAATGACTGTCGAATTATCCCCCACCGTAGTAGTATATTTGGAATAAGAAAATAAGTACTACAATAAAAATATATTTTTAAGGTACTGTCTTCTGTAAACATTAATATGTGAACATTTGAACACAAAAAGGAATTCATCACCAACTTCATTATTGCTACAAATTCGTTTGTTTACATTTATGTTGCTGTGTCTACCGCTGACAATAGGCAACATATGATTACCACATTTGAATTTACACAACCTAATTGAATATTGCTTTGGTAGGTTAAGTAAATAATTTTTGGATGCGGTAGTCGACTGTCATATATTCTGTAATTTAAACAAAAAGTATTTCTATTAACTTCCTCCGTCCATTTATGCCTATAAATATCACTAGATCTTAGTTTAAATAATTCCTTAAACCAGTTACTATTAATATTATTTACATCATTAAATACATGAGACATTCCATTGTTATCTAGTAAGCATTTGATTTTATCTAACCAGGGTAATTTGTACTGTTCTATAAGATACAACATTTTCATTAACCAGGGTAATTTGTACTGTTCTATAAGATACATTTTATCTAACCAGGGTAATTTGTACTGTTCTATAAGATACAACATTTTATCTAACCAGGGTAATTTGTACTGTTCTATAAGATACAACATTTTATCTAACCAGGGTAATTTGTACTGTTCTATAAGATACAACATTTTATCTAACCAGGGTAATTTGTACTGTTCTATAAGATACAACATTTTATCTAACCAGGGTAATTTGTACTGTTCTATAAGATACAACATTTTATCTAACCAGGGTAATTTGTACTGTTCTATAAGATACAACATTTTATCTAACCAGGGTAATTTGTACTGTTCTATAAGATACAACATTTTATCTAACCAGGGTAATTTGTACTGTTCTATAAGATACAACATTTTATCTAACCAGGGTAATTTGTACTGTTCTATAAGATACAACATTTTATCTAACCAGGGTAATTTGTACTGTTCTATAAGATACAACATTTTATCTAACCAGGGTAATTTGTACTGTTCTATAAGATACAACATTGTATCTAACCAGGGTAATTTGTACTGTTCTATAAGATACAACATTTTCATTAATCAATACAATACACTTGAAATATATATTTATGTATCACTTGTAATCCTAAACCAAACATGTACCATTCTATTGTCTGTGATTTCCTGTAAACTTTTAAAATCTAATTCAACATACACCATACATGTTGCAGGTGATTTATTTAACCTCAAAAGTCTTTTTAAAAAGCTATTGTGTGTCCTATTTAGGTGATCAATATTCCCACAGCCCCATATTTCACTACCGTACAATAAGATGGGTAATATAAGTGTTTTCATGTAAATCGATACTTATATCAAACTGTAGGTTAAACCTTGTTAATTATATTTAATAACCCATAATTACTTGTCACCCTTTAGCTTTATGAAATGGACCTCTGAAGTTAAATGTCGTGCCCAGGTAAGTATAATCATTCACTACCTCAATTTCATCAATACCGAATTTAAATGTCCTATGTTTTCTGATCTTACTCCTGGCAAATATTACAACTTTAGTTTTACCAATATTTACCTGCAGTGATGAAAAGCTGCAATATTCTTGAACGGCATTCAAAGCAAATGTAAATAATTTTCATTTTCAGCTATAACGATAGTGTTATCAGCATAAAGTAGGTAGAACAAATTCAAATATAGTTCAGTATCATTCTCGCCCGAGAAACCTGCAACATCTGTACTGTTAGTTGACAATCCCGAAAATGCATTACTGATGTGAGTTTTAAAATAATTTAAATAAATTGCAAATAGAAGTGGTGATAAACTTTATCTGTTTTCTTACACCAACATTACATGAAACATAAGAGGATATCTGATTATTTACTCTAACACATGATTTAGCCCTGCTATACAAGTTGCGCACCACCATTCCATTAATATTGTGATCTAAAATTTTCGTCCATAATTCTGTTCTCTCAATAAAGTCAAAAGCCTTTAAATAGTCAATAAAAAACATAGTACAACCTTTTCTTGTGAGCCAAATAATAATAAATAAGAACGTGCAACGAAAATATATGATCAAGGGTACTGAACTCTTTCCTGAAGCCTGCCTGTTCGTTCCCTAATATATTCATGTTAGTTAAATTTGGGGGTGACCCTGCTCTATGGAGGGGGTTCTGGGACCTCTTTCGCTGTACCATCCACGACAACTCGGAGTTGTTGGAGATCAAGAATTGTACGTACTTACTTGGGCAGCTGGAAGGTGAACAGAAATTATTAGAGGGGTTCAGTTTAGTAGCCGGTAGCTATGTCACCGCAGTAACATTACTAGAAAAGATGTATGGTCAGCCCTACAGATAAATGCAGCTCACATTACAAATGTGTGTGATTTACCCACTCCAGCTTATGAGGTACACCCAGAAGTGAAAGTCCCTGCATAGGGTTTACCCCCTACTCCTACTACCCCAGAAGCTAGGAACGGGGTGGTCCCTGCCCAGTCCCCCTTACTACTCCTACCCCAGGCAGAAGGGGCAGGGTGTGCCTGTCTGTCACCCCTTCCTTCCCCTCCCCACCCATGAAGAGAACAAACTACCCCGCGCTTCGCCCCCCCCCCCCCCCACGCACACTTACACCCCACCCCAATGCCAGACAGGAGGTTGACACACACACACACACACACCATTATCAATTTCATAAGTAATGGTATCGTGTTTACCTTCATTAATTTACCCTCTGACGGTTTTGACGCATTTTGATTGTTTATCCTGGCTATAATTAGACGAATAGTTACAACTTAGGAAGGACCAATGTGAAATAATGTCCTAATCTGAATTAAATCGTCTAATAATAGCCATAGAGCAGAAAAGAAGAGTGTCGTCGATTCTCAGAGGCTTAATATATGATTTGTTATACATGTATTATCATGTAGAAATTATACACAAAAATACAATAGCTACTCGCTTTACATTTGACAGCATAACAATATGCCATGTTTGCTATTTGGTAGTATTATAAAGCAGTATAATCTAGTAATGAATTATTGTATTTTATGGTGTCTCTGTGTATAACACCTATTGGAAAATATTATCAAGGAAATGGGGTACAAAATATTATAGCAAACTTCATAGGCCTACAGTATATATTTCGTGCATAACTCAATACTGTAGAATCACACACACATATATATATATATATATATATAGAGAGAGAGAGAGAGAGAGTTTATATACTGATGAGAGAGATATATATAACAGATATGATAACATATTATATCACTGTAATAAGCAGTAATAAACAAATGGTAGACATATCTCACGTCGGATATATATATATTGAACAATTAATTAACATCGAGGCAAACATTTGTGGTAAAGCATTTCCCTCATGAGTTATTGGTATATTTAGAGTAGCTGGTAACCGTGTTTAAACTTTGAATACTAAATGCGTCTCTATTCATGGTGTTCTAAAGCTGATTTTCCTGTGTCGACTGTTAAACTATCACCTTTCCTCCCCCGAACTACATACTTGCATAGTTTGAGTCTCGTTTAACCCTTATTGCTTTCTGACATTAGGCTGAGATTAGTATGGATATTCATATAGAGCTTTTTACCAACTCTTCAGCTACTACTGGAACACCACAGTTAATACAGTTCAGGCCTGCCAACATTATTCAGGATAAATCCTATGACCCTAACTATTCAGTTACACTATTAATCTAATTGATTCTGATTAACTTGCACTAAAGATTAACGTTAATAATAGATGTGTACTAATGTAGAAGCAATACAAATAATAATTACAAAAGTAAATGTAAAATCTGTTGGAATCCCTTATAGTCCATGAGCCAAGACCCGAATTTTGGGATATCGGTACCACCCGGGGTGACTAATTCTCTTAGGTGTTTTTAGCTTGCTACATGTCTCTAGTTTATGTTTTGATATGATAGCCCTTGCACATTGGTAGCTTAATGGTCGTTATCACTTCTTGAATAGACATACCCTACCGAAAATTCCGAAATTTTTTAAAATGTCAAATTTGGGGACAGGAATGCCTAAATGTCAACAAAATGCATATAGTAATTGTCACATTCAATACAAGTCCTGTAAATACACACTAAGCATGCCATGGGCTTGTACATACTATTATGGCAAATTACTACTCCTAAATATCATCTACGTCAGACTCGGAATCTGACTGTTGTGCCACCGGCTCTTCTTCAATAGCCTTGTTCTGACATGTCTGTAACCTGCACATGTCCGTGCATTTTAGACCATTGCTGAGGCAAGTACACTTAGGGAGTTCGCATGACCGCACACACTTGCAAGACAGTAGCTGCATAACAGCATCTGGTGCTGGTGAGCCTCGCATCCAGTTGACGGCAAGCTTACCGTCCTCATCTGTCATCCAACCGCAGTCTGTTGGGTTCGCAACAAATGGCTGGCTCTGAAGACTTCTCCTCCAGATCGCAGCCTGGTAGTTTGCACGCAGTGCATGCATGAAGAGGCAGTCCTCACAAGGAGGGAGTTGACTTGACTCTACCTCTCCACGTCTTGCACAGAACAGCTCATACCGAAGCTTGTTTACCTTAGTTGTGTGGGTAGATGGTAGGTACATGTGGCAGGTGATTTCCTGTAGCTTCTCAAAGAGTTCAGGAGACACTTCCCATGAGCGTCCAAGTTCGTGAAAAGCATGCTGGTATGTCTTGTCCATCTTCACCTGCTTGAGTGTCGTCATCTTCCCTCGGCCAGCGAATGCACTGACGGTATCACAGCCTGTAAAGGCATGCATACCAATCAATGAATCACACACGCTGCCTCCCAGTGTGCGGCTCAGTGTGGTGATATCCAGGAATCTTGTCCGGTTCTTCGTCCCGCACTTCTGGAACAGATGGGATGGGATCTTGTGGCACATGCCAAGACACAACACCATGACGTCTGTATCTTCTGCAGTGATGATGACAGACTTGTTCCCAGATTCTGCTGCATGAAGTGCATGGAGAAGAAGGCGTGTGTCTGCTTCTTCTTGAGTTGACTTAAGCTCAGGAGCCTCTTCCCACTGCTCTTTGGTGATCTTGAAGCAGCGCTGCTCACATGTGACATACAGCTCCTTGTCCTTGAGCTTCTCCCTGTGCTGTGGTGCCTTCCATTCTTCTACCAAGAACTTGATAAGACTTGCCTTGTTGGAGGAACTACCGAGTAACTTTCTCCACTGCTGGATGTTGTGCCCAGGTTGAATGTTCTTGAAATGAATTCCTGTGCCTGCACTTCTTTTGGCTCGTTCTGCATCCTTGATGGATGTCTCCTTGTAGATATCAAACACAACATCAATGCGCCTGCTCTTAGCACCTTCATGAACAGCGTGACTCAGTGCTGTACCTGCAAGCTGTGAAAAAGTTTTGTCGTTTCCCTTCAGTTTGTGGACCAGGCTCATCCCATCAATTATGGTAGCAGAGGGCTCGGGTATCACTTCTGCAGGAGAAACATTCCTCTCTAACTCCTTTGCGAGGGCAGCCTTGTTGGTCTTGCGGAGAGACCCATCACCGCTGGCAAGTGCCCAAGGCAAAGGCCCCAGGGGATGAGCCAAGACATCACTCATTTTGAGCTTTCTGTTCTCGGCAACAAGGATCATCTGGCCAAATAGGTTCCTGTCAGCCTTTAAGATAACCTCCTTGGCATGGTCTTGTGAGCGTGGCTTCATTCTGATGTTAGTGAACGTTCTCAGTTTCGTCTTCGTCATCGTGTCATGAAACTGTATAGTTGGCGTATCGATCTCCAGGCGCTCTTCCTTGAAGGCTTGATATGCATCCTCTCCTATTCTGTAGGCCCCTAGAAGGTCTTTGACAACTTCTGGTGGTGCCATAGTCGCAGTTGACAAACTGACAAGATCTTCTTGCTCTGCGTTGAAGGGGTTCAACCAGCTGGTCTCCATCAGTTGAACTAAAGATTGGACATCGGCCTCATCTCTTCTAATCCTGGGCATCTGTAGGTCTGGGTGGCTGAAGTCAGTATACTTTTGGCCTACTACCATAGTCCTGAGCTGCCTTAAGTACCTGCTGCGATACTCCGATGTCAGGTAGTACCTGGCGACAGCTCCGCCTTTCAGGCTGAAGCCTTTTGTGCCCCCTGGTGTCTGGGTGTCTTTGTTGATCGTCTCTTCGATTGTCTGGTCCACAGGGATCCGTCCAAAGGGATTCTTGCTACCGATCTGGACCGAAAAAGCCACCTTGCATGAAGTGTTCATGGACCTCTGGGTGTTCAATGGGCAGTCGAGACATCAAGGCATAGTAGTAGGTTAGGAACCGGGCATAGTTCACTTTGTCATAGGCAAAACACCACGGTATCATCTGTCGGATTGCTCCTAGGTGGAGCATCCAGTTGCCTTCTCTGGAGGCTCGAATTAAGTCCAGCATGATCTCAACCATGTCCAGGTATGACATCCAGAATGCTGAGAGGTTGTGTTCATCTCTGAGGGTCTCAAGATAAACTTGGAAAAGCTTCATGATATGTGTGCATGATTCACTCTCCATCAGCTCTTGAAAGAGTCCCTGAGACACATTGCTGTGAAAGCTGTTGATGTCCTTCAGTGTTTCATCTAGATGGTGTATGTCCCTTGAATGGTTTTCTTCTAGCCATGAAAGGAAGCCTTTCCATGCAAGCCTCATCAGTGCTTCATACACGAGCTTGTGTAGTCTCACTGCTCTGTTGTACCTCTTGCCGTTCATCACTCCTGACACTGATCCTTCTGCGATGATACCTGATTCCACACACAGATATCTAAGACCTGCATCTTGAAACCTCTTTCCTATGGTGGAGATGAGATTACAGATTGTGTGGAAGACGCCCATCCTGATGATAATGTTCTTGAACTTCTCTTGTTTCCAGATAACTTCGGCAGCTTTGGCATAGAGTGCTTGATCGAACACGCACACAATCTTGTTAAGCTGTAAGGACTGCATGATAGCATGCGTTTGTTCCAAGATTTCATTAACGGTGGACATTTCTGTTGCGGGAGCATTGATAGTGGGCAGGTAGCTTACAGTGTCCTGAACCACTGCAATGTCTCTGCGCATTTTGATGTTGAACCCAGTCCATCTGCTGATGGACTGGTCCTCATGGTCTGACATTCGAGTAAGAAGCCAGATATGGTTCTTTGTCTTTGAATCCTGGACTTCCTTGGTAGTGTCGACATACGCAGTCTCAATCCTAGGTGGCCCTGCCCGCCGCCCAACATTGTATATTGGCAGCATTGATGATGTCTGAGTGATGCTTCTTATCTTGGACTTGGTAATCTCTGGCAGGACTTTCTCTGGCACAGAGCCTGCAACCTTGGACTGGACAGCAATGCCATTGACTCTATGAGAAGTACCTGCTCCACTTAGGGTCTCTTCAAGTCGGTCAATGTTATCCCAGGCCAGGGTTGTGAACACACCAGGGTAGATGTTTGCTGGCAGTGGAATGTCATCCTTTGAGCATTCCAGCTTCTGGATACAAAGGGCTGTATCGATCTCCTCAAACATTGAGTAAGACACACAGTGACCAAGACGATTCAGAGTTCGGATCAGTTCTGTGTTTCCTGTCAAAGACTTTACAGCATTGGTCAGCAGTACGTGCTTGGGTGGTTTTGTCTTGCCACTGGTAACAGCAAAGACCAAGTCACTGCCAAAGGAAGTGGCAAGACGTTGAGCTCTTTCAGAGGGAGTTTCACACTCACACTCTCCTGTCAGCAGGGTGTGCAGGAATTGAGTGACTGCTGCAGGAATGACATTCTGATCTGTATCGGGAGGCCATGGCTGACTCACATCTTGTTTATTGATCTCATTCCTCAGCTGCATTCCTGCTTTGGTTAAGACATCTTCAGAGTTAGCTGCTCTTGCTTCTTGCAGGTCTTTTGCCATTTTGTGTGCTTGCCGGGCAAGGTCGTCCATTGAGAGGCTGCGTGGATAGATTAGAAGCTTTCCTTTCTCATCTGGGACAAAGCGTAGTGATTCTCCAAACTCGGTTTCAATCTTTCGGCGAACATGTTTCTTTGTCGCTGGTTTCAGTTGGATAATACCACGGGACATCATGGATCTCTCAAGCCTAGATGTGAGGTTTGTCATAGGCAGTACCTCTGGGTTGGGGAATAATTTGGTCCTTATATACAAGCAGAGTTCCTCGAGGGCTTCTGTCTCAACCTCTTCGTAGCGTGCTTCCTCGCTTTCTTCCTGATTTTCACCTGCACCCGACCTGGCGGCCGCTGGGAAATCATCTTTTGTGAAGAGTTTGTAGCACGACTTGTGGTAGTGACCCTCTGCAGCAACAAGGTCTCTGCTAACTAAACCAAGGATTCTCTGGTTGAGTTTCCTTATTGCTGCTCTGCGAATCTTCTCATCTGCTCGTAGCTCAACACACTGTATGAGTGGCTCCCTTGTCTTTGTTGTTTTTATGTACTTGCTTGACTTCTCGCAGAAGATACATACTTTGGCATACACCCTGCTAGTACTAGGGGCATCCCTTGATGCCCTCCTCCTGGGGTCGACGCTTGCTGATTCTATCTTGACACCCTTGGCAAGGATAGAATCCAGTGACTTCTTCATTGTAAAGAGACTACGACATTTACGGTGATAATGTATGTGTGGTATTCCTCCTTCTTCAAGGCCCTTGGCTGCTTCCAGGACTGGATCATGCTGCCTGATTTCTGCAGCCCTGAGCAATGTGTTCCAGGAGTCCAAATCCTGTGGTGACACCAGAGCATCGCTGTCATCATCAGAGCAGTGGATGATACAGTCGATCCGTGCTCTCTTCCTCGCAGATGGTTCCATCCTGCCGTCAAACAGTCGACACACACCTGCAAAAAATATCACCATTAAACCATGAACAAACAAACACATTACATGGAAACCACTCTACATATGTTTGCTCCTTCCAATAATAAATTATCCCCAAAATATAACAAAAAATCCCCAAATATGAAATAAACCCCTAAATATGGAGAAACTTTAAATACACATCGGAATAATTCTTGTAGAGAATCAAATAAGCTACAAGAGCTGTTAGAATATATTTTTCAATGTTCCCCATATTTAAGGATTTATTCTAGATTTAGAGGAAAATACCCAAAATATAGAGTATATTCCGAAATATGAGGAAATTTGAAAAATACCTAGGAACAACTCTGGTAGAGAATATAATTCTACATAGGTGTTCAAAGTTTCGCGATGATTGTGTGATGGATTTTAAAGAAAATGAGGAAAACGCCGAGCGTCACGCTAAAAATCTTTATTTTTGGGTAGCGCCCCTATTGCATCAAAAAAATTAGACTAAGCTACCAGTGCGAGAAGGCTATCATATCTTAATGTACTTACAGTCACTCTATAAACATTTTAGTACCATTCGTGTTTAGTCACCCCAGGTGGTACCGATATCTGGCCTGGCTCATGGACTATTAAGAACCCAGACAACATTTTTAGAGAGAGAGAGAGAGAGAGAGAGAGAGAGAGAGAGAGAGAGAGAGAGAGAGAGAGAGAGAGAGAGAAATTCTATAGCAGGAATTAGATAAGCATTTTCTTACCGATTACCTTGTATTTAATATTTGAATACATATAAGTGTCGATTTTAGGTAGGATAGATGGTGAATTGCTATTACTGAACTTACAGTATATTTCGTATTTGCATACGTATGCATTGAGCATCGGCATGCTTCGAAATAACACTCATTCCAAGGAAAAGTGATTATGAGAATTATTTATTTAATCATATAGATGACATAATTATAGTCGAAAAAGTTCAGTATAATTAAGACAACACTAGAGTGCTACGTTAATATCGTATCTGTGAGACTGTTTGGGAAGTGAGTTTTCAATAATTTCACTATCAGTTGCTACGCGGATATAATGCTCTCCTGATTATGATATATCCGCGAAAAGATAAGTAGATATCTAATTTGTTATAAATTTATGACATACCTCGTTGAAGTCTGTAAAACTGTCTTCATAGCGTAATGCATAAATGCACTGAATTTCGGTGTGAGCATCCTAGGTTCGAATCCCTGGACTGTCACATGTATGAGTTGATTTCATGATTTGAGTTTAGAAGTAAAGTTGGTTGGTGGAGAAAACATATGAAATACCTTTTGATTGACTCCCCCCCCCTCCAAAAAAATGAATGACTGCAGTGAACATGGTCATACATTAAAATGGCAATTAATATATATATATATATATGAGAGAGAGAGAGAGAGAGAGAGAGAGAGAGAGAGAGAGAGAGAGAGAGAGAGAGAGAAAGTGTTAATATTCTCGAATATGCACCAAAAAGCCTAACCACGGATCGAGCATTGAATGAATATGCCACTTATAATCAATTAAGCAATCCACACAATATGTTTTTTAGTAAGTTCCAACATCTCTTCAGAGGTATTCAAAAATTACAAGATTGCCATTTCAATGTGCAAATCCATTAAATACCAATGCATATTGCGCGGGTGGGTGAATACTATCGATCCATCTATCTATTGCCTGACGCCGTGATCCCCGAAGGGTTGGCCACGGGTGAATACAATAATTTGTAAAATAACTAGAAGGGGTGATGGTATTTGAAATTTACGTTATAAATAAAAACATGATAGAATACTAATTACGCATAAATCATAAGTGTTTGTGTGTCAAACTACGGATAGGTGACAGATACTGTAAATGATCTTCATTCTGTAAAATCAGATAATTGATTGCAACATTGTTCTGGCATATATAGAATATATATAGATTACCAATTCCTGACATGGTCTCGGCCTCGTTGCAAGGTTACTTTATTCTGTGTTTGTGGAAAACAATGGTTGTAATCGGCGGTTTCCTCCTGTGTGGGGTTGGGGTAGGGTGTGAGTGGGGGGCCTGCTTGTTTAATCTCTCCATTATAGGGTAGGGGAAGGAAGGGGTGACGGACTGGCACCATCCCGTCCCTTCTGCCTGGGATAGGAGTAGTAAGGGGGACTGGGCAGGGACCACCCCGTTCCTACCTTCTGGGGTAGTAGGAGTAGGGGGTAAACCCTGTGCAGGGACTTTCACTTCAGGGTGTACATGCTCTTAAACATTTCTATGTATCCTTCGAAAATATCATCCGCTCCATTGAAACCCTCCAAGTTAGTATTGAGGAGGTATGTACAGTAATCCTAATGAATAAACTACCTTCACCGCTTTGTGAGAATATAAAAAGGGAGATGAAGGATACCCCACTTGATCTATCTTCCTTTATTGAATGATACCAGACAGAAATATTCAGCATGGAGAGATTTACTACTGACTATATGGCAGCTAAAAGCCACGGCTACAACCTTCGCTACTGTTAATAGAAGTACCAGTAGAGATGTAAATATGAGTACCAGTAACACTAAGAAGCAGGCCTATCATATTAAATTTGCTTGTTATCTTTGCCAAAGTCCTAAGCATGCCTAGTTTAAATGTACCAAATATCCCAATAATGAGGCTAAGATAGGTAGAACTAAGATGATGAAGTTATGTGCTGGATGCCTCTCTAAGGATCGTGGGGGATGCACTTGTACAAATGAAAAATTGAAACCTTGTAGCAATTATCAAGGTAGACTTTTCCGCGCACTATGCTCCCATACGAATGATCGATTCGAGTCCTTTAGAGTAAATGCCAACACTGTTGCTAGTCCTGAACCTTTCCCTACCTCCACGACGATGTTTGTAGCGTCAGATCGAGAAACTGTGATTTTGCCTACAATAATGATACCAGTAAATAGTAATAAGGGAGTTCTCAATATGCATGCATTGCTGGATCTATGTTCCCAAGGCACTTTTGTATTGTGGTCTTCTCTACTGTAAGTACAATATACTGTATACTGTATAGTATCGGGAAGAGAAACATTGAAACTGCTAGGGTTTACGGGAGCCCAGCACAAACAGGTGTATGAGGTAGTCACTCTGCAGTACAAGGACAAAGATAGGTTATCCTCTATTAATGCTGTAGTGGTAGATGCCTTACCCCAATATAGCATCTCCAAGGGTATCAAGGGCGTAATCAATAAATTACAAAATTCAGGATATACTGTAGGTTAGCAGATGCTTTTCTAGGTAGCGAAGCTAATCTTGATATACTGATAGGTGCAGACTACTACTATGACATAGTGCAACCAAGATATAAGAGGGAGGGTAACCTCATTCTTTTGCCCACCGAATTTGGGTTTGCACTTAGTGGGTCATACCGAGAATGGAAACCAGCACAAATTTTGATGTGGTAATAGTGTTGAAAGTTGCAGTTAATAGTGCAAATGAGATATTACAGAATAATTAAATCAAACCCTGTATAAATGACATGTGCAAACTGTGGGAGATGGACAGCATCGGAATTTTGCCTAATGAGTTGGATGACGAGGCTAAAGATACTTTGAAAATTTATGAAAAGTCAGTTTACTACAACCCAGAAGTTAATCAATACAGCATACGGTTGCCATGGAGAAGTAATAAGAGCAATTTACCAAGTAACTATAGTCTAGCACTGGGTAGAGTTCGGAGTTTGCAAAAGAAATTAATCACGCAGTCCGAATGTTGTCAACAATACACTGGAGTAATGAAAGAGCAACTGGAACGCGGGTTTGTTGAATGTATCGATGAGGATATAGACACCGATTGTCCTACGCATTATCTCGCACATCATGTAATTGAACGCGATAGCATTACAACACCCATAGACCCATAGAGCAGTCTATGACAACACCTATTAGAATTGTGTTTGACTGTTCAGGGAAAACGTCACCTTAAGCGAAGAGATTAATTGACTGTGTATATATCGGTCCTTCGCTAGTTCCAGACCTTGCTAAGTTGATGTTACGTTTCTGCTGCAAGCCATTTGCTTTCATCAGTGATATCTAGAAAGAGTTTTTCATGTTACAGTTAGATCAACGCGATATAGTGCTCGATTTCTGTGGCCTCGTGATCCTTTGACTTAAACTCACCCTGTGACACATACTGGTTCAAAGTTGTTCTATTTTTTGTTTTTCTATGTGGATGAGGGAGACAAAAGGAAGAACTGCCTGTAACTAGTGCCTGCCCAGTTGAAAGAGTGACAGGGCCTAAATCAAGGAATGTTCGAGCCAAAATGCCTGGACACACGGAGTTTGAAGCAATTTAAGTCATATGATGAGGGGAAGATTGATTCAGGAAGAGAATTCCAGAGCTCAGCTGTTGAATAGAAGAATGTTCGGGAATATCGATTCACTCTTGGAATGGAGAGGTGCACAGAGTAGGGATGGGATTGTGTTGCAAGACGGGTGCTACGTACTCGTAGAGGAGGTGGTATACACTGAGAGAGCTCTGAGGAACATTGATTATTGTAATAGCGGTAGAATAGCGAGAGAGATGTATTACTGCGGCGAAGAGAAAGAGATTGCAAAGAGTCAGTGAGTGGACGTGAGTTAATGAGACGAAAGGCTTTCTTTTCTACTTTGTCGAGAAGTGCTGTGCGAGAGGCTCCTCCCCACACATGCGAACAATACTCAATACATGGACGCACTGTGCCCCTGTACAGAGCAAGAAATTGTGCGGCGGTAAAGGACCCCGGAGGCGGTTGAGCACACCTAGCTTCTGGGAAGCTGTTTTAGCAAGGGTGGTAATATGGTCTTTCCAAGTGAAATCAGGAGATTCCTAGAATACTGAGAGAAGATGATGGATTGATGTGTGTATTGTTGAAGTATAAGGGATAATCCTATGGGATTCTTGACGTGTAGATAAATGGAGAAATTGGGCTTTGGAAGCATTGAAACCAACAAGATTTTCTCTGCCCCAAATGGAAATGGTTGATAGGTCAGAATTTAAGTGTTTTATGGCATCATCGTGTGATGTTTTGAGTGCTTGCTTGTTGGGGGGTTCTGGAAAACTAGTTGAATAGTGTAAGGTAGAGTCGTCAGCATATGAATGGATAGGACTGGAGGTACAGTTGAGAAGATCATTAATGAATATTAGAAAGAAAATTAGAGATAGGACAGAACCCTGAGGAATACCAGAGTTCATAGGTTGAGGAAGATAACGATGGCAGTCCACAACCGCAGCTATGGAATGGCCGTAAAGGAAATTCGAGATAAAGGCACAGATAGAGGGATAAAAACCGAAGGAGGGTAGTTTAGAAATTAGAGATTTAAGCCAGACTCTATCAAATGCCTTCGATATGTCTAGCGCAATAGAAAAGGTCTTACCGAAGTCCCGAAAGGAGGATGACCAAGAGTTAGTAAGATATGAAAGGAGATCCCCAGTAGAGCGACCCTTAATTAACCCTTAACTAGCGGCACACGGCATATGTCGAGTTAAAGAAAACGTGCCCGTATGCGGGTCATGGCTATTGTCGAGTGCAATTTTGAGCACGTAATGTGCTCTGAGAGAGAGCAGAGCGGTGGGAGGAGCATAGATTACCTCCTGACCGCTCGCCACGGCCGCCGTGGACCTACTGAGATTTACTGCACCCTCCTCCATCCTCTCTCACTCGTTTCACACGTAATAATGTAAGAAAATTACCGTATTTTAGCGATTTTGTCCTTCGGTTGCACGATCGTTGCAAGACAACCAGTGATCGTAGAAGGATGGTTCGGGTGTCATTGGAAAGCTCAATTTACGCACTTTCAGGGATACATACTTGTACTACGCTCTGGGTCTTGTTTATGCATTAAAAAGAGCACGGAAACAACCCCATTTATGGTAAAAAAAAAACGCTGGGCGGTACATAGAAATTACCGCCTAGGCTGCTCTTAAGGTGTTAAAGAATCCATACTGGCGATCTGAGAGTAGATTATGAGAAGAGAAATGCTTAAGAAATGTTGAAGTAATAATAGTTTCAAAAACTTTGGAGATGCATGATATGAGAGAAATTGGACGATAGTTGGAGGGTTGAGAGAAATCACCCTTCTTTGGGACAGGTTGAATGAGAGCAAACTTCCAGCAATAGGGGATGGCATAAGAGGAGAGACACAGACAGAAGAGTTTGCCTAGGCAGGGAGTCAGCACGGAAGCACAGTTTTTTAACACCTTACGAGCGGCCTATGCGGTTTATTTATATGTACCGCCCAGCGGGGTGTTTTTAGCCAAAATAGGGCTGTTTACGTGATCATTTTCATGCCTAAATAAGACCCAGAACGTAAAACAAGTATCTATCCCTGAAAAGGCATAAACAGAGCTTTCGAATGACACCATAACGATCCTTTTATGATGGCTAGTTTTCTTGCAATAACCGTGCAACGCGAGTGCAAAAAGCATGTAATTAGGCACTTTCCCCATACAATTCCTTATATAGCGAGTGAGAGAGGTAGGAGGGAGGTGAGATTCGTGTCACTAGGTTCGCCGCGGTGGTCTGGAGCAGTCATACGCTCGCTACTCTCCTGCCACCACTTGTCTCTCTCTCTCAGCAACATTACCTGCTGAAATTGCCACTCGAGTTATGTCGAGCGCCGCCACATAGTCCAGCTTTATTTAACTCGACTTATGTGGTGAGCCGCTAATTAAGGGTTAATACAACAGGAGGAACACCATCCGGACTGTATGCCTTCTTAGTATTAAGCTCAGAGAGGGTAGAAAGTACATCTTTAGAATAGATTAGAATATTAGGCATGAGTAAGTGAGAGGGAGGAATAGCACCGGAATCATCCAAGGTGGAGTTTCTAGCGAAAATTTGGGCGAAGAGTTCATCTTTGGCAGAGGCAGAAGTGATGGTCAGAGTGGAAAAGGGGAGGGAAAGACGAGGAAGAAATATTGTTGGAGAGGTTTCTGGCTAGATGCAAGAAAGTTGGGGAAGAGTTAGAGCTGGATAGTTCAGTGCATTTATTATTGATGGACGAGTGTTTGGCGAGTCGAAGAACAGATTTGGCTTGATTCCGGGCAGAAACATAGGAAGTATGAGATTCTTGAGTTTAAAGGCAAAGGTACCGTTTGAATGCTTCCTCCTTGTTGCAGACAGCAGTAGAACAAGCGGGAGTAAACCAAGATTTTTTAGCATTGGACTGAGAGAAAGAAAATGGAATGTATGCTTCCATGCCCCAGAGGATTACCTCGATTAAGCATTCAGCACTCTCCGAGGGTCCCCGGCCACGGAACGGAAGCAAAAGTCATTCCAAGGGAAATCAAAGAAGTACTGCCGGAGAGCCTCCCAGTCTGCAGCGCCAAAGTGCCACAAGCGCCTCCGGCTGGGAGGATCGGGTGGCCGTACGGGAGAGATAGGACAGGTGACAGAGATAAGTTTATGGTCGGAGGTGCCCAAAGTAGAGAAAAGATTTATAATATAAGTAGAAGGGTTAGAAGTTAGAAATAAGTCAAGAATGTTGGGCCGATCTCCGAAGCGATCAAGGATACGGGATGGGTTGCTGGACTAACTGCTCTAGGTCATTTAGGAACGAAAAGATGTAGGCTTGTTCACCAGATTGGTCAGTGGAAAGAGAGGAAAGTCATTGGCGGTGGTGAATGTTGAAATCTCCTAGTATGGGGATTCCTGCGAAAGGGGAGATGGATAGAATGTGTTCAACTTTAGAAGTTAGACAGTCAAAGAATTTTGGATAGTCAGTAGAATTAGGGGAGAGATAAACAGCACAGAAATATTTAGTTTGAGAGTGACAAGAAAGCTTTAGCCAGAGAGTTGAGAATTCAAATGAGTCAAAGTTGGGAACACGAGAGAAAGCGAGATTGTTGCGCCACCTGCTCTTAATTCCTTTTGAATGCCACTATTGTGAAACACTTGTCTTCGATTAATGATAAAATACTTATTGATAAGTTAGAGGGGGTTCTTTATATAGATAATGTTCAGTGCACAGCCAACACAGAGAAAGTACTATTATCTAACTATTGGTCGTTTCAGCACACTTCCACATCGGTTCACCTTTATTTGCGAGAGTGGGTAACCAATAGCCCCTTATTGAGCGATGTAATTGAGCAAGATGGAGTTATGGCAACTGATCAAACCATTCACAAACACTTAGATATGAGATGGTATCCGGGACCTGATCTTCTGGCTTTTGGGCAGCGTACATATACCTCTGATGGTGTGCCTACTAAGCGCCGCTGAATTGTTTGATCCACTCGGTATACTATTGCCAGTTAGTGCTAGGTCACGATTGTTCCTACAGATTCTGTGGTGCACCAATATTGGTTAGGATAAGAAAATTCCTCCTGATTTGATACCAATCTGGCAGTCTTTGGTGGCGGAATTGAATATCTGTCAAGACATAAGTTTCCCACGACAAATAATCTCAAATAATGCAGTGATTTTGCCTGCGTTTCGTGACGCTAGTAATCCAGCGTATGGCGCTGTAGTGTACCTTTCCGATAGGTGCCATAGTACTATAGTCGCTGCCAAGGCTCATGTAGCGCCCATCAAAAAGGTGACAGTGCCCAAATTGAAATTGACAGCCGCATTATTAGCCGCACGTCGTATTCAATTTGTCATGGAAACACTTTTGGATTATCATTTGTTCAATTCGGCATATTTGTGGTCCGATAGTTAGATTACGATCGCATGGTTGCGCAGTCAGAAGGTGTTACCGATATATGTTAGTAACAGGGTGAATGAGATTCATGGGCTACTACCCAATGCTATAATTAAATATGTGTGTGCAAAAGATAATCTGTGTGACCATTTGACTAGAGGTATTTCTGCCAGACAGTTGTCAGATTCTGCGTTGTGGTGGCAGGGGCTTTCGTGGCTCACATCACAAGAATGGCCGGAGGTTCCGGCGACGGCTGAACCAGATCAGGTTAACATTCCCGTAGAAATTCCAGTAAATTCAACAGCCACGGCAGTGATCACTCAGGATATAGATAGCTTCACGATACTTTGGGATAGAGTTAGTAGCTATGATAAGGCTGTAAGATTACAGTAGTTGCCTGGGTGTATCATTATGTACATAATTTACGTCAAAAGGTCAGGAAGATGAGCTTAAGAGTCACAACTACCTTATCAATTAATGAAATGCGCGTATCCGAGACATTAATGATTAAGCTAGTACAAAGGGAACCTTTTAAGAAAGAAAGAGATGCTTTGAACGACACATCTGCAAAACTACCTAGTACCAATCTCATGAGGCAATTAGGATTGCATATAGGTGTAAGGGTAGGTTTCAGTTAGCATCTATCCGCGATGACAGTAAATATCCCATATTATTACCATCAAAGCATCTGATAACCTCATTGACTATTATTAAAGGTCACATAATATGTTGTTATTATGGAGTGGGGCCCTTGGTATCATATTTACGACAGAAGTGGTGGATCCCACAAATGCGGCAGATGGTAAAAACGGTACTGAGAAGATGCGTAATTTGAAAAAGATTTCAAGGTAAGTACTATTCTCCTAAAAATGCACCTCCTTTTACTAGCTTCAGAGATACACCCAGTGATCCCTTTTCGGTAACCGGTGTAGATTATTCGGGTGCCTTGTAAGTGAAAGATAATCACACCATGAAAGCAAATATAGTTATATTTACTTATGCTGTTACCAGAGTTACACATTTAGAAGTAGTTACAAATTTATCTTGCGAAAGTTTCATGTATGCGTTCAGTAAATTTGTAAGTAGACAAAACTTTCCGCAATTGATTTTAAGTGATACTGCGAGTACATTCCAAAGTGCGGCTAAACTCTTGACTGAGATTTCTGAAGATCCGGTGGTTCAGAGCTATAATCTAGAGCATGAATGTGAATGGCGATTTATCCCCGCCAGAGCTTCTTGGTTTGGAGCAATATGGGAGTGATTAATAAGGATAGTGAAAGCCAATTTGAAAAAGATCCTTGGTAGAGCTTTGGTCGTATTAGAGGAATTACAAACTATTCTTTGTGAAGTTAAAGCCTGTGTTAATGACCGACCATTAAGCTATGTATCTGGTGAGATAGATAATATAAACCCCATCTCCTTCTAATATGCTGAGAGTTAGACGATTGCTGACGTTTTCAAAAGAGGCAATAAGGGATGATGAATTAACGGATCCCTCCTTTCCGCGTCAGGTCAGGTGAAGGTATTGAGGTATAAGCCTTTACAACGGCACCTCGTAGCTAATTTCTACTTTTCCTATTTTCTGACGAGTGTAGAGAGGGGAGAAGGGGTGTTGGAGGAGAGGAAGCTGTTGGAGTGGCTTTGTTATGTGTGTTATTGGTCTGTATACGTCGTCGAGGTGTCCCCCGACTGGGTACGAGCATGTGGAACATGCTAGGACATACTACCACACCCACTAAATGTCCGCACTGGCTGGGATGGAACAAAGGTCGAGCAAATTCACACGCGAGCGTGCTCTCCACTCAAACCAGAATTTAACTGCGAGTTATTACTACATGAATAAACTGTCTAAAGATATGGGGAAATTTGGCAATCAGAATACCTTTTAGCATTGAGAGAGACTCCTAAATGTCAATTGCAGTCACAGGGTAAATCATGGCCATAGCTAGATGATATTGTGTAAATACATGATGATGGTCCTCGGCTGATGTGGAAACTGGGGAAGATCACTGGACTAGAGGCAGGTATTGACGAAATAACTAGAGTTTCACGTTTAAAGACAAGCTCCAGTGACACTACTTGCCCCATCGTTAGGCTATATCCATTAGAACAGGCAGTAGATCATGCATTCAACACTACTCAGATAAATCAGCTGACCCCTCAAAATGTTCCTCCAGGTGCCGTAGCGGTCAGCGGTCAAGAGGATAGCGAGATTGAGTTGCGCACCTCTCGTCGGGCCGCGTCAGGTGCTGTTGCCTTATGGAGGTCAAAACTAGAAACTGGTCAACTATTATTTCAATGATAAATTACTATACTTACCATGTTAGTCTGAATTAAGTAACATTTGAAGGTATTATACATACCATATTAGACTGGATTAAGTTAAGTTTACGGTATTCTACATACCGTATTAGCCTGGATTAAGTAAAGTTAAGGATTTTGTACATATTAGTCTGGATTAAAGTATCAAAGGTAGTACATTAGCTTGGATTAACTCATAAGCTGTGACCGTTCTCTATTGAGGTTTTACTTATGCATTGCGACCGTCCTCAATAGATCCTGGTTTTTGATCGCATACAAACACTGCGCCCAATGAGCCAGGCGGCTACAAATTGGTGTGTGAGCACTGAGTATGAGTAGATGGCAACTCTCGATACCACCACGGTACCACCCCCCACTCGTATCAGGAGGGAAGAGACGGCGCGACATATACTCTCTTACTTCCCGATCGCTACTGATGTCTTTCATGCGAAGTCTCTCAGTTGCTAGGATCTCTAACTACCTCCCCAGTGACCCTGAAACTGCAGCCGGGAAATTTGCGCCGAAAATTACTCGATAAAACGGGGAATAAGAGGAAAAATAGGTGATAAAGGGGGGGGGGGAGGTTGGACACATGTGGAGGAGTGATAGGAGGAGGCATGGAGGGGAATTATCTCACTTAATCACATATTGATTTGTTGTAAGTGCCAGTGGGATGTTTTGAGTGTTTTATTTTTAGGCCTTGGTTCATATGAGGACGCTCGCATTCGCTCACTACAGACTCATATGAGGACGCTCGCCGTTCTTTGGTTAATGATCGCAATTGCACAGTTGCGGAAAGGAGTTTCTATCACCCCCTTTGCTGCTTCCCTACCTAACCCCCTGACCAAATGTGGTGGCGTTGCTCTACTAGTGTAAGTCTGTATGAATGAATGTGACGAGGAATGTGAGTGGTGATTGAGTTTGTTAGATGTGATAATAGGTTGCGTTATGGCCTTGTCGAACACATATGTAGGAATGGTAGTATGTTATGGAGGGGAATTATCTCACCTAATCACAAATTACTTCGTTTAAAGTGCCACTGGAGTGTTTTAAAGTTTTCTTTTTATGCTCTGGATCTATTGAGGCCGGTCGCAGTGCACCATAATAACCTCTATTGAGGACGGTCGCCATTTTTGGGTTAAGCATCTATTATTATAGTTTAGTTTCCCTTAAAATATAAGTTTCTGTTATATTAGGTTACTTTTTGATATACGTTTTCTGTTATGTTACCTTCCATAATTTATACATAATTTATACATATACCATGTACAGTATAATAGAAGATTTTGTATGAATAGTTATATTATAAGATAGCTGGATATTTGCTTAGAATTAGGATACTGTACCATCAAATATGCAATAGATAGCAAATGCTCTTATCAAATAAAATATTTATGTGTTGAGTGAATTCAATGTTTAAACAATTAACTCTGAATTAGTTAGTTATAATACATATGACCAATGCATATCAATGCAAAGCTATGACTAAGAAATTAATAATGAACCTCTATGAACGGGCATAATTGCCCAAACTTACCTTCATTTCCTTCTTATTTTCATGCATAAGCAAAAGCCAGAGCGTAATACAATTATATATCCATGAAAGTACATGGATAGATATTTCCAATTACACCTGAAGCATCTCTGTAAGACATCTGGTTATCTTGCAACGATATTGCAAACGTAGGCCAAAATCGAGAAAATTATATTTGTTTTGCTGTTTTTGCCATGTATAACGAATGCTGCAGTGATACCAGACATGGCTATGAGCAGTGGTGGGCACGGTTTCCGCTAAACAGTTAACAGCTAATAGGGAATCTAAATGTTTTGTTAGCTGGTTAGCTTTTAAGCTAACTTTGAAAATCGTATGTGGACCGATTAGCTTCCACTAAATTTACTGCCGCTAACTATAAGTCCGCTAATGTGCATTCACTGGTAAAAAAGAAGAAGTTTATTGGTCAAAAATGTGTGTAAACCCTAAAATTACACATATTTATGTGACTATGTAATTGCAATATTGCAACAGTCAGTATTACACTGACTATATCACGTCACATTCACATGTAGACAAGACACAACTCATGAGTCATGTTATGAAACGAACGTCACAACGTGTTTACGTGCGACACCTGAACGTTGACCCAGTAGCAAAGCATGTGTAATAGATAGTGTCACTGTGTCATAGGCTCACAGCATACATTATTATTGAGTCATTGACTGACGACTCTTACGTTCATAACTCTAGTCGTGACTCCTTATTGACTTCTACGTCTATTTTATCTATTTATTTATTTATTTTTGTTTTTTATTAAATGTCGTGAGCCTACCGCCGACTTGAGGAATTTACTACAGAAAAACTACGACATTTACATTTTCAAAATTTTACCATTCATTGTTGAGGCATATATTTGGGTTTATATTTGTATGTATATATTGTTATATACTTATATTTGCGTATGTGTGTGTGTTGAGTTTTGCAGGGCGATTGCTCGATTGTAGAGTACTATTGACAGATGTTTTGAATAGCATAAACACTCTAAATAACATAGAGGTAACATAGGTAAAAGTAATATCAATTGCTTTTGGATTTAAGTGAAGAGACAAAAACCGAGGAAATAGGTGAAAAATTAACTTATTTTAAGTATACATAGACTAGCAGTTCTTCAGGATTACAGGCATACATTGTTGCATTCATTAACATATGTAATTCGTTTTCTTTTCCTGGGTTTTGATGTGTCAGCGTCTTGCTCCCCTACAGATGACCTTCTTTGGTATCCTTTCTCACCTTGAAGCTGTAAAGTTTCTCCCCGGCCCCATTCCACCGACCCTCACTCAGGTGCCACTCTCTTGTAATCCAATTTGCAATGTCCCTGTGTCTCTCTGTTGGTCGCCTGTGATCTTGTTTACCAGCCCCTTGATATGGTAATGTGTGGTCACTGTCGCCACTAACCTGATTTACTGCTGGGTCCAAGGTGGTGGGCGGGGGAGAGGAACATCACTTCAATTGATGTTGACCTATTGTATACTCAGATGCCATAGTCTCTAGTCCACTTATGAACTATTCATGGACTTTACTTATTTCAAATTATGGACGTAGGCTATACCTCTCGAAACATCGTTTCAGTCCCGCAAAGTATCTTCAATATTTAACTTATTTTTGTACTTGGCTTAGGAAAGAGGCAAGAGGCTAGGAATCCTCCTCCCATTGTAAACTTCTCCTACTCAACGAGACAGAGAAAGGGGCGAGGGAACGCGAAAGTGGTCCCAGACCCTAAGAATTGGAACTTTAAAGATTTTTGTTCGGGCTCTGTCTCGAGTCGGCCACCATCAGCAATGGGGTATGTGCCTGAGTATATATACATACATACATACAGTATGGTGTCGTAGTGTTCCTTTCATAGTATACCCAAACAGTACGACGTTAATGTGTATCTATTACAAGTTTATTACAATTATTTCGTAACTTAGTGTCAAGGATTTGAACTAATGAACGTTTTAGACCGCTTGTGTCTTTTGTTATGAGTTAGTGTTAATAGTGGTGGTGATAGTAAAGTTGATGGTGTCGAGGATAGTGATTGTATAGTGGTGATTGTTAGTGGTCATGGTAGTGAAGATGGTGATTATATAGTGGTAATGGTTAGTGATGATGGTAGTGAAGATGGTGATATTGAGGATAGTGATTATATTGTGATGATGGTAGTGCAGATGGTGATGTTGAGGATAGTGATTGTATAGTGGTGATGTTAGTGAAGATGATGGTGTTGAGGATAATGATTGTTAGTGTAAATAGTGATGATAATAGTGATGATAATAGTGAGAAGGATGGTAATTGTTAGTGTTAATAGTGATGATGGTAGTGAAGATGATGATGTTGAGGATAGTGATTGTATAGTGGTGATGGTAGTGAAGATGATGGTGTTAAGGATAATGATTGTTAATGTAAATAGTGATGATGATAGTGAGAAGGATGGTGTTAAGGATAGTAATTGTTAGTGTTAATAGTGATGATGATAGTGAGAAGGATGGTGTTAAGGATAGTAATTGTTAGTGATAATAGTGATGATGATAGTGAGAAGGATGGTGTTAAGGATAGTAATTGTTAGTGTTAATAGTGATGATGATAGTGAGAAGGATGGTGTTAAGGATAATGATTGTTAGTGTTAATAGTGAAGATGATACTGAGAAGGATGGTGTTAAGGATAATGATTGTTAGTGTTAATAGTGATGATGATAGTGAGAAGGATGGTGTTAAGGATAGTAATTGTTAGTGTTAATAGTGATGATGATAGTGAGAAGGATGGTGTTAAGGATAATGATTGTTAGTGTTAATAGTGATGATGATAGTGAGAAGGATGGTGTTAAGGATAATGATTGTTAGTGTTAATAGTGATGATGATAGTGAGAAGGATGGTGTTAAGGATTATGAATGTTAGTGTTAATAGTGATGATGATAGTGAGAAGGATGGTGTTAAGGATAATGATTGTTAGTGTTAATAGTGATGATGATAGTGAGAAGGATGGTGTTAAGGATAATTATTGTTAGTGTTAATAGTGATGATGATAGTGAGAAGGATGGTGTTAAGGATAATGATTGTTAGTGTTAATAGTGATGATGATAGAGAGAAGGATGGTGTTAAGGATAATGATTGTTAGTGTAAATAGTGATGATAGTGAGAAGGATGGTGTAAAGGATAATGATTGTTAGTGTTAATAGTGATGATGATAGTGAGAAGGATGGTGTTAAGGATAGTAATTGTTAGTGTTAATAGTGATGATGATAGTGAGAAGGTTGGTGTTAAGGATAATGATTGTTAGTGTAAATAGTGATGATAGTGAGAAGGATGGTGTAAAGGATAATGATTGTTAGTGTTAATAGTGATGATGATAGTGAGAAGGATGGTGTTAAGGATAATGATTGTTAGTGTTAATAGTGATGATGATAGTGAGAAGGATGGTGTTAAGGATAATGATTGTTAGTGTTAATAGTGATGATGATAGTGAGAAGGATGGTGTTAAGGATAATGATTGTTAGTGTAAATAGTGATGATAGTGAGAAGGATGGTGTTAAGGATAGTAATTGTTAGTGTTAATAGTCATGATGATAGTGAGAAGGATGGTGTTAAGGATAGTAATTGTTAGTGTTAATAGTGATGATGATAGTGAGAAGGATGGTGTTAAGGATAGTGATTGTTAGTGTTAATAGTGATGATGATAGTGAATAGGATGGTGTTAAGGATAATGATTGTTAGTGTTAATAGTGAGAAGGATGGTGTTAAGGATAATGAATGTTAGTGTTAATAGTGATGATGATAGTGAAAAGGATGGTGTTAAGGATAGTAATTGTTAGTGTTAATAGTGATGATGATAGTGAGAAGGATGGTGTTAAGGATAATGATTGTTAGTGTTAATAGTGACGATGATAGTGAGAAGGATGGTGTTAAGGATAGTAATTGTTAGTGTTAATAGTGATGATGATAGTGAGAAGGATGGTGTTAAGGATAATTATTGTTAGTGTTAATAGTGATGATGATAGTGAGAAGGATGGTGTTAAGGATAATGATTGTTAGTGTAATAGTGATGATGATAGTGAGAAGGATGGTGTTAAGGATAATGATTGTTAGTGTTAATAGTGATGATGATAGTGAGAAGGATGGTTTTAAGGATAATGATTGTTAGTGTTAATAGTGATGATGACAGTGAGAAGGATGGGGGTAAGGATAATGATTTAGTGTTAATAGTGATGATGATAGTGAGAAGGATGGTGTTAGGGATAGTAATTGTTAGTGTTAATAGTGATGATGATAGTGAGGAGGATGGTGTTAAGGATAATGATTGTTAGTGTTAATAGAGATGATGATAGTGAGAAGGATGGTGTTAAGGATAATGATTGTTAGTGTTAATAGTGATGATGATAGTGAGAAGGATGGTGTTAAGGATAGTAATTGTTAGTGTTAATAGTGATGATGATAGTGAGAAGGATGGTGTTAAGGATAATGATTGTTAGTGTTAATAGTGATGATGATAGTGAGAAGGATGGTGTTAAGGATAATGATTATTAGTGTTAATAGTGATGATGATAGTGAGAAGGATGGTGTTAAGGATAGTAATTGTTAGTGTTAATAGTGATGATGATAGTGTTAAGGATAATGAATGTTAGTGTTAATAGTGATGATGATAGTGAGAAGGATGGTGTTAAGGATAATGATTGTTAGTGTTAATAGTGATGATGATAGTGAGAAGGTTGGTGTTAAGGATAGTAATTGTTAGTGTTAATAGTGATGATGATAGTGAGAAGGATGGTGTTAAGGATAGTAATTGTTAGTGTTAATAGTGATGATGATAGTGAGAAGGATGGTGTTAAGGATAGTGATTGTTAGTGTTAATAGTGATGATAGTGAGAAGGATGGTGTTAAGGATAATTAATGTTAGTATTAATAGTGATGATGATAGTGAGAAGGATGGTGTTAAGGATAATGATTGTTAGTGTTAATAGTGATGATGATAGTGAGAAGGATGGTGTTAAGGATAATGATTGTTAGTGTTAATAGTGATGATGATACTGAGAAGGATGGTGTTAAGGATAATGATTGTTAGTGTTAATAGTGATGATGATAGTGAGAAGGATGGTGTTAAGGATAATGATTGTTAGTGTAAATAGTGATGATAGTGAGAAGGATGGTGTAAAGGATAATGATTGTTAGTGTTAATAGTGATGATGATAGTGAGAAGGATAGTGTTAAGGATAGTAATTGTTAGTGTTAATAGTGATGATGATAGTGAGAAGGGTGGTGTTAAGGATAATGATTGTTAGAGTAAATAGTGATGATAGTGAGAAGGATGGTCTAAAGGATAATGATTGTTAGTGTTAATAGTGATGATGATAGTGAGAAGGATGGTGTTAAGGATAATGATTGTTAGTGTTAATAGTGATGATGATAATGAGAAGGATGGTGTTAAGGATAATGATTGTTAGTGTTAATAGTGATGATGATAGTGAGAAGGATGGTGTTAAGGATAATGATTGTTAGTGTAAATAGTGATGATAGTGAGAAGGATGGTGTTAAGGATAGTAATTGTTAGTGTTAATAGTGATGATGATAGTGAGAAGGATAATGATTGTTAGTGTTAATAGTGATGATGATAGTGAGAAGGATGGTGTTAAGAATAATGATTGTTAGTGTTAATAGTGATGATATTGAGAAGGATGGTGTTAAGGATAATTATTGTTAGTGTAAATAGTGATGATAGTGAGAAGGATGGTGTTAAGGATAGTAATTGTTAGTGTTAATAGTGATGATGATAGTGAGAAGGATGGTGTTAAGGATAGTAATTGTTAGTGTTAATAGTGATGATGATAGTGAGAAGGATGGTGTTAAGGATAGTGATTGTTAGTGTTAATTGTGATGATGATAGTGAGAAGGATGGTGTTAAGGATAATGATTGTTAGTGTTAACAGAGATGATGATAGTGAGAAGGATGGTGTTAAGGATAATGAATGTTAGTGTTAATAGTGATGATGATAGTGAGAAGGATGGTGTTAAGGATAGTTATTGTTAGTGTTAATAGTGATGATGATAGTGAGAAGGATGGTGTTAAGGATAGTAATTGTTAGTGTTAATAGTGATGATGATAGTGAGAAGGATGGTGTTAAGGATAATGATTGTTAGTGTTAATAGTGATGATGATAGTGAGAAGGATGGTGTTAAGGATAATGATTGTTAGTGTAAATAGTGATGATGATAGTGAGAAGGATGGTGTTAAGGATAGTAATTGTTAGTGTTAATAGTGATGATGATAGTGAGAAGGATGGTGTTAAGGATAATTATTGTTAGTGTTAATAGTGATGATGATAGTGAGAAGGATGGTGTTAAGGATAATGATTGTTAGTGTTAATAGTGATGATGATAGTGAGAAGGATGGTGTTAAGGATAGTAATTGTTAGTGTTAATAGTGATGATGATAGTGAGAAGGATGGTGTTAAGGATAGTAATTGTTAGTGTTAATAGTGATGATGATAGTGAGAAGGATGGTGTTAAGGATAATGATTGTTAGTGTTAATAGTGATGATGATAGTGAGAAGGATGGTGTTAAGGATAATGATTGTTAGTGTAAATAGTGATGATGATAGTGAGAAGGATGGTGTTAAGGATAGTATTGTTAGTGTTAATAGTGATGATGATAGTGAGAAGGATGGTGTTAAGGATAATTATTGTTAGTGTTAATAGTGATGATGATAGTGAGAAGGATGGTGTTAAGGATAATGATTGTTAGTGTTAATAGTGATGATGATAGTGAGAAGGATGGTGTTAAGGATAATGATTGTTAGTGTTAATAGTGATGATGATAGTGAGAAGGATGGTGTTAAGGATAATGATTGTTAGTGTTAATAGTGATGATGATAGTGAGAAGGATGGTGTTAAGGATAATGATTGTTAGTGTTAATAGTGATGATGATAGTGAGAAGGATGGTGTTAAGGATAATGATTGTTAGTGTTAATAGTGATGATGATAGTGAGAAGGATGGTGTTAAGGATAATGATTGTTAGTGTTAATAGTGATGATGATAGTGAGAAGGATGGTGTTAAGGATAATGATTGTTAGTGTTAATAGTGATGATGATAGTGAGAAGGATGGTGTTAAGGATAATGATTGTTAGTGTTAATAGTGATGATGATAGTGAGAAGGATGGTGTTAAGGATAGTAATTGTTAGTGTTAATAGTGATGATGATAGTGAGAAGGATGGTGTTAAGGATAGTAATTGTTAGTGTTAATAGTGATGATGATAGTGAGAAGGATGGTGTTAAGGATAATGATTGTTAGTGTTAATAGTGATGATGATAGTGAGAAGGATGGTGTTAAGGATAATGATTGTTAGTGTTAATAGTGATGATGATAGTGAGAAGGATGGTGTTAAGGATATGATTGTTAGTGTTAATAGTGATGATGATAGTGAGAAGGATGGTGTTAAGGATAGTAATTGTTAGTGTTAATAGTGATGATGATAGTGAGAAGGATGGTGTTAAGGATAATGATTGTTAGTGTTAATAGTGATGATGATAGTGAGAAGGATGGTGTTAAGGATAATGATTGTTAGTGTAAATAGTGATGATGATAGTGAGAAGGATGGTGTTAAGGATAGTAATTGTTAGTGTTAATAGTGATGATGATAGTGAGAAGGATGGTGTTAAGGATAGTATTGTTAGTGTTAATAGTGATGATGATAGTGAGAAGGATGGTGTTAAGGATAATGATTGTTAGTGTTAATAGTGATGATGATAGTGAGAAGGATGGTGTTAAGGATAATGATTGTTAGTGTTAATAGTGATGATGATAGTGAGAAGGATGGTGTTAAGGATAATGATTGTTAGTGTTAATAGTGATGATGATAGTGAGAAGGATGGTGTTAAGGATAATGATTGTTAGTGTTAATAGTGATGATGATAGTGAGAAGGATGGTGTTAAGGATAATGATTGTTAGTGTTAATAGTGATGATGATAGTGAGAAGGATGGTGTTAAGGATAATGATTGTTAGTGTAGTTTTAATAGTGATGATGATAGTGAGAAGGATGGTGTTAAGGATAATGATTGTTAGTGTTAATAGTGATGATGATAGTGAGAAGGATGGTGTTAAGGATAATGATTGTTAGTGTTAATAGTGATGATGATAGTGAGAAGGATGGTGTTAAGGATAATGATTGTTAGTGTTAATAGTGATGATGATAGTGAGAAGGATGGTGTTAAGGATAATATAGTTAGTGTTAATAGTGATGATGATAGTGAGAAGGATGGTGTTAAGGATAGTAATTGTTAGTGTTAATAGTGATGATGATAGTGAGAAGGATGGTGTTAAGGATAATGATTGTTAGTGTTAATAGTGATGATGATAGTGAGAAGGATGGTGTTAAGGATAATGATTGTTAGTGTTAATAGTGATGATGATAGTGAGAAGGATGGTGTTAAGGATAATGATTGTTAGTGTTAATAGTGATGATGATAGTGAGAAGGATGGTGTTAAGGATAATGATTGTTAGTGTTAATAGTGATGATGATAGTGAGAAGGATGGTGTTAAGGATAATGATTGTTAGTGTTAATAGTGATGATGATAGTGAGAAGGATGGTGTTAAGGATAATGATTGTTAGTGTTAATAGTGATGATGATAGTGAGAAGGATGGTGTTAAGGATAATGATTGTTAGTGTAAATAGTGATGATAGTGAGAAGGATGGTGTAAAGGATAATGATTGTTAGTGTTAATAGTGATGATGATAGTGAGAAGGATGGTGTTAAGGATAGTAATTGTTAGTGTTAATAGTGATGATGATAGTGAGAAGGATGGTGTTAAGGATAATGATTGTTAGTGTAAATAGTGATGATAGTGAGAAGGATGGTGTAAGGATAATGATTGTTAGTGTTAATAGTGATGATGATAGTGAGAAGGATGGTGTTAAGGATAATGATTGTTAGTGTTAATAGTGATGATGATAGTGAAATGAGAAGGATGGTGTTAAGGATAATGATTGTTAGTGTTAATAGTGATGATGATAGTGAGAAGGATGGTGTTAAGGATAATGATTGTTAGTGTAAATAGTGATGATGATAGTGAGAAGGATGGTGTTAAGGATAGTAATTGTTAGTGTTAATAGTGATGATGATAGTGAGAAGGATAATGATTGTTAGTGTTAATAGTGATGATGATAGTGAGAAGGATGGTGTTAAGGATAATGATTGTTAGTGTTAATAGTGATGATGATAGTGAGAAGGATGGTGTTAAGGATAATGATTGTTAGTGTTAATAGTGATGATGATAGTGAGAAGGATGGTGTTAAGGATAATTATTGTTAGTGTAAATAGTGATGATAGTGAGAAGGATGGTGTTAAGGATAGTAATTGTTAGTGTTAATAGTGATGATGATAGTGAGAAGGATGGTGTTAAGGATAGTAATTGTTAGTGTTAATAGTGATGATGATAGTGAGAAGGATGGTGTTAAGGATAGTGATTGTTAGTGTTAATAGTGATGATGATAGTGAGAAGGATGGTGTTAAGGATAATGATTGTTAGTGTTAATAGAGATGATGATAGTGAGAAGGATGGTGTTAAGAATAATGATTGTTAGTGTTAATAGTGAAGATGATAGTGAGAAGGATGGTGTTAAGGATACTGATTGTTAGTGTTAATAGTGATGATGATAGTGAGAAGGATGGTGTTAAGGATAGTAATTGTTAGTGTTAATAGTGATGATGATAGTGAGAAGGATGGTGTTAAGGATAATGATTGTTAGTGTTAATAGTGATGATGATAGTGAGAAGGATGGTGTTAAGGATAATGATTGTTAGTGTAAATAGTGATGATGATAGTGAGAAGGATGGTGTTAAGGATAGTAATTGTTAGTGTTAATAGTGATGATGATAGTGAGAAGGATGGTGTTAAGGATAATTATTGTTAGTGTTAATAGTGATGATGATAGTGAGAAGGATGGTGTTAAGGATAATGATTGTTAGTGTTAATAGTGATGATGATAGTGAGAAGGATGGTGTTAAGGATAGTAATTGTTAGTGTTAATAGTGATGATGATAGTGAGAAGGATGGTGTTAAGGATAGTAATTGTTAGTGTTAATAGTGATGATGATAGTGAGAAGGATGGTGTTAAGGATAATGATTGTTAGTGTTAATAGTGATGATGATAGTGAGAAGGATGGTGTTAAGGATAATGATTGTTTGTGTAAATAGTGATGATGATAGTGAGAAGGATGGTGTTAAGGATAGTAATTGTTAGTGTTAATAGTGATGATGATAGTGAGAAGGATGGAGTTAAGGATAATTATTGTTAGTGTTAATAGTGATGATGATAGTGAGAAGGATGGTGTTAAGGATAATGATTGTTAGTGTTAATAGTGATGATGATAGTGAGAAGGATGGTGTTAAGGATAATTAATGTTAGTATTAATAGTGATGATGATAGTGAGAATGATGGTGTTAAGGATAATGATTGTTAATGTTAATAGTGATGATGATAGTGAGAAGGATGGTGTTAAGGATAATGATTGTTAGTGTTAATAGTGATGATGATAGTGAGAAGGATGGTGTTAAGGATAATGATTGTTAGTGTTAATAGTGATGATGATAGTGAGAAGGATGGTGTTAAGGATAATGATTGTTAGTGTAAATAGTGATGATAGTGAGAAGGATGGTCTAAAGGATAATGATTGTTAGTGTTAATAGTGATGATGATAGTGAGAAGGATGGTGTTAAGGATAATGATTGTTAGTGTTAATAGTGATGATGATAGTGAGAAGGATGGTGTTAAGGATAATGATTGTTAGTGTTAATAGTGATGATGATAGTGAGAAGGATGGTGTTAAGGATAATGATTGTTAGTGTTAATAGTGATGATGATAGTGAGAAGGATGGTGTTAAGGATAATGATTGTTAGTGTTAATAGTGATGATGATAGTGAGAAGGATGGTGTTAAGGATAATGATTGTTAGTGTTAATAGTGATGATGATATTGAGAAGGATGGTGTTAAGGATAATTATTGTTAGTGTAAATAGTGATGATAGTGAGAAGGATGGTGTTAAGGATAGTAATTGTTAGTGTTAATAGTGATGATGATAGTGAGAAGGATGGTGTTAAGGATAATGATTGTTAGTGTTAATAGTGATGATGATAGTGAGAAGGATGGTGTTAAGAATAATGATTGTTAGTGTTAATAGTGATGATGATAGTGAGAAGGATGGTGTTAAGGATAATGATTGTTAGTGTTAATAGTGATGATGATAGTGAGAAGGATGGTGTTAAGGATAATTATTGTTAGTGTTAATAGTGATGATGATAGTGAGAAGGATGGTGTTAAGGATTGTAATTGTTAGTGTTAATAGTGATGATGATAGTGAGAAGGATGGTGTTAAGGATAGTAATTGTTAGTGTTAATAGTGATGATGATAGTGAGAAGGATGGTGTTAAGGATAATGATTGTTAGTGTTAATAGTGATGATGATAGTGAGAAGGATGGTGTTAAGGATAATGATTGTTAGTGTTAATAGTGATGATGATAGTGAGAAGGATGGTGTTAAGGATAATGAATGTTAGTGTTAATAGTGATGATGATAGTGAGAAGGATGGTGTTAAGGATAGTAATTGTTAGTGTTAATAGTGATGATGATAGTGAGAAGGATGGTGTTAAGGATAGTAATTGTTAGTGTTAATAGTGATGATGATAGTGAGAAGGATGGTGTTAAGGATAATGATTGTTAGTGTTAATAGTGATGATGATAGTGAGAAGGATGGTGTTAAGGATAATGATTGTTAGTGTAAATAGTGATGATGATAGTGAGAAGGATGGTGTTAAGGATAGTAATTGTTAGTGTTAATAGTGATGATGATAGTGAGAAGGATGGTGTTAAGGAAAATGAATTGTTAGTGTTAATAGTGATGATGATAGTGAGAAGGATGGTGTTAAGGATAATGATTGTTAGTGTTAATAGTGATGATGATAGTGAGAAGGATGGTGTTAAGGATAATGAATGTTAGTGTTAATAGTGATGATGATAGTGAGAAGGATGGTGTTAAGGATAATGATTGTTAGTGTTAATAGTGATGATGATAGTGAGAAGGATGGTGTTAAGGATAGTGATTGTTAGTGTTAATAGTGATGATGATAGTGAGAAGGATGGTGTTAAGGATAATGATTGTTAGTGTTAATAGTGATGATGATAGTGAGAAGGATGGTGTTAAGGATAATGATTGTTAGTGTAAATAGTGATGACAGTGAGAAGGATGGTGTAAAGGATAATGATTGTTAGTGTTAATAGTGATGATGATAGTGAGAAGGATGGTGTTAAGGATAGTAATTGTTAGTGTTAATAGTGATGATGATAGTGAGAAGGATGGTGTTAAGGATAATGATTGTTAGTGTAAATAGTGCTGATAGTGAGAAGGATGGTGTAAAGGATAATGATTGTTAGTGTTACTAGTGATGATGATAGTGAGAAGGATGGTGTTAAGGATAATGATTGTTAGTGTTAATAGTGATGATGATAGTGAGAAGGATTGTGTTAAGGATAATGATTGTTATTGTTAATAGTGATGATGATAGTGAGAAGGATGGTGTTAAGGATAATGATTGTTAGTGTAAATAGTGATGATAGTGAGAAGGATGGTGTAAAGGATAATGATTGTTAGTGTTAATAGTGATGATGATAGTGAGAAGGATGGTGTTAAGGATAATGATTGTTAGTGTTAATAGTGATGATGATAGTGAGAAGGATGGTGTTAAGGATAATGATTGTTAGTGTTAATAGTGATGATGATAGTGAGAAGGATGGTGTTAAGGATAATGATTGTTAGTGTTAATAGTGATGATGATAGTGAGAAGGATGGTGTTAAGGATAATGATTGTTAGTGTAAATAGTGATGATGATAGTGAGAAGGATGGTGTTAAGGATAGTAATTGTTAGTGTTAATAGTGATGATGATAGTGAGAAGGATGGTGTTAAGGATAATGATTGTTAGTGTTAATAGTGATGATGATAGTGAGAAGGATGGTGTTAAGGATAATGATTGTTAGTGTTAATAGTGATGATGATAGTGAGAAGGATGGTGTTAAGGATAATGAATGTTAGTGTTAATAGTGATGATGATAGTGAGAAGGATGGTGTTAAGGATAATGATTGTTAGTGTTAATAGTGATGATGATAGTGAGAAGGATGGTGTTAAGGATAATGATTGTTAGTGTTAATAGTGATGATGATAGTGAGAAGGATGGTGTTAAGGATAATTATTGTTAGTGTTAATAGTGAAGATGATAGTGAGAAGGATGGTGTTAAGGATAATGATTGTTAGTGTAAATAGTGATGACAGTGAGAAGGATGGTGTAAAGGATAATGATTGTTAGTGTTAATAGTGATGATAAAAGTGAGAAGGATGGTGTTAAGGATAGAAATTGTTAGTGTTAATTGTGATGATGATAGTGAGAAGGATGGTGTTAAGGATAATGATTGTTAGTGTAAATAGTGATGATAGTGAGAAGGATGGTGTAAAGGATAATGATTGTTAGTGTTACTAGTGATGATGATAGTGAGAAGGATGGTGTTAAGGATAATGATTGTTAGTGTTAATAGTGATGATGATAGTGAGAAGGATTGTGTTAAGGTTAATGATTGTTAGTGTTAATAGTGATGATGATAGTGAGAAGGATGGTGTTAAGGATAATGATTGTTAGTGTAAATAGTGATGATAGTGAGAAGGATGGTGTAAAGGATAATGATTGTTAGTGTTAATAGTGATGATGATAGTGAGAAGGATGGTGTTAAGGATAGTAATTGTTAGTGTTAATAGTGATGATGATAGTGAGAAGGATGGTGTTAAGGATAATGATTGTTAGTGTTAATAGTGATGATGATAGTGAGAAGGATGGTGTTGAGGAGAGTAATTGTTAGTGTTAATAGTGATGATGATAGTGAGAAGGATGGTGTTAAGGATAGTAATTGTTAGTGTTAATAGTGATGATGATAGTGAGAAGGATGGTGTTAAGGATAATGATTGTTAGTGTTAATAGTGATGATGATAGTGAGAAGGATGGTGTTAAGGATAATGATTGTTAGTGTAAATAGTGATGATAGTGAGAAGGATGGTGTAAAGTATAATGATTGTTAGTGTTAATAGTGATGATGATAGTGAGAAGGATGGTGTTAAGGATAGTAATTGTTAGTGTTAATAGTGATGATGATAGTGAGAAGGTTGGAGTTAAGGATAATGATTGTTAGTGTAAATAGTGATGATAGTGAGAAGGATGGTGTAAAGGATAATGATTGTTAGTGTTAATAGTGATGATGATAGTGAGAAGGATGGTGTTAAGGATAATGATTGTTAGTGTTAATAGTGATGATGATAGTGAGAAGGATGGTGTTAAGGATAATGATTGTTAGTGTTAATAGTGATGATGATAGTGAGAAGGATGGTGTTAAGGATAATGAATGTTAGTGTAAATAGTGATGATAGTGAGAAGGATGGTGTTAAGGATAGTAATTGTTAGTGTTAATAGTGATGATGATAGTGAGAAGGATGGTGTTAAGGATAGTCATTCTTTGTGTTAATAGTGATGATGATAGTGAGAAGGATGGTGTTAAGGATAGTGATTGTTAGTGTTAATAGTGATGATGATAGTGAGAAGGATGGTGTTAAGGATAATGATTGTTAGTGTTAATAGTGATGCTGATAGTGAGAAGAATGGTGTTAAGGATAATGAATGTTAGTGTTAATAGTGATGATGATAGTGAGAAGGATGGTGTTAAGGATAGTAATTGTTAGTGTTAATAGTGATGATGATAGTGAGAAGGATGGTGTTAAGGATAATGATTGTTAGTGTTAATAGTGATGATGATAGTGAGAAGGATGGTGTTAAGGATAGTAATTGTTAGTGTTAATAGTGATGATGATAGTGAGAAGGATGGTGTTAAGGATAGTAGTTGTTAGTGGTAATAGTGATGATGATAGTGAGAAGGATGGTGTTAAGGATAATGATTGTTAGTGTTAATAGTGATGATGACAGTGAGAAGGATGGTGTTAAGGATAATGATTTAGTGTTAATAGTGATGATGATAGTGAGAAGGATGGTGTTGAGGATAGTAATTGTTAGTGTTAATAGTGATGATGATAGTGAGGAGAATGGTGTTAAGGATAATGATTGTTAGTGTTAATAGAGATGATGATAGTGAGAAGGATGGTGTTAAGGATAATGATTGTTAGTGTTAATAGTGATGTTGATAGTGAGAAGGATGGTGTTAAGGATAGTAATTGTTAGTGTTAATAGTGATGATGATAGTGAGAAGGATGGTGTTAAGGATAATGATTGTTAGTGTTAATAGTGATGATGATAGTGAGAAGGATGGTGTTAAGGATAATGATTATTAGTGTTAATAGTGATGATGATAGTGAGAAGGATGGTGTTAAGGATAGTAATTGTTAGTGTTAATAGTGATGATGATAGTGTTAAGGATAATGAATGTTAGTGTTAATAGTGATGATGATAGTGAGAAGGATGGTGTTAAGGATAATGATTGTTAGTGTTAATAGTGATGATGATAGTGAGAAGGATGGTGTTAAGGATAGTAATTGTTAGTGTTAATAGTGATGATGATAGTGAGAAGGATGGTGTTAAGGATTGTAATTGTTAGTGTTAATAGTGATGATGATAGTGAGAAGGATGGTGTTAAGGATAGTGATTGTTAGTGTTAATAGTGATGATGATAGTGAGAAGGATGGTGTTAAGGATAATTAATGTTAGTGTTAATAGTGATGATGATAGTGAGAAGGATGGTGTTAAGGATAATGATTGTTAGTGTTAATAGTGATGATAGTGAGAAGGATGGTGTTAAGGATAATGATTGTTAGTGATAATAGTGATGACGATAGTGAGAAGGATGGTGTTAAGGATAATGATTGTTAGTGTTAATAGTGATGATGATAGTGAGAAGGATGGTGTTAAGGATAATGATTGTTAGTGTAAATAGTGATGATAGTGAGAAGGATGGTGTAAAGGATAATGATTGTTAGTGTGAATAGTGATGATGATAGTGAGAAGGATGGTGTTAAGGATAGTAATTGTTAGTGTTAATAGTGATGATGATAGTGAGAAGGATGGTGTTAAGGATAATGATTGTTAGTGTAAATAGTGATGATAGTGAGAAGGATGGTCTAAAGGATAATGATTGTTAGTGTTAATAGTGATGATGATAGTGATAAGGATGGTGTTAAGGATAATGATTGTTAGTGTTAATAGTGATGATGATAGTGAGAAGGATGGTGTTAAGGATAATGATTGTTAGTGTTAATAGTGATGATGATAGTGAGAAGGATGGTGTTAAGGATAATGATTGTTAGTGTAAATAGTGATGATAGTGAGAAGGATGGTGTCAAGGATAGTAATTGTTAGTGTTAATAGTGATGATGATAGTGAGAAGGATGGTGTTAAGGATAATGATTGTTAGTGTTAATAGTGATGATGATAGTGAGAAGGATGGTGTTAAGGATAATGATTGTTAGTGTTAATAGTGATGATGATAGTGAGAAGGATGGTGTTAAGGAAAATGATTGTTAGTGTTAATAGTGATGATGATAGTGAGAAGGATGGTGTTAAGGATAATGATTGTTAGTGTAATAGTGATGATGATAGTGAGAAGGATGGTGTTAAGGATAGTAATTGTTAGTGTTAATAGTGATGATGATAGTGAGAAGGATGGTGTTAAGGATAATGATTGTTAGTGTTAATAGTGATGATGATAGTGAGAAGGATGGTGTTAAGGATAGTGATTGTTAGTGTTAATAGTGATGATGATAGTGAGAAGGATGGTGTTAAGGATAATGATTGTTAGTGTTAATAGTGATGATGATAGTGAGAAGGATGGTGTTAAGGATAATGAATGTTAGTGTTAATAGTGATGATGATAGTGAGAAGGATGGTGTTAAGGATAGTAATTGTTAGTGTTAATAGTGATGATGATAGTGAGGAGGATGGTGTTAAGGATAATGATTGTTAGTGTTAATAGTGATGATGATAGTGAGAAGGATGGTGTTAAGGATAATGATTGTTAGTGTAAATAGTGATGATGATAGTGAGAAGGATGGTGTTAAGGATAGTAATTGTTAGTGTTAATAGTGATGATGATAGTGAGAAGGATGGTGTTAAGGATAATTATTGTTAGTGTTAATAGTGATGATGATAGTGAGAAGGATGGTGTTAAGGATAATGATTGTTAGTGTTAATAGTGATGATGATAGTGAGAAGGATGGTGTTAAGGATAATGATTGTTAGTGTTAATAGTGATGATGATAGTGAGAAGGATGGTGTTAAGGATAATGATTGTTAGTGTAAATAGTGATGATAGTGAGAAGGATGGTGTTAAGGATAGTAATTGTTAGTGTTAATAGTGATGATGATAGTGAGAAGGATGGTGTTAAGGATAGTAATTGTTAGTGTTAATAGTGATGATGATAGTGAGAAGGATGGTGTTAAGGATAGTGATTGTTAGTGTTAATAGTGATGATGATAGTGAGAAGGATGGTGTTAAGGATAATGATTGTTAGTGTTAATAGTGATGATGATAGTGAGAAGGATGGTGTTAAGGATAATGAATGTTAGTGTTAATAGTGATGATAGTGAGAAGGATGGTGTAAAGTATAATGATTGTTAGTGTTAATAGTGATGATGATAGTGAGAAGGATGGTGTTAAGGATAGTAATTGTTAGTGTTAATAGTGATGATGATAGTGAGAAGGATGGTGTTAAGGATAATGATTGTTAGTGTAAATAGTGATGATAGTGAGAAGGATGGTGTAAAGGATAATGATTGTTAGTGTTACTAGTGATGATGATAGTGAGAAGGATGGTGTTAAGGATAATGATTGTTAGTGTAAATAGTGATGATAGTGAGAAGGATGGTGTAAAGTATAATGATTGTTAGTGTTAATAGTGATGATGATAGTGAGAAGGATGGTGTTAAGGATAGTAATTGTTAGTGTTAATAGTGATGATGATAGTGAGAAGGATGGTGTTAAGGATAATGATTGTTAGTGTTAATAGTGATGATGATAGTGAGAAGGATGGTGTAAAGGATAATGATTGTTAGTGTTAATAGTGATGATGATAGTGAGAAGGATGGTGTAAAGGATAATGATTGTTAGTGTTAATAGTGATGATGATAGTGAGAAGGATGGTGTTAAGGATAATGATTGTTAGTGTTAATAGTGATGATGATAGTGAGAAGGATGGTGTTAAGGAAAATGATTGTTAGTGTTAATAGTGATGATGATAGTGAGAAGGATGGTGTTAAGGATAATGATTGTTAGTGTAAATAGTGATGATAGTGAGAAGGATGGTGTTAAGGATAGTAATTGTTAGTGTTAATAGTGATGATGATAGTGAGAATGATGGTGTTAAGGATAGTAATTGTTAGTGTTAATAGTGATGATGATAGTGAGAAGGATGGTGTTAAGGATAGTGATTGTTAGTGTTAATAGTGATGATGATAGTGAGAAGGATGGTGTTAAGGATAATGATTGTTAGTGTTAATAGTGATGATGATAGTGAGAAGGATGGTGTTAAGGATAATGAATGTTAGTGTTAATAGTGATGATGATAGTGAGAAGGATGGTGTTAAGGATAGTAATTGTTAGTGTTAATAGTGATGATGATAGTAAGGAGGATGGTGTTAAGGATAATGATTGTTAGTGTTAATAGTGATGATGATAGTGAGAAGGATGGTGTTAAGGATAATGATTGTTAGTGTAAATAGTGATGATGATAGTGAGAAGGATGGTGTTAAGGATAGTAATTGTTAGTGTTAATAGTGATGATGATAGTGATAAGGATGGTGTTAAGGATAATTATTGTTAGTGTTAATAGTGATGATGATAGTGAGAAGGATGGTGTTAAGGATAATGATTGTTAGTGTTAATAGTGATGATGATAGTGAGAAGGATGGTGTTAAGGATAATGATTGTTAGTGTTAATAGTGATGATGATAGTGAGAAGGATGGTGTTAAGGATAATGATTGTTAGTGTAAATAGTGATGATAGTGAGAAGGATGGTGTTAAGGATAGTAATTGTTAGTGTTAATAGGGATGATGATAGTGAGAAGGATGGTGTTAAGGATAGTAATTGTTAGTGTTAATAGTGATGATGATAGTGAGAAGGATGGTGTTAAGGATAGTGATTGTTAGTGTTAATAGTGATGATGATAGTGAGAAGGATGGTGTTAAGGATAATGATTGTTAGTGTTAATAGTGATGATGATAGTGAGAAGGATGGTGTTAAGGATAATGAATGTTAGTGTAAATAGTGATGATAGTGAGAAAGATGGTGTAAAGGATAATGATTGTTAGTGTTAATAGTGATGATGATAGTGAGAAGGATGGTGTTAAGTATAGTAATTGTTAGTGTTAATAGTGATGATGATAGTGAGAAGGATGGTGTTAAGGATAATGATTGTTAGTGTAAATAGTGATGATAGTGAGAAGTATGGTGTAAAGGATAATGATTGTTAGTGTTACTAGTGATGATGATAGTGAGAAGGATGGTGTTAAGGATATTGATTGTTAGTGTAAATAGTGATGATAGTGAGAAGGATGGTGTAAAGGATAATGATTGTTAGTGTTAATAGTGATGATGATAGTGAGAAGGATGGTGTTAAGTATAGTAATTGTTAGTGTTAATAGTGATGATGATAGTGAGAAGGATGGTGTTAAGGATAATGATTGTTAGTGTAAATAGTGATGATAGTGAGAAGTATGGTGTAAAGGATAATGATTGTTAGTGTTACTAGTGATGATGATAGTGAGAAGGATGGTGTTAAGGATAATGATTGTTAGTGTTAATAGTGATGATGATAGTGAGAAGGATGGTGTAAAGGATAATGATTGTTAGTGTTAATAGTGATGATGATAGTGAGAAGGATGGTGTTAAGGATAGTAATTGTTAGTGTTAATAGTGATGATGATAGTGAGAAGGATGGTGTTAAGGATAGTGATTGTTAGTGTTAATAGTGATGATGATAGTGAGAAGGATGGTGTAAGGATAATGATTGTTAGTGTTAATAGTGATGATGATAATGAGAAAGATGGTGTTAAGGATAATGAATGTTAGTGTTAATAGTGATGATGATAGTGAGAAGGATGGTGTTAAGGATAGTAATTGTTAGTGTTAATAGTGATGATGATAGTGAGAAGGATGGTGTTAAGGATAGTAATTGTTAGTGTTAATAGTGATGATGATAGTGAGAAGGATGGTGTTGAGGAGAGTAATTGTTAGTGTTAATAGTGATGATGATAGTGAGAAGGATGGTGTTGAGGAGAGTAATTGTTAGTGTTAATAGTGATGATGATAGTGAGAAGGATGGTGTTAAGGATAATGATTGTTAGTGTTAATAGTGATGATGATAGTGAGAAGGATGGTGTTAAGGATAATGATTGTTAGTGTTAATAGTGATGATGATAGTGAGAAGGATGGTGTTAAGGATAATGATTGTTAGTGTTAATAGTGATGATGATAGTGAGAAGGATAGTAATTGTTAGTGTTAATAGTGATGATTATAGTGAGAAGGATGGTGTTAAGGATAGTAATTGTTAGTGTTAATAGTGATGATGATAGTGAGAAGGATGGTGTTAAGGATAATGATTGTTAGTGTTAATAGTGATGATGATAGTGAGAAGGATCGTGTTAAGGATAATGAATGTTAGTGTTAATAGTGTTGATGATAGTGAGAAGGACGGTGTTAAGGATAATTATTGTTAGTGTTAATAGTGATGATGACAGTGAGAAGGATGGTGTTAAGGATAATGATTGTTAGTGTTAATAGTGATGATGATAGTGAGAAGGATGGTGTTAAGGATAGTAATTGTTAGTGTTAATAGTGATGATGATAGTGAGAAGGATGGTGTTAAGGATAATGATTGTTAGTGTTAATAGTGATGATGATAGTGAGAAGGATGGTGTTAAGGATAATGATTATTAGTGTTAATAGTGATGATGATAGTGAGAAGGATGGTGTTAAGGATAGTAATTGTTAGTGTTAATAGTGATGATGATAGTGAGAAGGATGGTGTTAAGGATAATGATTGTTAGTGTTAATAGTGATGATGATAGTGAGAAGGATGGTGTTAAGGATAATGAATGTTAGTGTTAATAGTGATGATGATAGTGAGAAGGATGGTGTTAAGGATAATGATTGTTAGTGTTAATAGTGATGATGACAGTGAGAAGGATGGTGTTAAGGATAATGATTGTTAGTGTTAATAGTGATGATGATAGTGAGAAGGATGGTGTTAAGGATAGTAATTGTTAGTGTTAATAGTGATGATGATAGTGAGAAGGATGGTGTTAAGGATAATGATTGTTAGTGTTAATAGTGATGATGATAGTGAGAAGGATGGTGTTAAGGATAGTAATTGTTAGTGTTAATTGTGATGATGATAGTGAGAAGGATGGTGTTAAGGATAATGATTGTTGGTGTTAATAGTGATGATAGTGAGAAGGATGGTGTTAAGGATAATGATTGTTGGTGTTTATAGTGATGATGATAGTGAGAAGGATGGTGTTAAGGATAATGAATGTTAGTGTTAATAGTGATGATGATAGTGAGAAGGATGGTGTTAAGGATAATGATTGTTAGTTTTAATAGTGATGATGACAGTGAGAAGGATGGTGTTAAGGATAATGATTGTTAGTGTTAATAGTGATGATGATAGTGAGAAGGATGGTGTTAAGGATAGTAATTGTTAGTGTTAATAGTGATGATGATAGTGAGAAGGATGGTGTTAAGGATAATGATTGTTAGTGTTAATAGTGATGATGATAGTGAGAAGGATGGTGTTAAGGATAGTAATTGTTAGTGTTAATTGTGATGATGATAGTGAGAAGGATGGTGTTAAGGATAATGATTGTTGGTGTTAATAGTGATGATAGTGAGAAGGATGGTGTTAAGGATAATGATTGTTGGTGTTTATAGTGATGATGATAGTGAGAAGGATGGTGTTAAGGATAATGATTGTTAGTGTTAATAGTGATGATGATAGTGAGAAGGATGGTGTTAAGGATAATGATTGTTGGTGTTAATAGTGATGATGATAGTGAGAAGGATGGTGTTAAGGATAGTGATTGTTGGTGTTAATAGTGATGATGATAGTGAGAAGGATGGTGTTAAGGGGATATGGTTCACTTTTTGGGCGATTTTTGCATGTATTCGTTATTTTTCTAGTTTCCTCCCTAGAATTCCATCAAATTTAAAAAAAACATCCATTAGATCCCCCTTCTAGATTAATTTGTAAATTTTCGGTAGAAAAATGTCCCGGCCGAAGGCCGATTCTTCCAACATTACAGGCTCACTATCGTTCGCCAGGGAAAAAATCGACACCTAAATAGCACAACAGGTGTAAATATTGAGAAATAAATAAGGCGAAGGGTCTTAAAATCGACTAACTAATGGGGCAAACATCTTAACCTCTGAAAACTAATGGGGCTAAACACGAGGGAGAAAGTGGTCCAGAAAAGCGGGCCATCCCCCCTTATGGGAAGTACTGTAACCCTGTTATTGTTTTCCCATTTAAGGGGAGGCTGGCCGTTTTTCTGGACCCCCTTCCCCCTCATGTTTAGCCCCACTAGTTTTGAGATTATAAGACATTCGGCCCATTAGTTTGGCGATTTTAACACCTTTCGCCCCATTTCATTGTCAATTTAAAGACCTTTCGTGCCATTTAGGTGTAGATTTTTTTTCTGGCGAGCGATAGCGAGCCTGCAATTTAAAGAGGAACCGGCCTTCGGCCGGGAAATTTTTCTACCGAAAAATGTACACATTTATCTTGAAGGGGGGTCTAAGGGGTGTTTTTCTAATCTTGATGGAGGTCTAGGGAGGAAACTAAAAAAATATATGAATAAATTAATTAATAGATCAAACAAACGGCCAGTCTCCCCTTAACCCCTTCACTACTGCCGTGGTTTTAACTTTATTCTGACGCCTTTATTCAGTTTAAGATGGGTCTCTAGCAATTAATAGGCTTCAAACTATCTTAATTAACCCTTTTTAGTACCGTAGATCCATCTGAAACTGCACAATATCGTCTAAATATAGCTATATATATAGGTATTTTTTTCTGGACCCCTTTCTCCCTCGTGTTTAGCCCAATTGGTTTTGACATGTTAAGACGTTCGGCCCATTAGTTTGACGATATTAATACCTTTAGCTCCATTTTGTTAGTCAGTTTTAAGACCTATTTTGCCATTTAGGTGTCGATTTTTTCCTGGCGAGCGAAAGCGAGCCTGTAAATATAATAGGAACCGGAAATTTTTCTACCGAAAAATGTACACATTTATCTTGTGGGGGGGGGGGGGGGGGTGGGGGGGGGGGGGGGGGGGGGGGGGGGGGGGGGGGTGGGGGGGGGTGGGGGGGGGGGGGGGGGGGGGAGGGGGGGGGGGTGGTGGGGGGTGGGGGGGGGGTGGCGGGTATAGCTAGGGGGTGTGTCTTCTAAGTTTGAGGGAGGTCTAGCGAGGAAACGAAAAACAAATGAATACATTAATTAACCCGTTCAGCACGATGATGTAATTTCCATCATATTCTGGTTACCATTAGACGATTTTCTTTAGTTTATTATCTACCACTAAGACTCTAAGGGATAAAAACTATCTCGATAAAACCATCCAAATAGCACAAGTCCTTCTTAAACTGCATAACATCGTCTAATGTTAGCCAGATTCAAAGGTTAACAAAAGTCATCGTGCTGAAGGGGTTATCACACTAAAGTCATCGTGCTGAAGGGGTTATCACACTAAAGTCATCGTGCTGAAGGGGTTATCACACTAAAGTCATCGTGCTGAAGGGGTTATCACACTAAAGTCATCGTGCTGAAGGGGTTATCACACTAAAGTCATCGTGCTGAAGGGGTTATCACACAAAAGTCATCGTGCTGAAGGGGTTATCACACTAAAGTCATCGTGCTGAAGGGGTTATCACACTAAAGTCATCGTGCTGAAGGGGTTATCACACTTACTCTCATGGTTATTTTATGATAATTTGTATTCTGCACATGCATCATTATTGTATTAATTTATTTTGTTTGTAAACTAAGCTTACCATCCTCATATCTGTACATCTCATGTTCATCCACTAAATTGTAAAATGTGTATTTTCAGCTCATGAGGCTGCCATTCTTTAATAAACCGTTTATTATTATTATTATTATTATCACACTAAAGTCATCATGCTGAAGGGGTTATCACACTAAAGTCATCGTGCTGAAGGGGTTATCACACTAAAGTCATCGTGCTGAAGGGGTTATCACACTAAAGTCATCGTGCTGAAGGGGTTATCACACTAAAGTCATCGTGCTGAAGGGGTTATCACACTAAAGTCATCGTGCTGAAGGGGTTATCACACTAAAGTCATCGTGCTGAAGGGGTTATCACACTAAAGTCATCGTGCTGAAGGGGTTATCACACTAAAGTCATCATGCTGAAGGGGTTATCACACTAAAGTCATCGTGCTGAAGGGGTTATCACACTAAAGTCATCGTGCTGAAGGGGTTATCACACTAAAGTCATCGTGCTGAAGGGGTTATCACACTAAAGTCATCGTGCTGAAGGGGTTATCACACTAAAGTCATCGTGATGAAGGGGTTATCACACTAAAGTCATCGTGCTGAAGGGGTTATCACACTAAAAAACAAAAAACGGCCACTATAGTACTTAAGGGGGATGGTTCACTTTTTGGCCGATTTTTGCATGTAGGCCTATTCATTATTTTTCTAGTTTCCTCCCTAGACCTCCATCAAATTAAAAAAAAACATCCATTAGATTCCCTTTCTAGATTAATTTGTAAATTTTTTGGTAGAAAAATGTCCCGGCCGAAGGCCGATTCTTCCAACATTACAGGCTCACTGTCGTTCGCCAGGGAAAAAATCGACACCTAAATAGCACGAAAAGTCTAAATGTTGACGAAGAAATGGGGCGAAAGGTCTTAAAATTGACTAACTAATGGGGCAAATATATTAACATCTGAAAACTAATGGGGCTAAACATGAGGCAGAAAGTGTCAAAAAAACCGGCCCATGTCCCCTTAACACATGTTCCTCCAAACTGTTTGAAAATACTATGATATCATCCAGGTAAGCTAGGCAAGTCCTCCAAGTTAATCCCCTCAGTACTTCATCCAGGACTCTAGTAAAACTGGCTGGTCCATTACAAAATCCGAAGGGTAAAACCGTGAACTGGTAGAGTTTACCTTCGCTCGTGGCGAACGCGGTTTTCTCCTGGTCCTCTGATCTAACTGGTACTTGCCAGTAACCACTTTGTAGATCTAGAGTAGAAAACCACGTTGACCCATTTAGTGATTCCAGCGAGTCGTCAATACGAGGTAGGGGTTGAGCATCTTTGATAGTAACATCGTTCAGTTTTCTGTAATCCACACAGAACCGAGTAGACCCATCTTCCTTTTTTACTAGGACTACCGGTGATGACCATGGACTGTATGATTCCACTACTATCCCTTGTTTAAGCATATCATCCACCTGTTCCTTCTCCTTCTATCTCATGATTGGGTTTTGTAGTCTATAGGGTTGTCTGATAGGGGGTCCATGGGTATGTATTTCGTGTTTGTGTCGTGTTCGGGCCGATCCGTGGTCCGCTTCATCTTGGGCGAATACGGCTCCGTATGCCCATTGTAATTCATGTAAAGTAGCGGCTTGGTCTGACGTCAATTGTTTTGGGATCTCAGGTAAGTTAGTCGGTCCGTTAGTCCCAACAGTGGTGGGTTGTGCGGGTGTAACTTGTCCTAACACTCTAACAGTCTTCCCTTTTTGGTAATTAATCGTAGACTCTCCAAAGTTAGCAAGAACTATTTTTCTCTGATCCGTAGTAATGAAGGTGGAAGATATCCGAACTTCAATTTGTGCTTCTGGCTCAAAAATCCCGGCAGTCATTCCGTGGTATCTGGGAATTTCTATCATTCTCCATGTTTTAGGGGGGATAGAAATTTTTCCCGTGCTAGCTACTATTTGGGGTCATAGTGTGGTCATAGTTTCTTTCGGGCCACACTGCATGGTTACCCCCAATTGACTCATTAGATCTATTCCTAGATATCCATCTATCTATGTACGGTATCTAGCGGTCAATTATCGCCCTAATTCAGCGGTTCCCAAACTGCGGGTCATGACCCCCAAATGGGTCATAAACCTTTTTCTGGGGGTCATGGAGGGTCCAAGATTTTGAGGAAATAATACATGATTAAATCAATCCTTGTTAATAAACATTAATATATATATTTTTTTTTTTTATTGCTCTCTCTGCTGTGATTAAACTTTAAAATGTATCTACGTCATTGGAAATTAGTATTTTTTCGGAAGGCTTATAAAGGTGGGGGTCATGGTAGGTTTGGTACTACTGAAAGGGGTCACGTACTGGAAAAGTTTGGGAACCGCTGCCCTAATTGAATAAGAACTTACCTGTGTGGTCATAATTACACTAATGTTCGCAATCGTTAACACTAGGTAACTGTGAGTGTGTGTGTGTGTAGTGAACATGCAAGGCTTCCTAGTTTTGTCTACCTCTTGCCTTCCGCTCACACACACACCTACAGTCCTACACCACACATACACTCACACGCACACACCTATACCACACAGCGCATACACCTACTTACACACACACACACACGTAGTATTAAGACCAGATATAAACCTTGGCAAGTCTCTCGTCAGCCAGCAAGTTTAGGATCTAGTTAGAGATCCTATAGTTACTATAGGATCTCTAGATCTAGTAAGGGGAGACTTTTATGTACCGTACTATAAAGTACTTTTTATTCACGTATTGTTTATAGTTGCCTCCCTACACCTCTATCTCTTATAAAAAATACCCCCAAGACCCACCTTCGAGATAATATTGTGCATTTTTCGGTAGCAAAATGCATCGGCCAAAGGCTGATACGGCTCCCTTTGTACCGACGGAGTCTGCCACAAAATGGTCGGGGCTTGTTTAACTATCACCATCATCATCACCATTACCATAATCACCACCCCCATCACTACTATTACCACATTCACTACCATAATCACGATAATTTCCACAATCACCACCACTACAACTACCACAATTACCACCACCATCACTACTACTACCACAATCACCACCACCATCTCTACTACTACCACCATCACTACTACTGCAACAATCACCACCACCACCACCACTACCACAGTCACCACCACCATCACTACTACTGCAACAATCACCACCACCATCACTACTACCACCACCATCACTACTACCACCACAATCACCACTACTACAAGAGAGTGGTCTTGCCACTGGACTGGTGATCCAATGGGTTCGAATCCCAATGTGTCAATGGGAAGATATTATTGGGATGGAATTTGTGCTGTACCTAGTTTCAGTGCATTACCACAGCACACCGAAATGCCCAAAAAATACCCTCATTGTTCCCTGATTAAATAGCATTGTATGAATATTCCCATATTCAAAATATGTTACTGGGGGGCAATGGCTAGTGAGTTAATTGCTCAATAGATGGCATTCTGAGAGTGAGGGTCCGAGTACAAAGGAGTACAAAGGAAATCAAGCAACAACAGGTCTAGTGACCCTTCTAGGCTGCTTGTCCTCCAAAACACTGAGGATCAAGTGTCCAAACAGTGGTTTAGAGTGGGTAAGGGAACTAATGTCCGTGGCAGGATTAGGAAGTTAGTAGGGGACAGATGGGTTAGTAACTGAGGGGGGGATAAAATAAAGTTATTCATTTACAAACGCAGTCAGTCGCGGGTTTGATGCGAGATATTTGTCTAGGCGGAGTTTAAATGAATTAACGGTGCTGCAGTCTATAACGTCTCGGGGAAGCCCATTCCACAAGTTGACAACTCGATTGAAGAAGAAATTCTTAGATTCATGTGAGTTAAAAGATTTACCAATAATTTTGCAACCATTTCCCCGCGTGTAATTAGATTGGTCGATAGTGAAGTACTTACTACAGTTCATATTGTCGATGCCTTTGATGATTTTGAACACTTGAATTAAGTCACCTCTTAATCTGCGCTGGGTTAAAGGAAAAATGTAATTCTCTAAGACGCTCTTCGTATGGTTTGTTCTTTAGGCTAGGTATCATTTTGGTAACTCTACGTTGAACTCGTTCTAGCTTGTTTATATCTTTTTGGTAATAAGGGCAACAGGATTGAACGCAGTATTCCAGAAGAGGGCGGACTAAGGAATTGTAAAGGGTTAGGTTAACTTCTTTGGATTTATGCTCAAATGACCTGCCTATGGGGGATGAGACTGTGAAGCGCAGAGGCGAAGCGGCTTCAGAGATGGCGTTGCTTCGAGCTGGGGTGCTCCGCATATCTCACTCCCTAGACTGGAACAAAACCTCACGGGCCTCACCGTGTTCAGCGGTGTAGTGCAAAGGCTCTCAGCCGATGCCCGAGAGGGAGTAGATGGAATATAGAAAAGACAAAAAAATCACCATCATCATCACTACTACAACTGCAACAATCACCACCACCATCACTAATACTACCACAATCACCACCACTATCATCACTACTACTACCACAATCACCACTACTACAACAATCACCACCATTATTACTACTACCACCACAATCACCATCATTACTACTGCAACAATCACCACCATCATCACTACTACCACCACAATCACCACCATCATCACTTCTACAACTGCAACAATCACCACCACCATCACTAATACTACCACAATCACCATCATCATAACTACTACTGCAACAATCACCACCATCACAACTACTACTACAACAATCACCACCATCATTACTACTACCACCACAATCACCATCATTACTACTGCAACAATCACCACCATCATCACTACTACCACCACAATCACCACCATCATCACTACTACAACTGCAACAATCACCACCACCATCACTAATACTACCACAATCACCATCATCATAACTACAACTGCAACAATCACCACCACCATCACTAATACTACCACAATCACCTCCATCATAACTACTACTGCAACAATCACCACCACCATCACTACTGCTGCTACAATCACCACCACCATCACTACTACTGCAACAATCACCACCACCATCACTACAACCACCACAATCCCTACCACCATCACTACTACTGCAACAATCACCACCACCATCACTACTAACACCACAATCACCACCATCATCCCTACTATAACCTAACGCCAACGAACTTGAAGATTAAGCCCCGTCCCCTCCACTAACTCTTCAAGGGTAAGTAAAGTAAGTAAGTCAAGGGGGCGGGGCTTAGTCTTCAAGTTCGTTGGCGATAGGTATGCCACCACAATCACCACTACTACAACAATCACCACCATCATCACTACTACAACTGCAACAATCACCACCACCATCACTAATGCTTATGGTAGTCCATCGTAGTCCGATGACGACGTTCCCTTCCTGCAAAGCAGGAAGAGAAAACCTGCGCATAGAAGAGTTTAGAGTGCCGAGGGAGGTGCGCAGTTGAAACTTCACTATCCTGGTACTGAACAGGGGTTGCTGATGGCAAGGGGGTGACCCAAGACAACCAGCTCCTGCTCAATACTGCAGGGGACTGCCGGGATTCCAGTTTGTGGGAAACCGCCAGGACGTGACCCCAACGTCTGCTTTTCTCTCAGGGTGTGCTCCCCTAGCCTTTGTCTTACTAGACTAAACCACAAGGCAGTGGGTGTGTGCGGTTGTTGGTAGATGACAAGGATGCACATCATACCTCTGGGGGCCACCGCATGCCCCGAGATCCCCTATTGATTTAGCCTGGGGTCACTAATACTACCACAATCACCATCATCACTACTACAACTGCAACAATCACCAACACCATCACTAATACTACCACAATCACCACCATCATCACTACTACTGCTACAATCACCACCACCATCACTACTACTGCAACAATCACCACCACCACCACTACTACTACCACAATCACCACCACCATCACTACTACTGCAACAATCACCACCACCATCACTACTACCACCACAATCACCACTACTACAACAATCACCACCACCATCAATTCTACTACTACAATCACCACCACCATCACTACTCAGATTTGTATGGGACTTGCGTAAGTATCCCATGCAACAATGCCGATGGTTGAAAACCCTCAAAGTCCAACCGCGTGCGTGTGAGCGCGCAAAAACATGTTTTTGCATATTTTTGACTACCCATTTCCCCTCATGTAATTCCGAATTTCGGGCGCCCCGAAGGACCCCTTAATCCCCTAGGGGATTGTTTTTTGGTGATTTTTCCTTCATTTCTAACCCATTCCAGGTGTTTTCTGGAAAAAAAAATGTTTACAACCTGCTGGTCCTGGGGTGTACATTTATTATTAATTAGCTGGTGCTCAGTGGGTTAAGGTATATCGACATTCTTGATGAACTATTAAATCGCGCAACAAGTTAAGGTGTAGAGGAAAGCGTGTTTGATTATTATTACACTAACTGTCTTCGTGGGGTTGATTTTCGGTGTGAGCGTCCTGTGTTCAAATCCCCGGACTGCCCCACATGTGTTTGTTAACCCTCTCACGTTCTTGACGCAATGTTGAGCCTACTAGGGATACTTTAAAACCTTTGTTACCATCAGGGGTATTTAGAAACCTTTAGTTTAGTTACTTCAACCTCTGCAGTTGTGTTTGAGTTAGCTGTGGGCAGAAAACTAATTTTGGAGAGGTAATTATAAGAGTGAGAGAACTCTATTTATTATTGCTAATCTGGCAACCTCTGCATCATAAAAACGTGAAAGGGTTAATTTCATTAAGCGAGTTTATGAGTAAAGTTGGTTGGTGGAGAGAACATAATAATTATAAAGACCAATCGTGTTGAAAATAATCCTACCACTTACTAAATTATAGGTTTGACTCCTGTAAGGAGATAAAGAAAACCTAATATTTAGTAGTGGCCCCATAATCATTGACGAACATGCCTATTACATAAGGCATCCTCTTCAAACACTAATCCGCCGTAGTTTGAATCTACCGCGCAGAGAATTTAAAATCTGAGGAGCCTTCATCATGAGCGCACGCGACCTCACTCATGGCTTCAGTCATTATGAATTGGGTTCTCACTACGAGAAAAACTTCGAAAAAATAAAAAACAAAAACAAAATAAGAATAACTATCCAATAAGCTTTCCATCATATCGTAGATGTACTTGTGTGGATCTTTGACCAGACGCTGATTCAGGCGTCATTCTTCCTTCACTGACATAATATCAAGTAAACCAAAATCCTTAATACATCAACGAATGGGAAGGGGATGGTCGGGAGGGCCCCAGTCATCAATGATTACGGGGCCACTACTAAATATTAGGTTTTCTTTATCTCCTTACAGGAGTCAAACCTATAATTTATTAGTGGCCCCTCCATCATTGACGAACATGCCTGATTTCTAAGACTGGAGGGGAACATTCGTAATCATATCATAACTCTAGAAAAGCAGATAATCAAACAACCACATAGTATTCTTACTTTTGTAAAAAAGAGATATTCGGGTGCATAAACTTTATACAGCCTAAATCTTCAAAAAGGGGTACAAGCAGGAGCGTGCTTCAAAGAAGCCTGCTTGAAAAAGGGTTAACTCTGAGACTCTGTGCACAGATCTGCTAGTTAAGAAGGCACCCCACTTAAAGTAAGTGGTGAAAACTAAAAACTTATAAGTTTACATGTGCACATATAAACCCCATTAACTAGTGGATATATTCCTAAAAATATAACCAAACATAAATGAATTCTTGTACATTCGTAGAAGTACTGAACTTGTGTACTTATGCAGAAGTAATTACTGCAAAAGTAAAAGTCGTAGTTGCCACTACCGAGATTTCTCAAAAATCTATTGCTTCACAGCCAAAGCTACTTACAACAAGAATTGTCGTAACACTACTACTGGCTTTTAGCACAATTTCCTGCAATGAATACTACAGAGAAATTTTATAATACAATGCCTACAACCAGTATCACAGCTCGTATGTTCCGAACACATACTCCGGAGGGGTCTAGGGTGTCCTATGTCACACTGACTGCACCCTCCCCCCCCCCTTTTTCTTGAAATTAAACAAAACGTGACTAAAAGGGCTACCTAGACCCTCTGCCGTAAAGCTATACATGGCAAGGAAGGGTTGTCCAGAGCTACTGAAAGGTATCGAGGCAAAAACTCCTGATTAGAGGCCCACAACTGTGTGGACGTAATAACTTTCACCGAAAGATTATTAAGGAAACGTAAAGAGGCTGTCCCCTTGCGTAAATCGTGGGTCTTACCCACAACGCCGGGATGCTTCTCTTTAAAGTCCTCGACCAAGAGAGAAGCCAGTGTATGCTCCATCAATCGTTCACCCGGACTTGCGACCCATACAGCACCCTGGTGATTTAGAGGTGCCACTCTTAAATATTTGGTTAGAGCTTGCAGTGGGCAAAAAAGATGGTGCACCTTTCCCCTGTTTAACGCCGGCACCATGAACTCTGAAAACACGTGATCACTGTGCTCAATCTCGGCTATGAATCCTGGGGAAGGTGCAATGTGAATACACTCATGAAGCCTATCAAACCTGAGGCAATTAGGTGCGTTGCTCATCGCCGCCAGCTCAGATACTCTGTTCCCGGTAGCCAAAGCCATAAGGAATACTGCCCTTTGTAAAATCTGCAGTCTTTGGTACATACGGGAACGAGAATAACGACGATGCTTTGTCCAGAGACCATGTAGGCCTGAGCTGACGGGGAGGTGGGCGGAGTTTAAAACCTGCCCACATAAAAAACTTTCAGATAAATGTTTCTGCATGAACAGATAAATTAAATAATAAACAACCAACGCCACCGAGGGCACAGTTTGTTTTGTTCTAAGAATCCGAGACGTAAAAGCTTTCCAATGCGATTGAAACTGTCGCTTTGTAGACTGGGTATATTGATTCGTGAATATCTTGGTCACGTCGCTACCATAAGGTGCTAGCCACTTGGCCTCCTGAATGTCCAAAATGAACAAGTCTGCGAGGTTTCTAGGTTGCCAATTGTGTTCTAAGTGGAACAACCCGACCAGGAGGGACACTGGGTGCGGGCACCACGTGTTCAAATGCCGGTACCACACTGCGCCGGCCACAGGGGCGCGATTAGCGAGACTACGCCTCGCTAATCCTGTAGTTTGTTGACTACGTGGCACATTAGAGACGCGTCTGGCGGCGGAAAAGAGATAAATGGAACTCAACCTGTTCTCGTCCGTCATCAGAGCGTCAGGTCCGCCCGCCGGCGTTATCGTCCGGCGGGTTAGGTACGACTGTGACTATCGCCATACACCTTGGTTGTGGCTGTCCCTCGCTTGCGAGCTCGGTATACACCCTGAACGGGGAGCCCTCGTCCGAGTCCCGTAAAGGTTTATGATAATTAAAAGCTCCCATAGCTCATTAACACATTGAAAGCAGAGCTGGTGAGCAAAATCATAAAGTATACTAATTAATTTAATTTATATTTAATTGTATTAAAATAAATTAATATAAATAAACACAATATTATCATAATATAATCATAGAAAATATATATGTTTATTATGATTCAGCTATTAAATTATTTCATTAACAAATAAAAATAAGATAGGACTACCTGAGCTTAACGGCGTTGAACATACAGCCATGAGAGGTTCAAGTGCCGACACGACAGAGACTGGGGGAAAACTACCCTGCCCCCGGGAACTACCTGGTCACCTGGTGCAACACCGGTAATCCGCCCTGGAAAGAGAATTTTCCGGGGATTAAAGCTCATAGGGTTACACCCAAAAAACGGTACAAAATATGTGCCTCAAAACCGCCGGTCAACGAACCGTAGCACTCCACCACTACTTTTCGTTGTCCTTTAGTATCATATTAAAGATTTCAGCATATCTTTACCTGTCCAGAAGATTTAAGCATATCTTCTGAATCCTCATAAAGATGAAGCATATCTTTATTAAAGATGAAGTCTTTCAAGTATCCCTTTGCACTTGAAACACTAGTAATATTCCGGCATCTTTTTATCCCATAAAAAGTCTAAGTCTATCTTAATCTCTAATCTGGCATCACCCAGAAGCCCTCATAGATCGCCGTCTTGAAGGCCGTGATACCCTATTGTATCAATCAATTGTTTGGCAAATTATTGCGAATTGCAAATCAGTGAATATAACCACCCAAAGGTACAACCGCCGGGTTTTATATGCAATGTCAAACCAATTGTACCTGCCCCAGACCTCTTTGTAAAAAGGTCGCCGGGAGGGAAAGACTAAACAAACAAACGGCATTGTTTCAATGGCTTATTAAAGATTTCAGCATATCTTTAATCTGCCCAAAAGAATTAAGCATAACTTCTTAATCCTCATAAAGATGAAGCATATCTTTATTAAAGATGAAGTCTTTCAAGTAACCCTTTACACTTGAAACACTAGTAAGATTCAGGCATCTTTTTATCCCATAAAAAGTCTAAGCCTATCTTAATCTCTAATCCGGCTTCTCCCAGAAGCCCTCATAGATCGCCGTCTTGAAGGCCGTGATACCCTATTGTATCAATCAATTGTTTGGCAAATTATCTCGAATCGCAAATCCGTTAATATAACCACCCGAAGGTACAACCGCCGGGTTTTATATACAAGGACCCCAATGGAAATACGCCTAACGGCCTTATTGGGCTATCCTTAGTTGGAATTATGCAAGTCTGGTACATGTCATATTTATAACATACTATGTGGTACCAACTCTGTAAATTGCTAACTGAATAAATATTATTATTATTATTATTATTATTAATATTATTATTATTAATGTCAAACCAATTATACCTGCCCCAGACATCTTTGTAACAAGGTCGCCGGGAGGTAAAGACCAAACAAACAGACAGCATTGTTTCAATGGCTTTGAAAAGCAGAGAAAACCAAGTCCAACAGTTGTCAGCCTGATCACCTAGAAAACTGAGTGGAGCCCCCCTCGACGGGAATAACTCAGGAAGCCTGATCCCAGACTCGACCATAGAAAACGCAGTTTCTGATGAGCCCTCAAGCGACCAAACTCGTCGGGGTAACTTACCTATTTTAGCCATCCTGACTAAAACTCGGTAAACAAAAACGGTGTTCTCGAAGTAACGAGAAAAACGCCGGAAAGGTAACCCACACTAAACTATACATTACAGGAGGGCGTAATGCATAAAGCAATGAATAACACAGGAAGCCTGCTCCCAGGCTCGACCACAGAAAACGCAGTTTCTTATGAGCCCTCAAGCGACAAAACTCTTCGGGGTAACTTACCTATTTTGAGTCATCCTGACTAAAACTCGGTAAACAAAAACGGTGTTCTCGGAGCAACGAGAAAAAACGCCGGAAAGGTAACCTACACCAAACGAGATATTTTAACACATTTCACACAAAGGGTGTGCGCAAAAATAGGGATACCTGAACAGGAGGGCGTAATGCATAAAGCAAAAACCGGGGCAAAGGTAGCCATGACAGAGACTGGTGGGATAATTACTCCAGATTCTGCATAGACCCGCCGGGACCCAGCTCTGGAAAAAAATAAAATTTCCAGGAATTAATGCTCATAAGGTTAACCCAAAAATGTTCGCACACAAGTGTTAAATAACCCGCCGGGTAACGAGACGTAATACTCAACGACGACAGCTCGCTACGCGGTGGGGTTTCCTAAGTAAAAGATTTCAGAATATCTTAATTTGTCCAAAAGATTTATGAATACCCTCTGACATAATATATAAAGATCAGCATGGCGTTTATAACTGATGAAGTATTTCCGGTGGTGTTTGTTTCAAGATTCAATTTTGGAAAAAAAAACTAAAAAAGACGCCGGTCCCCGAATTATCTCGTAGATAAAAAACTGGGAAGCCTGACAAATATACGAGATCTAACTTCTCCCGAAGTATCTTTTTAGATCGCCGTATGTTGAAGGCGGCGATACAAAACGTATCCCTCAATTGTCTGGTAAACTAACTGAATCGTAAATTCGTTATTCCCATCCCTCCAAGGAGCACCCGCCGGGTGTGAATATTAGTTTAAAAAAAAAACGTTAACCCCAATCGTGCCCTAAAGCGCCGTATGTTGAAGGAGGCGATACACAATGCATCCCTCAATTGTCTGGTCAACTAAACTGAATTTTGCAAATTCGGGCATCCCACCCCTCCAGGTTGCACCCGCCGGGTGATTTAAAGTTTAAAAGTTAATCCCAAATGTTCCTAACCCCACTTCGTTGTAAAAGATCGCCGGGGAGGAAATACAAAGATCGCGGATTGCAAATCAGTCAATAAAACCACCCAAAGGTACAACCGCCGGGTTTTATATGCAATGTCAAACCAATTGTACCTGCCCCAGACCTCTTTGTAAAAAGGTCGCCGGGAGGGAAAGACTAAACAAACAAACGGCATTGTTTCAATGGTTTATTAAAGATTTCAGCATATCTTTCACCTGTCCAAAAGAATTAAGAATAACTTCTTAATCCTCATAAAGATGAAGCATATCTTTATTAAAGATTAAGTCTTTCAAGTATCCCTTTACACTTGACACACTAGTAAGATTCAGGCATCTTTTTATCCCATAAAAAGTCTAAGCCTATCTTAATCTCTAATCCGGCTTCTCCCAGAAGCCCTCATAGATCGCCGTCTTGAAGGCTGTGATACCCTATTGTATCAATCAAATGTTTGGCAAATTAACTCGAATCGCAAATCCGTTAATATAACCACCCGAAGGTACAACCGCCGGGTTTTATATGCAATGTCAAACCAATTATACCTGCCCCAGACCTCTTTGTAAAAAGGTCGCCGGGAGGTAAAGACCAAACAAACAGACAGCATTGTTTCAATGGCTTTGAAAAGCAGAGAAAACCAAGTCCAACAGGTGTCAGCCTGATCACCTAGAAAACTGAGTGGAGCCCCCCTCGACGGGAATAACTCAGGAAGCCTGATCCCAGACTCGACCATAGAAAACGCAGTTTCTGATGAGCCCTCAAGCGACCAAACTCGTCGGGGTAACTTACCTATTTTAGCCATCCTGACTAAAACTCGGTAAACAAAAACGGTGTTCTCGAAGTAACGAGAAAAACGCCGGAAAGGTAACCCACACTAAACTATACATTACAGGAGGGCGTAATGCATAAAGCAATGAATAACACAGGAAGCCTGCTCCCAGGCTCGACCACAGAAAACGCAGTTTCTTATGAGCCCTCAAGCGACAAAACTCGTCGGGGTAACTTACCTATTTTGAGCCATCCTGACTAAAACTCGGTAAACAAAAACGGTGTTCTCGGAGCAACGAGAAAAAACGCCGGAAAGGTAACCTACACCAAACGAGATATTTTAACACATTTCACACAAAGGGTGTGCGCAAAAATAGGGATACCTGAACAGGAGGGCGTAATGCATAAAGCAAAAACCGGGGCAAAGGTAGCCATGACAGAGACTGGTGGGATAATTACTCCAGATTCTGCATAGACCCGCCGGGACCCAGCTCTGGAAAAAAATAAAATTTCCAGGAATTAATGCTCATAAGGTTAACCCAAACATGTTCGCACACAAGTGTTAAATAACCCGCCGGGTAACGAGACGTAATACTCAACGACGACAGCTCGCTACGCGGTGGGGTTTCCTAAGTAAAAGATTTCAGAATATCTTAATTTGTCCAAAAGATTTATGAATACCCTCTGACATAATATATAAAGATCAGCATGGCGTTTATAACTGATGAAGTATTTCCGGTGGTGTTTGTTTCAAGATTCAATTTTGGAAAAAAAAAACTAAAAAAGACGCCGGTCCCCGAATTATCTCGTAGATAAAAAACTGGGAAGCCTGACAAATATACGAGATCTAACTTCTCCCGAAGTATCTTTTTAGATCGCCGTATGTTGAAGGCGGCGATACAAAACGTATCCCTCAATTGTCTGGTTAACTAACTGAATCGTAAATTCGTTATTCCCATCCCTCCAAGGAGCACCCGCCGGGTGTGAATATTAGTTTAAAAAAAAAACGTTAACCCCAATCGTGCCCTAAAGCGCCGTATGTTGAAGGAGGCGATACACAATGCATCCCTCAATTGTCTGGTCAACTAAACTGAATTTTGCAAATTCGGGCATCCCACCCTTCCAGGTTGCACCCGCCGGGTGATTTAAAGTTTAAAAGTTAACCCCAAATGTTCCTAACCCCACTTCGTTGTAAAAGATCGCCGGGGAGGAAATACAAAGATCGCGGATTGCAAATCAGTCAATAAAACCACCCAAAGGTACAACCGCCGGGTTTTATATGCAATGTCAAACCAATTGTACCTGCCCCAGACCTCTTTGTAAAAAGGTCGCCGGGAGGGAAAGACTAAACAAACAAACGGCATTGTTTCAATGGTTTATTAAAGATTTCAGCATATCTTTCACCTGTCCAAAAGAATTAAGAATAACTTCTTAATCCTCATAAAGATGAAGCATATCTTTATTAAAGATTAAGTCTTTCAAGTATCCCTTTACACTTGACACACTAGTAAGATTCAGGCATCTTTTTATCCCATAAAAAGTCTAAGCCTATCTTAATCTCTAATCCGGCTTCTCCCAGAAGCCCTCATAGATCGCCGTCTTGAAGGCTGTGATACCCTATTGTATCAATCAAATGTTTGGCAAATTAACTCGAATCGCAAATCCGTTAATATAACCACCCGAAGGTACAACCGCCGGGTTTTATATGCAATGTCAAACCAATTATACCTGCCCCAGACCTCTTTGTAAAAAGGTCGCCGGGAGGTAAAGACCAAACAAACAGACAGCATTGTTTCAATGGCTTTGAAAAGCAGAGAAAACCAAGTCCAACAGGTGTCAGCCTGATCACCTAGAAAACTGTGTGGAGCCCCCCTCGACGGGAATAAACCAGGAAGCCTGATCCCAGACTCGACCATAGAAAACGCAGTTTCTGATGAGCCCTCAAGCGACCAAACTCGTCGGGGTAACTTACCTATTTTAGCCATCCTGACTAAAACTCGGTAAACAAAAACGGTGTTCTCGGAGTAACGAGAAAAACGCCGGAAAGGTAACCCACACTAAACTATACATTACAGGAGGGCGTAATGCATAAAGCAATGAATAACACAGGAAGCCTGCTCCCAGGCTCGACCACAGAAAACGCAGTTTCTTATGAGCCCTCAAGCGACAAAACTCGTCGGGGTAACTTACCTATTTTGAGCCATCCTGACTAAAACTCGGTAAACAAAAACGGTGTTCTCGGAGCAACGAGAAAAAACGCCGGAAAGGTAACCTACACCAAACGAGATATTTTAACACATTTCACACAAAGGGTGTGCGCAAAAATAGGGATACCTGAACAGGAGGGCGTAATGCATAAAGCAAAAACCGGGGCAAAGGTAGCCATGACAGAGACTGGTGGGATAATTACTCCTGATTCTGCATAGACCCGCCGGGACCCAGCTCTGGAAAAAAATAAAATTTCCAGGAATTAATGATCATAAGGTTAACCCAAACATGTTCGCACACAAGTGTTAAATAACCCGCCGGGTAACGAGACGTAATACTCAACGACGACAGCTCGCTACGCGGTGGGGTTTCCTAAGTAAAAGATTTCAGAATATCTTAATTTGTCCAAAAGATTTATGAATACCCTCTGACATAATATATAAAGATCAGCATGGCGTTTATAACTGATGAAGTATTTCCGGTGGTGTTTGTTTCAAGATTCAATTTTGGAAAAAAAAACTAAAAAAGACGCCGGTCCCCGAATTATCTCGTAGATAAAAAACTGGGAAGCCTGACAAATATACGAGATCTAACTTCTCCCGAAGTATCTTTTTAGATCGCCGTATGTTGAAGGCGGCGATACAAAACGTATCCCTCAATTGTCTGGTTAACTAACTGAATCGTAAATTCGTTATTCCCATCCCTCCAAGGAGCACCCGCCGGGTGTGAATATTAGTTTTTAAAAAAACGTTAACCCCAATCGTGCCCTAAAGCGCCGTATGTTGAAGGAGGCGATACACAATGCATCCCTCAATTGTCTGGTCAACTAAACTGAATTTTGCAAATTCGGGCATCCCACCCTTCCAGGTTGCACCTGCCGGGTGATTTAAAGTTTAAAAGTTAACCCCAAATGTTCCTAACCCCACTTCGTTGTAAAAGATCGCCGGGGAGGAAATACAAAGATCGCGGATTGCAAATCAGTCAATAAAACCACCCAAAGGTACAACCGCCGGGTTTTATATGCAATGTCAAACCAATTGTACCTGCCCCAGACCTCTTTGTAAAAAGGTCGCCGGGAGGGAAAGACTAAACAAACAAACGGCATTGTTTCAATGGTTTATTAAAGATTTCAGCATATCTTTCACCTGTCCAAAAGAATTAAGAATAACTTCTTAATCCTCATAAAGATAAAGCATATATTTATTAAAGATGAAGTCTTTCAAGTATCCCTTTACACTTGACACACTAGTAAGATTCAGGCATCTTTTTATCCCATAAAAAGTCTAAGCCTATCTTAATCTCTAATCCGGCTTCTCCCAGAAGCCCTCATAGATCGCCGTCTTGAAGGCTGTGATACCCTATTGTATCAATCAAATGTTTGGCAAATTAACTCGAATCGCAAATCCGTTAATATAACCACCCGAAGGTACAACCGCCGGGTTTTATATGCAATGTCAAACCAATTATACCTGCCCCAGACCTCTTTGTAAAAAGGTCGCCGGGAGGTAAAGACCAAACAAACAGACAGCATTGTTTCAATGGCTTTGAAAAGCAGAGAAAACCAAGTCCAACAGGTGTCAGCCTGACCACCTAGAAAACTGTGTGGAGCCCCCCTCGACGGGAATAAACCAGGAAGCCTGATCTCAGACTCGACCATAGAAAACGCAGTTTCTGATGAGCCCTCAAGCGACCAAACTCGTCGGGGTAACTTACCTATTTTAGCCATCCTGACTAAAACTCGGTAAACAAAAACGGTGTTCTCGGAGTAACGAGAAAAACGCCGGAAAGGTAACCCACACTAAACTATACATTACAGGAGGGCGTAATGCATAAAGCAATGAATAACACAGGAAGCCTGATCCCAGGCTCGACCACAGAAAACGCAGTTTCTTATGAGCCCTCAAGCGACCAAACTCGTCGGGGTAACTTACCTATTTTGAGCCATCCTGACTAAAACTCGGTAAACAAAAACGGTGTTCTCGGAGCAACGAGAAAAAACGCCGGAAAGGTAACCTACACCAAACGAGATATTTTAACACATTTCACACAAAGGGTGTGCGCAAAAATAGGGATACCTGAACAGGAGGGCGTAATGCATAAAGCAAAAACCGGGGCAAAGGTAGCCATGACAGAGACTGGTGGGATAATTACTCCAGATTCTGCATAGACCCGCCGGGACCCAGCTCTGGAAAAAAATAAAATTTCCAGGAATTAATGCTCATAAGGTTAACCCAAACATGTTCGCACACAAGTGTTAAATAACCCGCCGGGTAACGAGACGTAATACTCAACGACGACAGCTCGCTACGCGGTGGGGTTTCCTAAGTAAAAGATTTCAGAATATCTTAATTTGTCCAAAAGATTTATGAATACCCTCTGACATAATATATAAAGATCAGCATGGCGTTTATAACTGATGAAGTATTTCCGGTGGTGTTTGTTTCAAGATTCAATTTTGGGAGAAAAAAAAACTAAAAAAGACGCTGGCCCCGAATTATCTCGTAGATAAAAAACTGGGAAGCCTGACAAATATACGAGATCTAACTTCTCCCGAAGTATCTTTTTAGATCGCCGTATGTTGAAGGCGGCGATACAAAACGTATCCCTCAATTGTCTGGTTAACTAACTGAATCGTAAATTCGTTATTCCCATCCCTCCAAGGAGCACCCGCCGGGTGTGAATATTAGTTTTAAAAAAAACGTTAACCCCAATCGTGCCCTAAAGCGCCGTATGTTGAAGGAGGCGATACACAATGCATCCCTCAATTGTCTGGTCAACTAAACTGAATTTTGCAAATTCGGGCATCCCACCCTTCCAGGTTGCACCTGCCGGGTGATTTAAAGTTTAAAAGTTAACCCCAAATGTTCCTAACCCCACTTCGTTGTAAAAGATCGCCGGGGAGGAAATACAAAGATCGCGGATTGCAAATCAGTCAATAAAACCACCCAAAGGTACAACCGCCGGGTTTTATATGCAATGTCAAACCAATTGTACCTGCCCCAGACCTCTTTGTAAAAAGGTCGCCGGGAGGGAAAGACTAAACAAACAAACGGCATTGTTTCAATGGTTTATTAAAGATTTCAGCATATCTTTCACCTGTCCAAAATAATTAAGAATAACTTCTTAATCCTCATAAAGATAAAGCATATATTTATTAAAGATGAAGTATTTCAAGTATCCCTTTACACTTGACACACTAGTAAGATTCAGGCATCTTTTTATCCCATAAAAAGTCTAAGCCTATCTTAATCTCTAATCCGGCTTCTCCCAGAAGCCCTCATAGATCGCCGTCTTGAAGGCTGTGATACCCTATTGTATCAATCAAATGTTTGGCAAATTAACTCGAATCGCAAATCCGTTAATATAACCACCCGAAGGTACAACCGCCGGGTTTTATATGCAATGTCAAACCAATTATACCTGCCCCAGACCTCTTTGTAAAAAGGTCGCCGGGAGGTAAAGACCAAACAAACAGACAGCATTGTTTCAATGGCTTTGAAAAGCAGAGAAAACCAAGTCCAACAGGTGTCAGCCTGACCACCTAGAAAACTGTGTGGAGCCCCCCTCGACGGGAATAAACCAGGAAGCCTGATCTCAGACTCGACCATAGAAAACGCAGTTTCTGATGAGCCCTCAAGCGACCAAACTCGTCGGGGTAACTTACCTATTTTAGCCATCCTGACTAAAACTCGGTAAACAAAAACGGTGTTCTCGGAGTAACGAGAAAAACGCCGGAAAGGTAACCCACACTAAACTATACATTACAAGAGGGCGTAATGCATAAAGCAATGAATAACACAGGAAGCCTGATCCCAGGCTCGACCACAGAAAACGCAGTTTCTTATGAGCCCTCAAGCGACCAAACTCGTCGGGGTAACTTACCTATTTTGTGCCATCCTGACTAAAACTCGGTAAACAAAAACGGTGTTCTCGGAGCAACGAGAAAAAACGCCGGAAAGGTAACCCACACCAAACGAGACAGTTTAACACATTTTATACAAAGGGTGTGCGCAAAAATAGGGATACCTGAACAGGAGGGCGTAATGCATAAAGCAAAAACCGGGGCAAAGGTAGCCATGACAGAGACTGGTGGGATACTTACTCCAGGTTCTGCATAGACCCGCCGGGACCCAGCTCTGGAAAAAAATAAAATTTCCAGGAATTAACCCTTAATTAGCGGCTCACCACATAAGTCGTATTTAATAAAGCTGGACTATGTGGCGGCGCTCGACATAGGTCGAGTGGCAATTTCAGCACGTAATGTTGCTGAGAGAGAGAGACAAGTGGTGGCAGGAGACTAGCGAGCGTATGACTGCTCCAGACCACCGCGGAGAACCTACTGACACGAATCTCAGCTCCCTCCTCCCTCTCTCACTCGCTACATACTGAATTATATGGGGAAAGTACCGAATTACATGCTTTTTGCACTCGCGTTGCACGGTTATTGCAAGAAAACTAGCCATCATAAAAGGATCGTTATGGTGTCATTCGAAAGCTCTGTTTATGCCCTTTCAGGGATAGGTACTTGTTTTACGTTCTGGGTCTTATTTAGGCATGAAAATGATCACGTAAACAGCCCTATTTTGGCTAAAAACACCCCGCTAGGCGGTACATATAAATATACCGCATAGGCCGCTCGTAAGGTGTTAATGCTCATAAGGTTAACCCAAACATGTTCGCACACAAGTGTTAAATAACCCGCCGGGTAACGAGACGTAATACTCAACGACTACAGCTCGCTACGCGGTGGGGTTTCCTAAGTAAAAGATTTTGAATATCTTAATTTGTCCAAAAGATTTATGAATACCCTCTGACATAATATATAAAGACCAGCCTGGCATTTATAACTGATTAAGTCTTTCCGGTGGTGTTTGTTTCAAGATTCAATTTTAGAAGAAAAAAATAAATAAAAAAGACGCCGGCCCCCGAATTATCTCGTAGATCAAAAACTGGGAAGCCTGACAAATATACGAGATCTAACTTCTCCCGAAGTATCTTTTTAGATCGCCGTATGTTGAAGGCGGCGATACAAAACGTATCCCTCAATTGTCTGGTTAACTAACTGAATTGTAAATTCGTTATTCCCACCCTTCCAGGGAGCACCCGCCGGGTGTGAATATTAGTTTAAAAAACGTTAACCCCAATTGTGCCTTAAATTGCCGTATGTTGAAGGAGGCGATACACAATGCATCCCTCAATTGTCTGGTCAACTAAACTGAATTTTGCAAATTCGGTCATCCCACCCTACCAGGTTGCACCCGCCGGGTGATTTAAAGTTTAAAAGTTAACCCCAATTGTTCCGAACCCCACATCTTTGTAAAAGATCGCCGGGGAGGAAATACAACAACAGCATAGTTTTATATTGGCTTTGCAAAACCGAAAAAACTAAACAACACGTGTCCGTATGAACACTGTTAGATGGGTACAGCCAACCCGCCGGGAATCAGAAGGAGCCTGAAACAGGCACCCCAGAGACGCCGTCCTGGGGAGCCACAGACACCCACTCGCCGGGGAAACAAGCCTGTTTTTAAACCACGCGTGGCCAAAACTCGGCAACCAGCCTGGTATTTTCATGGTGTAACCGAGAAAAACCCGCCGGAAATAACCCACCCCGTCCAGATACCATCTGAACGCAACACAGGACCGAGGCGTAGCCAAAACACAACTAACGCCGGGACCAACATAGTCCGTGGAATTAGCCAATACACAACTAACCCAGAACACATAAATAGTCCGTGGAATTAGCCAATACACAACTAAACCAGGACACACATCACACAGTAGTACATATTTAGAAAATAAATCAATAACACTTGTATATGTGGTAAAGCTACGAGAGGCTGGCTAGGCCTAGGCAGACGGATAACAATAACATGTCGGAATATAAACAAAAAGCACTGAATTATATCACAACAGGAACCACCGCCAACACACCACTGTAGCAAATACTTCCGGCAAAGGGAAGAACTGACTCGGGACCCAGAAAAAACTTCACTAAGTGAAGAAAAATACGCTGGGAACGTCAGCAAAAATACGCTACCTCATCAGAAAGATAAAAGGAAGCAATAACGCGTAATGAAAGCCGCCTGCATCACAAAGCTAGCTAACTGTGAAAAAGTTCACCTGTCCACAACCGGACCACGAGGGTACATCCGAAATAGATGCCCCAAACACACGACCCAAAATACACTGCACTGCGGGCAACCAGCCCAGGACACTCCTGCTACGCATATCCTAACCTTACTCGATACATCCCGGAGTAAACAAATGAGAAAAAACTCACTAGGGACGCAGCAAATGCGGAACCAGCGGATCGTGGAGAAACACGTCCGGGCCGGCTGACCGCAGAGCAGAGAAGGAAGAAGGTCAAAGATCCACACAAGTACATCTACGATATGATGGAAAGCTTATTGGATAATTATTCTTATTTTCTTTTTGTTTTTTTATTTTTTACGAAGTTTTTTTCGTAGTGAGAACCCAATTCATAATGACTGAAGCCATGAGTGAGGTCGCGTGTGCTCATGATGAAGGCTCCTCAGATTTTAAATGCTCTGCGCGGTAGATTCAAACTACGGCGGATTAGTGTTTGAAGAGGATGCCTTATGTAATAGGCATGTTCGTCAATGATGGAGGGGCCACTAATAAATATGATGGGCACCTAGTCATTGTTGTATTGCTTGATAGTGATGGCGATGTGGTGTATAGTGGTCGCTTTAAGAAGAGATATGCGGCAAACACAGTTTGGAGGAAGTTCGCAGAATATTTCACTCACTACAAAGGTTACAAGAGAGACCCTTTTCAAACTCTCGTTTTTTAAGGAAAGGTGGCGACGAAATGAAAACCTCACCACAAACAAGGTCCGATTAGTTGCAAATGCTACATCGTCCGACCTCTAAGATGCGCCTTGTTCATATGTCACCTCAAATAAAAGTCACATTATCTGTTAATGGAAAGTTACTTTTACAGACAGTGGCTTGCAGGAGGTGATTGTGAAAATGTTATATCCGAATGGTCATAATTACACGCTACGTGATGGTCTTCGTAGGCGAATACCTCGCGAGAATCGCAATTTCTCCTTCCCGGTGAATGTGGAGCCAATCCATGCATGTGAAGTAAATGTCCCTGATATTATAGGGGCTTCACAAAAGCTAGATGAGTGGGAATACTTTCCTTAGAAACAAATTTTACTGGATGTAATTTTTGAGCTTGACAAAGGTTGTGACTCATATTTTGAAGAAAGAAATTACATGTGCTGGCACTTTGTACATCGACCATTTGATGACCAATCACCTTTTGACTCCCTGAATTGTGAAGAGGTAGCCAAGTGTTCTTAGACTTTCCCTAGAACAAATCGGCTGTTACTAAATCCTCATGAACTTATTCATGGGCATTACAAGGTTTATGTTGCTTCAATAACATTTACTACTTTGGAAAACATGAAGGAAGTGAGTTACCTTTCATGTTCATATGGGTATATTACTATAAGACCAACACCACTAACTGCACAGATTGATTACCCATCATTTTCCATGCTTAAGGTTTCACACGGATTGTTCCTAAAGGTTAAGCAAAATCTGGATCCAGATATTAGCCCAGGTTCCCCTGAACCTCACCTAAAACTTGCTTGGTTCTGTACTTCCAACGAGACATAATGCAAGCTAAGATAACGTATTTCTGCTGACAAAAGAGAGTTATTGGTCCCAGCCGGTCAAATGATTCAGGACACAATATATCGTTTTGGGCTAACTGTATAGGACCTTCGGCCTGTATTGAAACGCAGCACTATTGGGACAGAGATAAGTGTGTTGGCAACAACAAACACTACAACACCAATAATCTACATTCATTGTGAGCGTTACTGTAATGCAAGTGGTATGATCACCCCTCTTAATGATCGGCTGTTCTATTTTACCACATGCAAATATTGTGCCCCGAAGGTGCCCATATATTATCGCTGGAATATAACCAACACTAAAAATGGCCAAGACATTTTTGACTGGGTAACAGGAACCGAAGATGGGACTCAGGAGGGATATGGATTGGACAAAATTTCCATCAGAAGTAATCAACTGAAACGTAATAGCACATATAAAATACAAGTTTATGCCAAGTATGTACCTCCACTCCTGAACATCATGCAGAGCTCTCATCACGTTGAATGAGTTGAAGGGTTAATTGAGTGGTTGCTGCAAGAGAAAAAGACACCATAGCTAGAGCAACAGGCCGCCAGAACTTGACAAGAGCGCAAGATGGATCCCAGTAATCCAGGGGTGACCATTAACGAATATTAGAAAGAGAACTGGAGACATGACAGAACCCTGAGGAACACCGGAGTTGACAGGTTGAAGAAGTGAGCGATGGCGGTCCACAAATGTGAACTGGCTCCCGGCAACTCTGTCATCGTCAGTCTGTCTGTCAGAAAACTCCTAGCCCATTCAATGGATTTTCACTAAACTTCACATGTATGTTTGATGGAAGACTGCAAGGAGCAGATAAATGGAGAATTTGGATTTTGGAAGCATTGAAAGTAACAATATTTTATCTGCTCCAATGGGAAATAGGCCTAGTTGAGAGATCAGAAGATAAGTGTGCTGTGGCCTCATCACGGGAGTTTTGGAGTAAGTGCATAGTGGATTGTTGTGGAAAATTAGTTGAATAGTGCAAGGTAGAGTTATCCGCATATGAGTGGATAGGGCTAGAGGTACATTTGAAGAGATCATTAATGAGTATTTGAAAGAGAACTGCAGACAGGACAAAAACCTGAGCAACACCGGAGTTGATAGGTTGAAGAAGCGAGCGATGGCGGTCCACAAATGTGAACTGCCTCTTGGCCTCTCTGCCGTCGTCAGTCGGTCTGTCAGGAAAATCCTACTAGTCCATTCAATGGATTTTCACCAAACTTCACATGTACATTTGGTGGAAGACTGCGAAGTGTAGATAGATGGAGAAATTGGATTTTGAAACATTGAAAGTAACAATATTCTATCTGCTCCAATGGGATATTTCTTCAGAAGATTCCTGCTCGATGCTTTGGGACTTTCGTTCACTTTCTTTAGTATAGGAGTGACAGTTCATTATTGTTTAGAGTAACTTTAAATATACCTTCTTCTAGTTTGCATTAAATCATTGCAGTGATTTAATTATAATTGAGGGGTCAGAAGATACTGTAGGTGTGCTGTGGCCTCATCATGAGAGTTTTGGAGTAATTGCATGGTGGATTGTTGTGGAAAATTAGTTGAATAGTGTAAGGTAGAGTCATCCGCATATGAGTGGATAGGGCTAGAGGTACAGTTGAAGATCATTGATGAATATTAAAAAGAGAACTGGAGACCATACATAACCCTGAGCAACACCGGAGTTGATAGGTTGAGGAAGTGAACGATCTCCGTCCACAACCGCAGCTATGGAATGGGCCACAAAGGAAATTTGAGATAATGGCACAGATAAAGGGATAGAAACCAAAGGAGGGTAGTCATTTGTGGCAGATTCTATCGAAGGCTTTCAATATGTCTGCGCAATGGAAAAGGTCTCACCGAAGTAACGAAAGGAGGATGGCCAATTCAGTAAGATATGATAGAAGATCACCAGTAGAGTGGCCCTTAAGGAAACCATACTGGTGATCTGAAAGTAGATTTTGTTTTGTCTTTATGAGTGAGGGAGGCAAAAGGCAGAACTGCCTGTGATGAGTGCCTTCCCCCAGAGTTAAAAGAGTGACAGGGCCAAAATCAAGGGACGTTCGAGCCAAAATACCTGGACACACGGAGTTTGATGCAAAGTTGGGAACACGAGAGAAAGCAAGATTGATGCATACATAGACGTGTGACATTAACCACTCCGTTAGAACCGCATGGCTTGTCCTACAGTGACTCGCTAGGATCGCCAGGGCAGTGGATGGGGCTACAGTTTATGTATTAGAGTGTGCTTTATTTCATATGAAAGCTTGTGTCATGGGCAGTCCAGAAAGGCTCTTTGTTTTCACCCATGTCAAGGCTTTATATATTTAATTGTAAAGTATATGTTTTATCATTAACTAGTAATGATGGGATCTGGGAGAGAGAGAGAGAGTAGAACAGAGTGAGAGGGGGGCGCGCAGTGTTTTTGCCCCGCTCGATGACGTCACGGCTGGCTGCCTTGTGGGGATTGGTTGAGAGAGGTCCTTACCATGCTGCTAGCTCCCTTGCTAGTGGCTAGAGGACTTGTTACCGCTTTTTTTCCCACGCGGCTCGACCTAGTCCCGGTATATATACTGGTTCCTCGCCACTCTCTCCCTCAGATCTGGTTTCTAGAACGCATTCATCTTTATCCTTTGATACCTGTCACCCGCTCTGCACCTGAGAATCTTTTCCTCTGCCTACCTCTCTCTTTTTCCATATCTTTCACCACCTTTTATTAACACCATATCCCCTCTGGTTAACTCTGCAAAATCAGCTTCATGCTGGCCAGTTGTATTGTGCGTTAAGGTCTGATATAACCCATGTATGTTAGTTGTTAAGATAAGTAGATCACGAAGCATTGGTTGACATTCATATTGTTTAGTACCGCTTCCTATAAATATTAGTGTTCTGCTGGATTAGATGATGCTAGACTAGGGGTCTGATATTATAAGGTATTGTTTCCTATGAGTGCTGGCTTTAGTTAAAAGCTGCACAACATACCTGAGAACTGGAGTTGATTGGGTAAATTCTAGTCTGTGTGCCATTGAGAGTAGAGCATGCACGAATGAGGGCTTTTTGCCTATACCATTCTTCTGCCCTGTTCTAGTCTCGATTGTTTGTCTTTGAGGTACGCCAGGAGAACGCTTAATACTTCGGTATTAAGGTTTCTCAAGAGAGCTACCCTTCCCTATAACGTAATATTTGACGCACAGACTTGAGATTTGCACTAGGCTATGCGGCATGCCATGCGCACCAGTATCTCGTATCATTGACTCTAGCTAGACTTCATCAATCATAGTAGACATTAAGTATATTAATCCAATTACTCTTTTTATGCATACCCATTTATGATTACACAAGCATTTCGCAGCCTAGTTTGATGTATGGAGACACAAACGACTTAGGCTCTTTTTGTTGATAGGAATACTGCATTGTCGTGGCGATTATTATTGTTGTAGCGTTTAGGATATTCTTGGCCCCGACTGCATTATATATTCTGCCTTTTTGTGTGCATAGCCTGCACGAGCATTGTTCCGCTGCCTGCCTTTTTGGGTTCCATTTCCGATTCGAGCATCTTTATAGCATCTAACATTTAAAGAAGATTCCTTGTTGGTGTTGAAGGACTTTAGTGCACTTTCTTTCATGCAGGAGTGCCTGACATATATTGATTAAAGTAACGTATGCTGTAACTTCTCTTACCACCTTACTTTGCATACCATAACCAAGCACCTTCGGTTATAGGTAATAATAGGCTGTTTTCACATAACATTAAGCTTAGAGTAGACGCATATTTATTGAGAGTTTGATAGCCTATTATTGCATATAGAACTCTGTAGAGTATTTGTGTTCTTTGTTCACTGGGAATATACATCAGAGGTTGGATCTAGCGCTTTCCGTTGTAGCATTTATGCCATTACTAGTCCAATGAATAAGAGCCCTGATATATTTAAACCTCAGTCGTAACAGACGCAACATCCACCTTTGGTTTGAAACTGAGGATAGAGATAGTATGAGGTTACAGAAAAGGGTTTGCTGTCAGTAGTCCCAGACAACTGGGTTTCGGTGAGAAAGAGAAGAGCAGGGCTTGTGAGAAGACAAATGCTCAAGATATTTTGAATTACGAATAGATTAAATAACTATAGAGATGCAAGAAATGAGAGCAATTGAAAGATAGTTAGAGAGTTGAAAGCGGCCACCCTTCTTTGGGAAGGTTGAATGAGAGCTAACTTCCAGCAAGAAGGGAAGATGTTAGAGGACCGCTCTCAACCCTACAACTATCGTCCAATTGCTCTCATTCCATGCATCTCTAAATTATTTTAATCTACTCTTAATTCAAAATTTCTTGAGCATTTGACTTCCCAAAAGCTACTTTCAGATCACGTTTTGGCAGTTTATTTTTGGCTCTTATTAGACGATTGAATTTAGATTAGGAAGGGTCTATGATAGTCAGAGGACAAATTCAGATAGTTTTTAATATTGCTTTCCCATTTAACCACTTCACTACTGGTGCCGTGCTTATAGCTTTGTTCCTCCGCGTGCGTATCTCATTGTTGATGATCTCCTTTTCTCTTCTGTTGTCTTGCCTTTGGTCTTCTTCTGTTCATTCTGCTTCTTGTTGATGTGGGGTAGTTTTGGTATATGTGGCATTGTAGATATTGTCTTGTTTAGTGTTCTTGTCTGTGGTAATTATTTTTGTTCTACTTTAGTTGCTCCTGTATTCTGTATCGGAAATCATTCTCCTTGGCGGCAGCCATCTTGTCTTTCTTGTCCGTCTTTATTTCCTCGTTGTTTATTTGTCTTTACGTCTTCCATAGTTACTGCTGTCTCCATCTTCTTCTTAGTTACCTTCTTCTTATCGTCGGTCTTCTTGGTGGTGGTCTGGGGGTCAAGAATGTTGCTTCTGGTGGTTAATTCTTCTTTGCTTCCTTGGCCTGTCCTCGTTACCCGTTTTATTTTAGTTTCTCTTTTCGTATCTCTGTATCGTTTTCCTTCACATTTTGTTTCTTGTTCCTCTGGGGTTTTCCTTTTCTGTTTATGGGAGTCTTCGTTAATGGTATCTTAGGAATGATAATAGTGACAGTAGGAATGACGATGGTGACAGTAGCAGTGATAATGGTGACAGTAGGAATGATAATGGTGACAGTAGAAATGATAATGGTGACAGTAGGAATGATAATGGTGACAGTAGGAATGATAATGGTGACAGTAGGAATGAAAATGGTGACACTAGGAATGATAATGGTGACAGTAGAAGTGATAATGGTGACAGTAGGAATTATAATGGTGACAGTAGAAATTATAATGGTGACAGTAGGAATGATAATGGTGACAGTAGAAGTGATAATGGTGACAATAGAAGTGATAATGGTGACAGTAGGAATGATAATGTTGGCAGAAGGAATGATAATGGTCACAGTAGCAATGATGATGGTGACAGTTGTAGTGATAATGGTGACGGTAGGAATGATGATGTTGACAGTAGGAATTATAATGGTGACAGTAGACGTGATAATGGTGACAGTAACAGTGATAATGGTGACAGTAGGAATGATAATGGTGACAGTAGGAATGATAATGGTAACAGTAGCAGTGATAGTGGTGACAGTAGGAATGATAATGGTGACAGTAGGAATGATAATGGTGACAGTAGCAGTGATAATGGTGACAGTAGGAATGATAATGGTGACAGTAGGAATGATAATGGTGACAATAGGAATGATAATGGTGACAGTAGGAATTATGATGGTGACACTATGCCTGATTTTTTTCCAGCTGATGATCGAGAATCGTAGATGTGGCAACTGCGCGGTAATGTCTCGTGATTGGTTGGAGTGAATGTGTTTCATTTCGTAGGTTGTTTGTCCGAGTCTGGAGGGTGAGACAGTGAAGCACTTGAACGAAGCAACCAGCCGCTTCAGAGATGGAGCTGCTTCGAGCCATGAATGGATGCTTCACATGTCTCACTCCCCAGAATGGAACAAAACCTCACGGGCTTCACCGTGTTGAGCGGTGGAATGTACAGGCTCTCAGCCTATGCCCGAGAGGGAGTAGTTGGAATATAGAAAAAAAAAACAAAAAAAAAAAACATTAATATAACTGTTTCATTGTAATAATTTCACTCATCATATCTACAAAGTATAATAGTGTCTTCTATTCTAAATCTTGTAAATGCCGTTTAGCATTAATATTCTGCAAGACAAACAGTCATTAACCAAAATTGCATCTGTACCCAAGTCAACTGATGCCCAAACAAACACTACATTACAGTCAACTAATTATATTTGAAAGCTAAATGATATTTGACTGTTAAACCGCATATAAAAGATAGTATAACACCTAAGTACATGTAATATAAGGCATTTACTACATTTAAAGTACCTATATGTTCAGGGAATTTAGTAAATTTGGTGATGGAGGAGGGGGGGGAGGGGGAGAGAGGTTGGAACAGCCGTTCCTGAGGCGGGAAATTTAAATCTGTCAACCCGACTCTGTTATCAAGCATTTCCTTCAGGGTATATTCATGTATATATTTTCATGGACATACACATTTTTATGTAGCTAATAATATTTTGTGTATTTTACTTGTACAAAAATTGGGTAGCATGAAACTCGCAAGTGGTTAATAGGCTTGATGAGGCAGAGGATAAGCAATAGGAGAATATCTTCACAACTGTAGGCTACCCAATGTTCGTACAAGTAAAATACACAACATATTATTGGCTACATAAATATGTGTATGCCCATGAAAATATATACATGAATACCCTGAAGGAAATGCTTGATAACAGAGTCTGGTTAACAGATTTAAACTTCCCGCCTCAGGAACGGCTGTTCCAACCTCTTCCCCCTTATCCCTCGACTACGGTACTATGGCGTTGATAGATCCATGATTTACACCAGCCTATACGAAATCATATAATTTATTTTCTTTTTTAATTATATACCTCCTAGTTAACCCTTTCAATCAGGTTGATCCATCTTTTACTTTATTATAGCAAAATCCGTATAATTTTATGCAATTAGCAGGGATATATTTACATGAATTAGATGGTTAAACGAGATAGTCTTTAACCTTTTGATTCTTAAGAAATCCTTCCTAAGTTGAATAAAATCGTCTGGAGGTCGCTAATATAAAGTAAATATATACCGTAGGTCACCTAATTGAAAGGGTTTAAAATCTTATATATATTTGGGGTGGCTTAGTATTGTAATGACCGTGTGTGTGTGTGTGTGTGTCTGTAGGGCCGCATCGGGGAGCAGCTTGGTTTTTGAGTTAAGAGAGGTAGAAGCAGATAAAATATAAGGGAAAACATAAGCTTGTACGACATCGTTTTGCTAAGAAAAAAAGAAGACAATTATATAAAAAATATATAAATGAAAGAGAAGGAAACATGCTTACATTGTTGGAATGCGTGTGGACATACAGTAATGTAAGTAAAGCCGGTATCACATGAGCGCATTTATAGTCTACATTCGATGATCAGCATTTTTCTGGCAACATATCTGGAGTATTTTGCAATGGTATCAGAAACTAGACTGATGGTAGATGAATTTAGGTAACCGAAATATTTCATATGTTGACCACAGAAGCTGCCAGACCAGTGTTGAGGATAAATGTTGAGTGAAAGAGCGCTCGTGTGATACAATCTTAATGCACACTTCTGTAAATCTAAAATTACTTGCTTATCCCCTTCACCACCATTACATAATTTTCATCATATGCTGGTTAACATTAGACTATTTCTCTTTTGTCAACTCTGAGTAAGCAGAGTTTGGTATCCCCCCCCCCCCCCAACTGTATAGTGGGGACCACAGGAAAAAAATGTCTGTCGTCATCATTGTCGTCGTCGTTGTCCGTCTGTCCCGAAACTCCTAGACCGTTGGACGGACTTTCACCAAATTTCACACGAACATTTGTTGGGTGAATGCGAACGTCAGTCAAAAAAGATTTTTTGAATTTGTGCAATAGTTGCAATCATTCATTATTTATTAACCCTACACATTTCATTGTGTAAGTGGTTAGATGTTAACCCATTGAGGACCAGCGAATCAGTGTTTGTGTCCAAAATGTTTGTAACGCTAAACCACAGGGACGCATAAGGTGCGTCCTGGTTAATTACTCCGGTCCTATGGCACCTAGAGGGCTCAAATTTGTATGGGAACTGTGTAAGTATCCTACGCAACAATGCCGATGGTTGAAAACTCTCAAAGTTCAACCGCGTGCGCGTGAGCGCGCGAAAACCTGTTTTTGCCTACCCATTTCCCCATGTTAATTCCGACTTTCGGGCGCACTGTAGGACCACTTAATGACCTAGGGGATCGTTTTTTTGTGGGTTTTCCTTCATTTCTAACCCATTCCTGGTGTTTTCTGGAAAAACACTTTTTTTCACAACTTGCTGGTCCTGGGTGGTACATTTATTATTAACTAGCTGGGGTTCAGTGGGTTTAGGATGTTTGTAGAATATAATGATATAATATATATATATATATATATATATATATATATATATATATATATACAGTATATATATATATATATATATATATATAATTAGGGTGGTCCTTAGTTATAGAGGCAAAAAATAAATTTAGATTTTTTATATCTCCTACCCTTCAGTTTTGTACCTTTAGGGATCAAATGGATGTGTGTAAAATATTGTATGGATTAATTTATATTTGGATGTTGCACAACGACCTTGAAGTTTCACACAATACTTAAATTCCGCATATACGTTTAACTATAGGCAAACCAGACTTGAAGCTTTCAAAATGTATATAAATTGTTAAAACAAAATTAGTTAACATTTTTTTAAGAGTCTTAGCTACATATAATTAAGATATTACAATATTAAAACATCTCGAAACATAATATATGCAAATATGTACAAGTAATGAAACAATGAATAAATCAATAAAATTATTAACCATATTTAATTAGGCTATCTGTGTGACCAGGGTATGGGACGAGGACCCAACTCTTATGTACCCCACCAACCTCTTTCCCCAACCACCACCCAGTAGAAAAAGGTTATGATAATTGTAGTATTTATTTTTAAATCTGTTATTCTACTACTACTATGGGGGATAATTCGACAGTCATTTAGAAGTTCGTATATTTTATTTAACAGACTTCCTAACTACTCTAATAATAGGTCCTTGGCTCGGGCCGAGATGAGTTCAAGATGCAGATTAAATATTACGTCGATTCATGCTAGGTTGCACTTTGGACCCTTAGAGTTCCCGTTACTCCCTAACTGAATCCCCGCTATTCAAGTATTGACTCAAGTCGGCTTCGATCCTACGACCCCGTTATTAGTAATTAATCCTTCTTTGCAGTTTCCTTTTTACACAACTTAATGAATGATTCATATGGACTAGTGTCCTTCCCTAGCTATAGCTAATCTATTAGGCAACTGAACAACTGTTTCCCTCTTTAACTTACCGGTTGCCTCATTTATTAACAAAAGTATTCTTTCCCTCCTCTCTTTACCTTTACTCTTTTAATCTTTAATCTCTCCTATCAGATCCTATATAATAACTCTTTCGGCTTGGCGCCGTTGCTAACAAAGAGAACTAATTAATAACACATCATCATCTTTATATATTCAGGTGAGTCTAAATTATTTTTTCTTTAGTCTTGTCCCAGGAGGACACATCAATTTTAATAGAAACCACCAGGTTAGACAACCATTCTCTCTTTCTTTCTTTATCATATGCGGGCCCAATATGGGTCCTTAAACAAATATATTCTGGTCTGCTGGATCAGGTGTGTGTGTGTCTGGAACTGTGCTTTACCACCTCAGAGCTGGCCAGTAGCTCTTCTGGAAGTCCTCACTTCCGTCCACCTTCTGTCGTCCCTCTTGAAGTGCTTGACTGTATGTGTGCAGACTAGCAACGTGACGACAGGTGGCAGGATACTGATGGTGCATCCTCCGAGTGGGCGAAAGTGAGGAGAGGTCAGGGGTGGTCTGTGTTGTGAGCTTAGGTGACGGCAAGGTAACTGGAAACGTGGGTTCCTGGTTCTCCTTTGTGCCCGGCCGAGAGAGAGCAAGTAGGTTGCAGTGTGTTAACCCGGTGGGCTCTAAGGGGTGAGTGACCCCTGGAGTCCGCGCGCGGCAGCCTTTATACTCAGGCCTCCCGCTCTCCCGCGCTGTGATTGGCTGCCTGGCACGCGCCGAGACACGATTGCTCTGGATTCTTTCTTACTTCACCTCCTCTCTCCTCTCTTCAAAATAAGTCTCAGGAAGCTGATTATAACCCTCTTTTGGCGGCTTACGGGAGTACAGGACTGGCACCGAGGTATTACTAAAGGGATAATCAGAAGGAGTTCTTCGGGCAAAGAAAGAGAGTGACTTCTGAGGTGGAGTAAGAAGTCCAGCTTCGCGCTCCGATAATGGAGGCGGCTGATTGGCTGGTGGGTGGGGCGTGACACGTTGCAGCTGTGAGCTGTCAAAAGCAGCTGGCTGTGCAAGTAAGTAAAAGGGAGCGCAGTGATTGGCGGAGGGCGTTTCTACTTTATCTACGGAATTTAGGCAAGCTCCTGATCGCCGCAACACTGTTCCCCTAAAATTTATGCCCTCAGGTTGCCACTCCACCAGTCCACTATGCTCACAGAATTGCTCCTTGGTGCTCGCTCCTGTATTGGCAAAAAATTTCCGTCTGTGTACTCATACCTCATGCTTCCCAGTACCCTGGAAAGAAGCAATCATCCATCCAGTTCCTAAAAAAGGTGCCTCTTCAGATCCATCAAACTACAGACCAATAGCTATAACTTCCACTCTTGGTAAAGTCTTTGAAATTATATTAAATTATCACATAATTAAGCATCTTGAGAATAATAAATTAATCAGTGATAGGCAATATGGTTTTAGACGATGTCGATCAACTGCAGACATTCTTTGCCTTCTTACGCATCAAATCAACCAAGCTACAGACCAACATGGTGAAACACATACAATAGCACTGGATATATCAAAGGCATTTGATAGAGTCTGGCATCAATCCTTATTGTCGAAGATGTCACACTACGGCCTTGCATCATTAATTCCACTAATTTCTTCTTATCTTCATAACAGAAAAATATGTGTAATGGTAGATGGACTTTATTCTCAATTTCACTCAATAAATGCTGGTGTTCCCCAGGGATCAATTTTGGCCCCAACTCTGTTCCTCATTCATATCAATGATCTCATATTTACCACTCATAATCCAATACATTCCGACGCAGATGAATCAACACTCCACAGTTCCTTCACATTTACCAATTCTTTCACCCAACCCGATCTTATAAATTCAAAAATAAACACTGCAATTTCTCTGAACCAGGACCTTTTCTAGAATTAATGAATGGGGACAAAAGAATCTAATTTCCTTTAATGCACAGAAAACCAAGTACATTCAATTTTCTAACCGACAGAATCTCACTACTCCCATATATATTTTAATGATGTAAATATTCCCACTTCCCCTAGTATTGACATTCTCGGTGTAACATTAACTACTAACTTGAGCTGGACACATTATGTTAGAAGAATTGCTAAGAATGCCTCTAAAAAACTGGGACTCCTGTACAGAGTTCGAGAATTCTTCACTGACGAGCAGTTGGCCGTAATATATAAAAGTCATGTGCGCTCTCAGATGGATTACTGTTCACCTCTGTGGGGTGGAAGCGGAGTGGTTGCATTGAGGCAGTTGGACAAAATTCAAAATAAAGCTATTAGATTAATCAATAACCCTGCAATCACACAGGACCTTCCTACATTATCCATACGAAGAAATGTTGCATCCCTTGCATTATTCTACAGATATTTTCACAGCAATTGTTCCGAGGAACTTGCTTCAATTGTCCCGCCTCTCCACATCTTTCCCCGTAGAACTAGGGCAGCTGAGAGCGCCCATGAATTTACACTTTCTCCTCCAGAATGCAGAACTTCTGCTTATCAGAATTCATTTATCCCCAGAGCTACTACTCTTTGGAATTCACTTCCCTCGAATTGCTTTCCACAAACTTACAATCTACAAATGTTTAAATCCAGTTGTTACAAACATTTTATGAATGGAGGATGTCTTTAGGCACATGGACCTCTTTGTTTTATTTGTGTTTTTCCATCCTCCATTCATTGTCTCTTAAAAAAAACAAAAAAAAACAAAAAAAAAACATTTATGTAACTAGAGTGCAGGATTCTGATTTCCCACGATAGTTTTGGCTAGTAAAACCTTCCCAGGTTGGCTGAGGAACTGTTTAAGAGCTCGAGGGGTATTAATTCTTTGCCCTTGCCTGTCGACTATTGCTACCAGTCGACGGAGTCGGTACTGAGGGTCAGAGGGGAGAGGCATGGTGCCTTGCAACTGACAGGCACGTTCCCCGGGGGTCCTATTTATAGCCTCGTCCGTGTACCTGATTGGTGGGCGGCTAATTCTACCACTACGAGGGCGAGTTTTGGTGGGGCACGTGAACTTAGTCGCTCTAGTGCGAGTCTTATCTGGAGCATTAAGCAAGGGAGTTCCTTTGGAATCTTTTACTTTAGCTGTGGGAGAACCATTCATACGGCTGCCGTCAAAAGATACACCTCGCGGTTCCACCTCGTCTCGAGGACACTCTTCCTCACTACTTAAAGTTCCATTTAAATCTCTCGGGGAAACTGAAACTTCGCTGTCTTGGACCGTAGACTTTTCCTCCTCTATAAGCTCATAAAAATCGTCACTAGATACGATCTCTTTGCTTCCTAGGTCTCCTTCTGACTCAACCTCAGGAAGACCCTCTCAAATTTTTTTACTAAGTGACCACCAAAGTGGAGAATCTTCTAGGTAGTCCTGAGTCGGAGTAGTACTTCTAACGTTGGGTCGAGCTGAGGACGTATCAGGGTCGTCGACCCTGGATTCAGTTTGCTCTTCGCTCCCTTCCTCGCTACTCCACTCGCTCGTTTCTGGGGGAAGATTACCCTCATATCGTTTGGTATGACGAATATGAGTAACTGACACGACATCTCCATGATGCAAGTATAACACTTGATAGGGCCCGTTTGTCTCGACAACCCGGAAAGGACCCTCGTATTTCTCCTCTAGTTTCCCAGCTCGGGTGGGGTCATGTCTCTTGACCAAAATATACTCCCCCCGGTAATAAGGATTATCTAGAGAAACTTTCTTAGGTTGTTGCTGAACAATATGATCATGTACTTGTTGTCGTCGCTCCCCTTGTTCCTTCCAGTATTTTCCGGGTTGGGAATACTGCGTGTAGGAGCGGGGGTATGGCAATAATTGTTCTTGAGGCAATTTCGGTATGTTGCCAAAGATAATCTCATAGGGAGAATACCCCATAGTTCATAGACCCTGGTATTCATTGCCCAGACAATTTCCGGCAAAAGCTCCGGCCAACCCCGAACGATTTTCTCCCCTTGTGAGCTCAGACTAGCCCGGATGCAGTTGGCTAACACCCTATGATTCCTTTCACAGACAGCATTTCCCTGAGGGTAATACGGGGAGGTGTGCTGTATCTGGTACCCCAAGGTTTCTCCCAAGTGTTACCAGATCTCATTATTAAATTCCTTTCCCCTGTCACTCAGAATACCTCCAGGGGTGCCATACACACAAATAATCTTTTCCAGGATAACCTTGGCCACCGTTACAGCTTTCTTGTCCGGGATAGCGCAAGCAACCGTGTATTTAGAGAAAATGTCGATGCAGGTCACGATGTACCTTTTGTTTGTCTGTCTGGGCAGAGGTCCCATAATATCCACCGATAATTTGGCCCAGGTTGTACCAGCGGTAATATGTCCGGGTAACTGTCTAGGTCCCCTTCCATCTTTGCCCCTCTGGCATCCCAAACAATTTTGAACGACTTCTTTAACAATCTGGTCGGCCCTCTTGGTCCAGTACCTTTCATTGAATTGTTGGAGAACCCTAGACTGCCCCAAATGAGCCCCCCTTCCCTTTTGTCCATGGAGGATTTGGATCATGTGTTTGGCCTCTGAATAATCAAGTAGGACCCGATCTTGAGAATTCCTCCAGGCTCCCTCCGAAAACTTGACTTTATTACTAGGTCTAGGGTCATGTTTTTCCCGTGGGGTTCAGTGGGTTGAACGGGTGCTACCGGTAGTCGAGACAAGCCATCGGCATTTGTGTGTAATTTACCGGGTCTATATCTAACTTCAAACGAGTACTCTTCCAAAATCTCCTTCCACCTGACAAATAGTCCGTCTTCCGTTTTCATTTTTCGGAGCCATTGTAAGCTATGGTGATCCGTAATAACTTCGAAGTGGACCCCGGCTAGATACGGACGGACATATTGTACAGCCCACACTAGAGCCAGAGACCCCTTTTTCGTAACTCTATAATTCTTTTCGCCCTTGTTCAGTGTCCGGCTAGCACAGGCCACTATGCTTTCCTTTCCGTTCACTTTCTGGGCCAGAACGGCTCCGAGCCCTTCATCAGAAGCATCGGTGTATAGTTGAAATGGCTTGGTGAAATCCGGATGACAAACTACGGGGTTCGAGGTTGATTTTTTCTTCAAGTGATCAAAAGCTTCCTGACAACTCTGATCCCAGTCGAACCTCCTCCCTTTTTCTAGTCTCTGAGTCATGGGGCGAGCAATCTTAGAAAAGTTAGGTATGAACCTTCGATAGTAGGAGGCCATTCCCAGAAACGCTCGAATCTCTTTGACAGAGGACGGAGGTGAGATTTCGGCAATAGATCTCACTTTATGTGGATCCGGTTGAATACCTTTACTGGAAACCACATGCCCTAGATATGCCACCTCACGGGCCCCTAATTGGCATTTTGAAGATTTCAGTTTAAGTCCTGCCTTCTGATGTCCTGACTTCTCGGAGTCGGTGAATATGTTCTTCCCAACTAGCGGAAAAGATTATGATATCATCTAAATACGCCAAACAAGTTTTCCAGGTTAATCCCCTCAATACTTCCTCCATGAATCTAGTGAAACTGGCGGGGCTGTTGCAAACTCCAAACGGCAAGACAGTAAACTGGTAGAGTTTGCCCTCGCTCGTGGCAAATGCAGTTTTCTCTTGATCCTCGGGCCTAACTGGTACTTGCCAGTATCCACTCTGGAGATCTAAGGTAGAGAACCAGGTCGACCCGTTGAGGGATTCTAACGAGTCGTCAGTACGAGGTAGGGGCTGCGCGTCTTTGATGGTGACATCGTTTTATTTTCGATAATCTACACAGAACCGAGTAGACCCATCTTTCTTTTTAACTAGGACTACCGGAGATGACCACGGACTGTATGATTCCACTACTATCCCTTGTTTAATCATGTCTTCAACTTGTTCCTTTTCTTTTTGTCTCATAATAGGGTTTTGTCGTCGGTAGGGTTGTCTAATAGGAGGCCCTTGTGTGTGTATCTCATGGGTGTGTCGGGTTCGAGCCGATCCGTGGTCCCCTTCGTTTTGAGCAAACACATCCCGGTACGTCCAGAGTGTTACGAACTGGCACTCGGGTACACAAGGGCTCTCAATCAGGACTCGAATACGGCTCGCTGCCACAACGGAAACACACGATCCCAACCCCTGAGTACTGCCAGCCGAACAGAAAACACCAATACCCTCCAGAGTTCAATCTGCTATAACGGGGTATACAAGAACTCGGTACTAGTGTTCAACAACAGACTAATAAAGAGACAGGAATTATCTAGTCTGGTCAACAATCAAACACAGAAGTAAGAAACAACAACACCAAAGAATAGTGTTGGCCGAAGCCGAAGTAATCCACCCTTGACTAAGAACTTAAGAAGTCCTCCACCCTCTACTTCGGATCGGCACTATTACGTTACGTTAATTAATAGTCCTTAAGCATCGAGCAAGGAATCTTCTGAAAAAGTTAGATGCTTCTCGGATGCTCGTAAGAAGTACGTATCGGATTTTGAACAGTAATTCAATAAGCAAAAACACTGGCAATTAAATACTATTAAAGGTTTAAATTGGCATAAGAATAATTAAAAGAATATGCAATAGTAAATGGCAAACATTAAAAAGAAGTACTCCGCAAATGCAACGGCAATAGCCTACTCGGATTGTGCTCGTGGGCCACTAATCACTAAAGTAGCCAAGCTTGCAACACATGAAATCAATAGTGCATAAACAATATCATACATAAGGAAAGCTTCAATACTATTCTGTATCTACTAATCGAGTAAAGTCTAGCTGGGGTACTGTGGGCAAAAGGTAGCAGTGACTGAGCAAAAACGGCTCGTAGCCTAGCGAAGTCCTCACAACTGTTTAAAGTATTACGTTAAAACTAACAAGTGCACTTTGAGAAATCCAGATCCCTTGTATCTGGTTTTCTCCCGGCTCCTTGACAAAGTAAAAACAAACTGTTAATAAAATACAGGGTGGTTAGGCTCTTGCCCTCACGCACTGTAAATGATTAACTCAACACAGTCAGCCGCGAAGACAACCTAGGCTTCACTGAACCGAAACGAGTATGCAGGTTTATCGCTTAACCACTGCATCAAACAACAACTCGTAACACAGAAAAGCCTTACCCCAGTCTAGCATTACCTAGACCAGCAGAAAACAGGAATAATAATAATAACACACAGGGAAATGCATATACAAGTGCAACAAACATAAATCAATCCTATTCTAAGTTAACCCTTCCAAAATAGGCTATCTAATAGGCAAGTATCTCGTGAGAACTCAAGCGATAATACGTTGGCTGACTAGCTCTGCACCAACGGGACCATGGAAGTCAAAAAAGGCAGGGAAAAGAGGAGATAAGAATGTAAGGTAGTAGAGAAAGTTCACATCAGTCAGAAGAATATATATAGTTAGCAAGGGAAATGAGAAGTCGCTCTGCCTAATGAGTTCTGATGAAAAAATGGCTAGACTTCCCTTTTTATACCCGGCCCTCTAGTGAGCGCAACGTGAACTACTAAGGACCGCCCACTGACAACCATTACGTAATTTCTCTCTCTCCTCTGGGATAGACAAAGGCTTCCCTAGCACTGAGGGGGGGGGGGGCGGGGGGGGGGGGGCGTGCTAGTGAGTTAGGCCCACCTCCCGCCTGGCGCACCCACTGACCCCAACTGTGGCTGTTTCTCCTCCCATCATTACAAATAAGTTTTACACACAATACTTATAACTAATGATATTTTTTTTTTTTTTTTTTTTTTTAAGAGACAATGAACGGAGGAAGGAAAAACACAGATAAAACAAAAAGGTCCATGTGCCTAAAGGCATCCTCCATTCATAAAATGTTTGTAACAACTGGATTTAAACATTTGTTGATTGTAAGTTTGTGGAAAGCAATTCGAGGGAAGTGAATTCCAAAGAGTAGTAGCTCTGGGGATAAATGAATTCTGATAAGCAGAAGTTCTGCATTGTGGAGGAGAAAGTGTAAATTCATGGGCGCTCTCAGCTGCCCTAGTTCTACGGGGAAAGATGTGGAGAGGCGGCACAATTGAAGCAAGTTCCTCGGAACAATTGCTGTGAAAATATCTGTAGAATAATGCAAGGGATGCAACGTTTCTTCGTATGGCTAATGTAGGAAGGTCCTGTGTGATTGCAGGGTTATAGATTAATCTAATAGCTTTATTTTGAATTTTGTCCAACTGCCTCAATGCAAACCACTCCACTTCCACCCCACAGAGGTGAACAGTAATCCATCTGAGAGCGCACATGACTTTTATATATTACGGCCAACTGCTCGTCAGTGAAGAATTCTCGAACTCTGTACAGGAGTCCCAGTTTTTTAGAGGCATTCTTAGCAATGCTTCTAACATAATGTGTCCAGCTCAAGTTAGTAGTTAATGTTACACCGAGAATGTCAATACTAGGGGAAGTGGGAATATTTACATCATTAAAAAATATATGGGAGTTCGTGAGATTCTGTCGGTTAGAAAATTGAATGTACTTGGTTTTCTGTGCATTAAAGGAAACTAGATTCTCTTGTCCCCATTCATTAATTCTAGAAAGGTCCTGGTTCAGAGAAATTGCAGTGTTTATTTTTGAATTTATAAGATCGGGTTGGGTGAAAGAATTGGTAAATGTGAAGGAACTGTGGAGTGTTGAGTCATCTGCGTAGGAATGTATTGGATTATGAGTGGTATAAAATATAAATAAAATAAATAAAATATAAATAAAATGAGTATATAAAATAGAACTCGTTGACTCAGATGAAAACAAAATACATATTCATAATACTTATAGTACAACGGCTCACATGAACTAAGTTAGGAAACTCTACATAGACTACAGCCAAAGTTCCTGCCCTGACGATCCTAGCGAGAGTGGGGCATGACTAGGCGTTCTGTACAGCATGCTCACACTGGACATGCGTCACACCTCCCCCAAGATTTTACTTGCTCAACCCTGAGCTAAAATCTGACAAATACAGAACCCCATCAAGCCCCTCACACCCAGCGACCGCATGGCACTAAAACAAAGCTGAGTTTATCACCAAAACACATCTTATTATTAAAAAAAAATTCACATTTTATAACTCCTCCCAACAATAGCAAAAAGACACAATATCATGCTCCCAGAGCGAGCTTACAGCAGCTCAGCCGTTTGATAGTTCGTGGACTACTCAAACTCTATAGGCTATGACAAACTTATACGATTACCTATATCAAAAGAAAGAGTTTTTATATGATTTTTTATATTTTAATATGTTTTTCCCGGCTGCACTATAAGGGCAGCCTATTTTACTCCACTCAAACCCACACACCTGTGATAGCCTATGACTGATCATCCACCCTTGATAAACAATCCGCGATCACATTGTCACATCCAGCAATATGACGGATGTCCAGGTTATACTCCTGCAACATCAAAGACCACCTGGTCAGTTTCATATTGCGATTGTGAAATTGATTCAGGAATCTCAAAGGGTGATGATCAGTGTAGATAACCACGACTGGAACATACACCTCGAAGTGCCTGTGTGACAGCACAATCGTCAGTAATTCCTTTTCTATTGTAGAATAGTTCTTTTGTGCAGCATTGAACTTCTTAGAAAAGAAACTTGCTGGGTGTTCCACACCTTCATTGTCTGTCTGTAGCAAGACGGCACCAGCCCCTACACCACTAGCATCTGTTGCCAGCTGAAAAGGCCTGTTAAAGTCTGGGGCCCTGAGTATCGGGTGAGTACATAGCAAATGTTTCACCAAAGTGAAAGCCTTTTCACACTCAGGTGCCCACAAAAACTTTTTGTCTTTAGATAACAAATCTGTGAGAGGTGCCAACACCGTTGAGTAACCTTTTATGAAGCGTCTGTAGTAGCCTATCATACCCAAGAATCTCATAATCTGCTTCTTGGTTGTTGGGTGCGGAAATTTATTGATAGCCTGTACCTTGTTCTGAGGAGGGCACACCTGTCCCCTTCCCACTACAAACCCAAGGTACTGCACAGTGGCTTTTTACGAAGTCACACTTTGCCAAATTTACTACCAGACCTGCTTCACTAAGTTTCCGGAACAAGGTCTCAAGGTGCTCACAATGGCTCTCAAAGTCGTCATCATAAATGATTACATCGTCCAAATATACGGTGCAATTTGGAATGTCCTTTACAATTTAATTCATCAGGTTCTGAAACGTTGCTGGTGCATTCTTAAGTCCGTAAGGCATAACATTGCACCGGTAGGTACTCCCGTCCACAACAAAACCACATACCTCTTTAGCACGCTCGGACAAAGGTACTTGCCCGTAACCTTTTACTAAATCTACTTTAGACAAAAAACGAGCATTACCAATTTTGTCAACACTATCATCAACCCGCGGAAGAGGATATGGGTTAGTTGGAGTCAAACCGTTTAACCTACGGAAATCAATACAAAAGCGTACCTTGCCATCTGGCTTAGGCTGCAGTGTTACGGGGGAAGTCCACTTAACTGTGCCTTTCTCTATCAACCCTCTACCGAGCATATACTCCAACTCATCCCTCAGAGCTGGTAGTTTTATGGGGGGCACACGGTACGGGATTGACTTAAAGGGTAGATGGTCCCCCACGTCAACATCATGCATAGCCTGAGTAGTGAGGCCTGGGTGTTCAGCAAATACAGTGGGGTATGAACCGAACAACTGACGGATAGCATCAAACTGCGGCTCAGGCAAATGAGCTATAGCCTCGTCAGCCCTTAGGCTCGAGTTCCCCGCCCACTGATCCGCTGAAACATGTTGATCCCAGCTATCCTCCTCTGAAGCTTGACTGTCCCCCTCTCCTTCTCCACCACGGCCGCAACAAGCCAACACAGGGACAGTGAGAGGCTCAGAGGGGCGCCTCACATACTCTTTAATAAGGTTCACGTGACATAACTGGTTCTTTTTCCTCCTGTCTGGAGTGGCAACAAGGTAATCTAAGTCTGAAATTTGTTCTACAATTTTATAAGGTCCAGTGTACTTCGCAGAGAGGGGGTTACCAACCAAAGGCAACAAAATTAATACCTCTTGTCCTACAGTGAACTTCCGGAGCCTCACTTTGCGATCATACCTGTCCTTCATCAAAGTTTGTGATTCTGTCAAATTTCTACCTGCCATCTCCAGACTCTTAAGCATGCGCTCACGGCTTTCAAGCACATACTTTAATAATGGACAAGGCTGCACAGTCCCCTCCCAAATTTCTTTCAGCATGTTAAGGGGGCCCCTGACACGGTGTCCAAAAATCAGCTCGTTTGGACTAAATCCCAGGCTCTCACCAGGTACCTCCCGAGCAGCAAACAGCACATAAGGCAATCCAAGATCCCAATCCATACCGTTGTCAGCACAATAACACCTGAGCATGCTTTTAAGTGTAGCATGCCACCACTCAAGCACCCCTTGACTCTCAGGGTGATACGCTGACGATACTACTGCTCGTATCCCATGCTGTTGCATTGTTTGCTTGAACATGTTGGAGGTGAAATTAGATCCCTGATCAGACTGAATCTCCTCCGGGTGCCCGTACCTTGACAAGTACCACAACAAGTTACTGACTACCATCCTAGCCATTCCATTTTTCATAGGGTATGCATCGGGGTATCTAGTGGCAACATCCATTATGGTTAACAAAAATTTATTTCCAGCCTTAGTGGGAGGGAGTGGACCAACCATGTCAACAATAATTTTACTAAAGGGTGGCCCAATCACAGGAATAGGGTGTAACGGAGCCTTAGGAATAACTTGGTTCGGTTTCCAGACACGTTGACAAATATCACATGAGTTTATCCATGACTGCACATGAGACTTCATCCCCGGCCACCAAAACAATTTCCCCAAAGCCGCCACCGTTTTTCTCACCCCTAGATGTCCTGCCAGTGGTATGTCATGCGCCAACCTCAGTAGGCTATCCCTGCACTCCCGTGGCACCACCAACTGGTCCACTACTCCGGACCCCTTTTGCCAACTACGTTTAGGGTCTTGAAAACGCCTATAGAGGATGCCTTCTAAATAAAAAAAATCTCCTGGCTGTGCATCGCCGTCCTCGTCGAGCTCTACAGCTCCATTAGCACACGTTTGGAGCTCAGGGTCCTCTAGTTGCAACCGACGTATATCTGAGGGTGCCAAGCGATCTAACTGCTCCCGGAGCAATGCATGACCTTCCCCGATACTGGGCTGCTCCCTCTGTCTCTCTCGATGTACATAACGTTGCTGTCGTGGAGACTCGTCATGCCCAGCCTCGTCACTCTCGATGACAGGCCCAGGGGCTACTCCAGAATTAAGTAATGGTGCTAATACTGAATCACCCAGGAGAGCCGCCGAGTCAAAACTCTTAAAACCAACTCCAGCTTTAGCCTCCTCCTGTTGATCGTTCCTCCGCTGGTCTGAAGACGGAGGACTAGGCTGTGACACTTTAGCTGCCCGAGCTCGGGTGACAACACACGCCATGGCATGTGTCTGGCACCGCTCGACCCACTCTTGCTCTTCCCTACTCACGTCGGCCGGCCTCTCGGCAACGACTAAGGGTAGAACCTCAGAAGCGGGCATTGCAAAGTCGTTGCCGAGAAGAAGGTCGACGCCCTCCACTGGCATATTCTCCACAATCCCGACATCCAATTCACGTGCCACACCATCCACCTCCAACTCCAACCGCACCAGCGGGTATGACCGAGTTGCATTAATAACCTGCACCACTACCACCCGAGCCGCGTTTATAGGGTAGCCAGTCAAGTTTTTCATCAGAGTCTGGGAAGCACCTGTATCACGCAAGACCTCTACTCCATGCTTGCGCCCCGCCCACATCACGCAACCCCGCCCTCTATGGTCGCAAAAAACATCCTGAGCAGGGTTCGAGCCTCCCAGGTGCTTCTGCATTGGCTGTGCCTCAGCCTCTGACGAACTGCCCCGGGCAAACTCAGATGACTTCGGAGACACACCAATGTTGCAGGCCAAAGACACAGCTGCTGTAGGTGGTTTGCTAGGACAGACTCTTGCAAAGTGCCCCTTTTTATGACAATGATAACACTCCAACTCCCTTTGGGCTTCCCTTGGTACTGGGAAGGGCCCGGCCCCTTCTTAAATGGGACGGTGCTAGTCTTGTGGTCAGTCTTGGTATCATGGCTCTTGTACTTGTTTGCATAAGGTATATCACTAACTCGGGGGGGTGGGGCGTCACGCCCCTTGTTACCTGCCTCACTACGCTGGGCAGACCCGCACCCACGAATTAGTGATAGCCGGAGGTCAGCCATCTCAGCTGCCTCCTGTAGAGTTTTTGGGTTCTTTTCTTTAATAGTTAAAGCCATTTCTGCACCAGTACACTTATAAAACTGCTCGAGCAGAAACAGCTCAGTCAACTGTTCTGCCGTCTCAGCTTTCTCAGAACGTGTCCAGTTTTTAAGTGCATCTTTTAAGTCCCGGGCATGTTCAAGAAAGGTCGCCTCCCTAGTCTTTGTAACACCCCGAAACTTCAATCGATATGTTTCCGGTTGCAACTCGTATGCCCGTAGGACAGCTCTCTTCAATTCTGGGTAGTCAATGCAAGACTCTAAAGGCAGTGCATCATAAGCCTTCAGACCCTTACCCGTAAGTCTTGAGGAGACTAGAGCTGCCCACTTCTCTTCAGGCCAATTATGCTCCCTACACTTCTTCTCAAAACGATTAAAAAATTCTGTGACTTCAGTTTCACTAAATACCGGCACTAATTTGACTAATTGGGCCAAGGACTGTTCTCTTACTTGGCCCTCACGGCCCATCCGAGTCCCTGTCGACTCTGCAAGAGTCTTATCTAAATCTAATTTAGCACAATATTTCTCCGAGTCGTACCTAAGCTCAGCCTCATGCCTCCTGGTCTCATCCTCTTGCCTCCTAACCTCAATTTCATGCCTCCTAGTCTCATTCTCCTGCTTCCTAGCCTCAATCTTAGCAAGCTCAAGTCTAAATACCATATCTGGAGACAGGCAGGAAGAGGGAGCTGCCACTACTGAAGGAGGGGGGTAAAAAACTGGGGAACCACCACGTGCACCACCCGAGGGCACTCCAATCTGCCAATTCTCATCCCTCTGTGGGAGAGTGCTAACCTCCGGTAACTGAGTGGACGGCACTGTTGGAGTCGAGTGAGAGGGTATCTGGGGAGGAACCCCCCCCAAACGCCCTCTCCTCCGAAACCCCATGTCGCCCACGCAACACCCAGGAAATCAGCTCCCCCTTGGACATCCCTACTACATTGGAAATGCCCAAAATCATGGCTATCAGGTGCAAGCCACAAACATCCACCCCAGTCAGCCTCTCCTCCGTCACGTGGTACCGCTTACTCACAAAAACTCTAGCATCCTCCTCACTGGTTACTAACGGCACACCTTCAAATGACATCTCTCGCTCATCGTCAGTGCTAATGCACGACATACTGAAGTCCACAAAAAAAATCTCGAGACAAAAGTGTTAAACTTCCTATGCAAGCACTAATTACTAAATTAACTGGAGTCTCTTAAATGCTTTACTAATTGCCATACAAAAAAAATATTCTTCAATATGCACGCTAAAATACAAACAAACAAATGTTGTACAACTCTGCAAAAATTTATACTGTTCACAAAATCCTAAGCAAGGTCGCCATTTGTTACGAACTGGCACTCGGGTACACAAGGGCTCTCAATCAGGACTCGAATACGGCTCGCTGCCACAACGGAAACACACGATCCCAACCCCTGAGTACTGCCAGCCGAACAAAAAACACCAATACCCTCCAGAGTTCAATCTGCTATAACGGGGTATACAAAAACTCGGTACTAGTGTTCAACAACAGACTAATAAAGAGACAGGAATTATCTAGTCTGGTCAACAATCAAACAAAGAAGTAAGAAACAACAACACCAAAGAATAGTGTTGGCCGAAGCCGAAGTAATCCACCCTTGACTAAGAACTTAAGAAGTCCTCCACCCTCTACTTCGGATCGGCACTATTACGTTACGTTAATTAATAGTCCTTAAGCATCGAGCAAGGAATCTTCTGAAAAAAGTTAGATGCTTCTCGGATGCTCGTAAGAAGTACGTATCGGATTTTGAACAGTAATTCAAAAAGCAAAAACACTGGCAAGTAACCCTTAATTAGCGGCGAGCAACATAAGTCGAGTTAAATAAAGCTGGACTTTGTGGCGGCGCTCGACATAGGTCGAGTGGCAATTTCAGCACGTAATGTGGCTGAGAGAGAGAGACAAGTGGTGGCAGGAGACTAGCGAGCGTATGACTGCTCCAGACCACCGCGGCGAACCTACTGACACAAATCTCAGCTCCCTCCTCCCTCTCTCACTCGCTACATACTCAATTATGTACCGAAAGTACCGAATTACCTGCTTTTTGCACTCGCGTTGCACGGTTATTGCAAGAAAACTATCCATCATACAAGGATCGTTATGGTGTCATTCGAAAGCTCTGTTTATGCCCTTTCAGGGATAGGTACTTGTTTTACGTTCTGGGTCTTATTTAGGCATGAAAATGATCACGTAAACAGCCCTATTTTGGCTAAAAACACCCCGCTGTGCGGTACATATAAATAAACCGCATAGGCCGCTCGTAAGGTGTTAAATACTATTAAAGGTTTAAATTGGCATAAGAATAATTAAAAGAATATGCAATAGTAAATGGCAAACATTAAAAAGAAGTACTCTGCAAATGCAACGGCAATAGCCTACTCGGATTGTGCTCGTGGGCCACTAATCACTAAAGTAGCCAAGCTTGCAACACATGAAATCAATAGTGCATAAACAATATCATACATAAGGAAAGCTTCAATACTATTCTGTATCTACTAATCGAGTAAAGTCTAGCTGGGGTACTGTGGGCAAAAGGTAGCAGTGACTGAGCAAAAACGGCTCGTAGCCTAGCGAAGTCCTCACAACTGTTTAAAGTATTACGTTAAAACTAACAAGTGCACTTTGAGAAATCCAGATCCCTTGTATCTGGTTTTCTCCCGGCTCCTTGACAAAGTAAAAACAAACTGTTAATAAAATACAGGGTGGTTAGGCTCTTGCCCTCACGCACTGTAAATTATTAACTCAACACAGTCAGCCGCGAAGACAACCTAGGCTTCACTGAACCGAAACGAGTATGCAGGTTTATCGCTTAACCACTGCATCAAACAACAACTCGTAACACAGAAAAGCCTTACCCCAGTCTAGCATTACCTAGACCAGCAGAAAACAGGAATAATAATAATAACACACAGGGAAATGCATATACAAGTGCAACAAACATAAATCAATCCTATTCTAAGTTAACCATTCCAAAATAGGCTATCTAGTAGGCAAGTATCTCGTGAGAACTCCAGCGATAATACGTTGGCTGACTAGCTCTGCACCAACGGGACCATGGAAGTTAAAAAAGGCAGGGAAAAGAGGAGATAAGAATGTAAGGTAGTAGAGAAAGTTCACATCAGTCAGAAGAATATATATAGTTAGCAAGGGAAATGAGAAGTCGCTCTGCCTAATGAGTTCTGATGAAAAAATGGCTAGACTTCCCTTTTTATACCCGGTCCTCTAGTGAGCCCAACGTGAACTACTAAGGACCGCCCACTGACAACCATTACGTAATTTCTCTCTCTCCTCTGGGATAGACAAAGGCTCCCCTAGCACTGAGGGGGGGGGGGGGGGAGTGCTAGTGAGTTAGGCCCACCTCCCGCCTGGCGCACCCACTGACCCCCAACTGTGGCTGTTTCTCCTCCCATCATTACAAATAAGTTTTACACACAATACTTATAACTAATGATATAAAATAGAACTCGTTGACTCAGATGAAAACAAAATACATATTCATAATACTTATAGTACAACGGCTCACATGAACTAAGTTAGGAAACTCTACATAGACTACAGCCAAAGTTCCTGCCCTGACAATCCTAGCGAGAGTGGGGCATGACTAGGCGTTCTGTACAGCATGCTCACACTGGACATGCGTCACAAGAGCAATTCATGCAAGGTACTGGCTTGACTTGAGGTAAATTTTTTCGGGTTCTCAGGTAAGTTCATGGGTCCGTCAGTTCCAACAGGAGTGGGTTGAGCAGGTGTGACTTGTCCTAACAGTTTCCCTTTTTGATAACTAATCGTGTCATCCCCAAAATTAGCTAAAACTAGTTTCCTCTGGTCGGCAGTAATGAAGGTGGGAGATATTCTCACCCCATTCTGTGCATCGGGTTCAAAAATCCCGGCAGTCATACCTGGGTTTGGGGGAATCTCTATCATTTTCCAAGATCTAGGAGGAAGAGATAACTTTCCTGTGGTAGCTACTATTTGAGGTTGGAGAGTAGTCGTTGTGTCTTTCGGCCCACACTGAATAGTTAGTCCCAACTGACTCATGAGATCTATTCCCAGATACCCATCGACTCCACTACTGTCTTTTCCCGATAAAACACAAAAATCGGTGGTGAAGGTAATTCCCTTCCACTGCACTACCGTCGTGTTAGTTTTTCCTAGGATTGTCAGTGGTTGACCCAAGGCTCCTGACAACTGAATACTGGTTTGATTTAATGGGCCCATTTCTCGCTGATTTTGTTTTACGAAATTCTCCAGGAGACAACTACGGTTTGCCCCCGTATCAATCAACATGTTCGCGGCTTTCCCATTTATGACTACAGTTTCACAAGGCGTTTGTCTCTCTAAGATATTGACCTCACTATGCCGCCCTTCTATGTGAGGTTTCACAGAAAATTTTCTCTCTCTTCCGGCATCGTAACTTTTGGCTGGTTTTCTGTCTCCCGGTATTCTACCGGAAGCATTCCTCTCCGGTCCGGATCGGTTCCCCTGGGTAGAGGTCGATCGTTTGGGAGTGCGAATCTGAAGTCAAATCTAGTGGTTGGGGCTTGTGGACGGTTGGTACAGTTCCTAGCAAGGTGTCCAATCTGTCTACAAGTGAAGCATCGAATCAGGGCTTTCGGACACCCTTTCTTTGGGTTCTCCTCTTCCCCTTTTTGTTTTCCTCTTTTACCTCTCTAGCCTCCATAATCTTTTTAATGACCTCCATCAATATCTTGGTAGTGTTAACCTCATGAATGATACAGTGTTTTCTAACTTCTACCGGGCAGGCTTGGATCATGATCTCCCTGATCTCAACTTCCTGACTCTCTTGGTTCATATGGGGATACGCCAGTTTCACATTCTTAGCGATTTCCCTCCTCAGGGCTCTCACATGTTGGCCATCAAGTCTCAAACTCTTCAGTTTGTCTCTGGCTTTTCTGGTGGAAGTCTCTCGGCCAAATTCTTCGATTAACCCCTCCAACCCGGATGGGCTCTTGAACGCCCATAACAACCTCGGCCCGCGCAACCCGGAAGGGCTCTTGAACGCCCATTGCTTGCATGCGTGCTTTCGAATGCCGCGCGTACATTTTCGGTATCGTGGGACGGTAGGTGGCGCCACCAGGCGTAAACTCCGCCACAGCAACAGTATCTACCCCGACGCCATCATGGACAGTACGCCAAATAGTGATTCCGCTGTGTCCGATACCGTGCTTCCTACGACGCCCTTGCTTGTTCGTCGCGCCTTACCCCGACGCCATCGCCTAAATGTGTTATCTCCCGGAGGTATTGAGACGACATTGAGACTTTATGAGCGAGCTGATGCCAAGCATAATGTTGATGATGAAGTCAGTGACGACTCCAGTAATTATAAGTCGAGTGATTATGGCCATGAGAGTGATAAAGAAGAGCAATTCCTGGGATTTGCGAGAGAACATGACAGTGATGAGAGTGATGAAGGTGATGTACCAGTTGTTGAGGAAGCTGGTTTACCTAAAGACAGTGAACTTGAGAGAGTGAGCGAGTGGGAGAGTTCAAGGTCACTCACCAAATTTCGCTTAAGTGACACGACGCCAAGCCCTTCCCCTGGTAAATCGCCTTTCAAGCTACATTTGTATAAGCAGAAAATACTTGAGAAGGCGGCCGCGGCAGCTAGGGAACAAGCAAAACTACTTGGTGAGGATGAGGCTGTGAGTGAGGGTCAGCGTGGTGACCCTTCTCGTCCGCCATTGTCTCCCTTATCTACCCACGCCACCCAAGATGACCCGGATGCCCCGCATTCTTCCCCACCACCCCCACCATTGCCAAGGGTTGAGGACCCCACACTTTCGGCCTATTTGCCTCCTAGGTCCCCCGACAGGAGACATACTGCTGCCGAAAAGGGGAAAGGTAGGAAATATACCAAGAAAATTAAGAAAAGTAAGAGAGTTTTGTTCGAGGCTCCCGCGGCGTCCACCCCGGCCGGCCCCAGCCATACGTCCCCGCAACTTTCCCCACGGTCTTCCCCACCTCTCCCGCCTTCAACATGTCTTCCTGAAGAAGTCTTTGAGCTCGCATCACCAATACCTGGCCCTAGTGACAGTGAAACATTGCTTTCTGTCACTCGTCGCAGGCCAAGGAGCCCGGGACCTCGGGGGGACACAGCCTCACCTGCCACTCCTTCCCCACCTCGCCCACCCGCACGCCGCCCACGCATCACTGGTTCCCCGCCAGATTATGTGGGGGCCACTGATGATGAAGGGCACCTCTCTGAAGACTCTGGCCATGATTACATAGGTCCACCGTCAGGGCAAGATGACCACTCTGACGATGACTATATGGACATCGACGACCCTCGACCCATCCGCTTGGCCCGGCGTCGTGCTGCCCGTCGTGCTGCCCACCGCCCTGGCCGCCGCCCTCGCCGCCCTAGGGCGCGCGCCTCCCGAGTTGGCCGTGGGCGTGCTGGGCCACCAGCTGGAGCTCCTCGTCAGCGTAGACAAGACCCATTCTACGTTTTTCAGTGGCAAGACGTAGTTGATGAGGATGCATACAACCCTGATGTGCCAGCTTTTGATGAGGTACTGGAGGGTTCAGGCGTTACCCCCAATTTTCCTGCAGGCCCCAATGCTCCACCACACGAACTGTTTGAGGCCTTCTTTGATGAGGAGGTGGTAGGCTATGTTGTCAAAGAGACAAATAAGCAGCACCAATTCCAGGTCCACTTTTTGGGAAAGGTGACCAAGGGCCACATGAGGCAGTGGACCCCAGTGACTCATAAAGAGTTCATGGTGTTCCTGGCACTCACCATGCTAATGCCTCATGTCAAGAAGCATAGGTTGCCTGACTATTGGATCACCAATGATCTGATATCCACCCCTGCCTTCGGGAAATATATGTCTCGCGACCGGTACCTTGATATCCTCGCAGCGCTCCATCTTGTCACCAACCTTGACGTCCACCTCCCAGACAAGCTGTGGAAGATTAGGACGTTGTATGAGATGATGCGAGAACGCTTCACCTCCTACTTCAAGCCCTTCCGCAAGGTCGTCATTGACGAGTCTCTTGTGCTGTTCCGGGGAAAACTCAGCTTCCGGCAGTACATCCCCTCAAAAAGACATCGCTTTGGCATAAAATTCTTTGTGCTGTGCGACTGCCAAACTGGCTATGTCCTGGACTTCCTGGTCTACAGCGGGAAGGAAGGGGACTTGCTTGTGGACCCCTTCATTGGCTTTGGCGGAGCAGTGGTGCAAGCCATGATGGACCGCTACTTTCATAAGAATCACGTCCTCTACACGGACAATTATTACACGTCCCCCACTCTCTCACAGTACCTGCATGAGCGCAAGACGGGGACTGTAGGCACAGTACGAGGGAAAAGGAAGGGCATGCCACCTTTCCCTCCAAAGACCAAAAAAGGTGATGTGTTCAAGAAGAAGTCGGGGCCCATTCTGGCTATCCACTGGCACGACCAGCGGAAGGTCAACCTCCTGACCACCATCCACAAGGGGGAAATGGTGGAGACTGGCAAGGTGGATCGCCGCACCCAGGCCAGGGTGACCAAGCCCGATGCTGTCCTGGACTACAACATCAACATGAGGCTGGTGGACAAGTCCGACATGCAGATAGGCTTCATTGACTGCCTGCGTACCTCGTGCAGATGGTACAAAAAGTTCTTTCTGCATATGGTGGACATGTCAGTTCTGAATGCCTACAACATATACAAGCTTCGGAATGTGAACACACCCATGAAGTTCAATAGCCTGCGGAGGTTCCAAAAGCAGGTGTTGACGGAGCTCCTGGAGAAGTATGCTATGCCACAGAGGGCAGTGGCACATCCTGGGCCCGCCGTTATTGACCGCTTGCAGTCTGCTCAATACTTGACTAGGCACAGGCTTGGTTCCCTGCCTCAGAATGAATCCGGAAGAACACAGCAGAAGCGGTGCCATGTCTGCTACAACAGCAGGGTGAAGCCGAGGTCAGGTAAAAAGTCAACCCTGGAGTGTGTGGAGTGCAAGGTGGCACTCTGTGCTGTAGATTGCTTCTTTGATTACCACTCCAAGCTGGAGTTCTAATAATCATACTGAAATTGCCAAATAAAATGACAATATGTACACTATAATTATATAGGCAAAAAGTGGAAGAAAACCAATGTATTGTAATACAAAAGTCATGTATTATGAGAACATTGATACAAATACAATTACACCATAATAATATGTGAAAGTGACACATATGTATATACCAAGTGACATTCATATGATTAGAACCTATAGAAATATAGAAATCAGTGAAAAAAGACACAATAAATTGTATATAAATCGTTTACAAATCATATAACTAAGTGAAAGTGACACAAGACCTAATATTTGATGGCCAAAGTATAATAAACACCTGTGATAACGAATAATCAGTGCCTAATACAACAATAACCTACCTCAATTACTAATAAAATGTACGGTATCGAGTGAAAATGAGCATTATCAGTGACAGTGACACTCTCTAAAGCATATTTGTCAAAGTGAAAGTGACACAAGACCTAATATTTGATGGCCAAACTATAATAAACACCTGTGATAACGAATAATCAGTGCCTAATACAACAATAACCTACCTCAATTACTAATAAAATGTACGGTATCGAGTGAAAATGAGCATTATCAGTGACAGTGACACTCTCTAAAGCATATTTGTCAAAGTGAAAGTGACACAAGACCTAATATTTGATGGCCAAAGTATAATAAACACCTGTGATAACGAATAATCAGTGCCTAATACAACAATAACCTACCTCAATTACTAATAAAATGTACGGTATCGAGTGAAAATGAGCATTATCAGTGACAGTGACACTCTCTAAAGCATATTTGTCAAAGTGAAAGTGACACAAGACCTAATATTTGATGGCCAAAGTATAATAAACACCTGTGATAACGAATAATCAGTGCCTAATACAACAATAACCTACCTCAATTACTAATAAAATGTACGGTATCGAGTGAAAATGAGCATTATCAGTGACAGTGACACTCTAAAGCATATTTGTCAAAGTGAAAGTGACACAAGACCTAATATTTGATGGCCAAAGTATAATAAACACCTGTGATAACGAATAATCAGTGCCTAATACAACAATAAGCTACCTCAATTACTAATAAAATGTACGGTATCGAGTGAAAATTAGCAATATCAGTGACAGTGATACCCTAATAAACATATTTTATATAATTGGCCTCAAAATAACTAGAAAATATCAAATAAACATCACATTCTCAATATCAAACACTAAAATCGTCTAAGGGAGATAAATACTTTGGCGCGGCGAGCGGCTAGGTGCGTCGTAGCCATGGCCGAGGCGACGCGTCCGAACGCGGGAAGAATTTGCCGCCGAAAAGCACTCGTCTTCCCGCGCTCACCATTATGCAACCAGAGGGGCTAGAGACCTCTACTCAACGCCATTCGACAGAGGAAGGTTTGTGGAACATTATTCTTTTTTATTTACAACATTACATGACATATTCATTGACTTACAGAGTAGTTAACATAGGCCAAAGATCGTCAAAACACCCGGTACCGGAGCACAGTCGCAAGCTATAGCCCCCGGGGCTGGAGGGTTAAGGCGCTCTTGACTTCGGCCCACGATACTAGTCCTTCCAGACGTACTCTCACATCATTCAGGGCCTTACCTAAGTGTGCCTTTCCATAGGCGATTTTCTTCCCATTTTCCCCTACGTCAAGTAATGTGAACTGACATTCTAACTGCTCAATCCAAAGCTCGATTTCTTCCTTCCCCTCTTCCCATAATCTGAATGGTAAAACGCCCGTCCTCCTATCTGTTCTGTTAGATAATTATACTCAATCCAAATGATTTGTCGAATCCCACCGCTTGCCACCAAAATGTAGTATTTATTTTTAAATCTGTTATGCTACTACTACTACGGGGGATAATTCGACAGTCATTTAGAACTTCGTATATTTTATTTAACAGACTTCCTAACTACTCTAATAATAGGTTCTTGGCTCGGGCCGAGATGAGTTCAAAACGCAGATTGAATATTACGTCGATTCATGCTAGATTTCACTTTGGACCCTTAGAGTTCCCGCTACTCCCTAACTGAATCCCCGCTATTCAGGTATTGACTCAAGTCGGCTTCGATCCTACGACCCGTTATTAGTAATTAATCCTAAATAATTAAAACAACCCTGCTGTGTCTTTTATTGAGACCAGGGCCTAATGAACCATTTGCTCTTTGTCTAACAAACACAAAAGTGATATTCTTTCCTCTACTCTTTTAGGTTTTCCCACGTTTACTGAGCCTACTGTATCCTTTCTTAATAACAAGGCTACAACACATATAATCTATCTCCTCAATACATAGAATCTATTTATTCCTTTGACACAACCGTCGTCACTACACAAGTACCTCCACAATGACATAACATCATACCAATTACCGAATGAGATTACCAGGTCTCTTTAACATATAATATGGGTTCCGCCACCCAGTTACTTCACAATTTAGGTTTACAATCTTTTTCTCAATAACACTATTGGGTTTCGTCACCCAGTTACTCCACAATATACAGTAGGTTTACAATCTTTATTCCGAATTTACCCTCAAATAACCCTGTACAAACACGCTATGTTACCTTGCACCTTAATCAATAATCGTTCTAACAAAAGATGAACCATGCCTCAAACGCATACACGGAATAGCTGTTTTAGACTTGTTAATAACGCAACTCACATTGGACTAGTGTCCTTCTTTGCAGTTTCCTTTTTACACAACTTAATGAATAATTCATATGGACTAGTGTCCTTATTCACAGTTTCCTGTTTACACAACCTAATGAATGATTCATATGGACTAGTGTCCTTCCCTAGCTATAGCTAATCTATTAGGCAACTAAACAACTGTTTGCCTCATTTATTAACAAAAATATTCTTTCCCTCCCCTCTTTATTTTTACTCTTTTAATCTTTAATCTCTCCTATCAGATCCTATATAATAACTCTATCGGCTTGGCGCCGTTGCTAACAAAGAGAACTAATTAATAACACATCATCATCTTTATATATTCAGGTGAGTCTAAATTATTTTGTCTTTAGTCTTGTCCTAGAAGGACACATAAATGTTAAGAGAAACCACCAGGTTAGTCAACCATTCTCTCTTTCTTTCTTTATCATATGCAGGCCCAATATGGGTCCTTAAACAAATATATTCTGGTCTGCTGGATCAGGTGTGTGTGTGTCTGGAACTGTGCTTTACCACCTCAGAGCTGGCCAGTAGCTCTTCTGGAAGTCCTCACCTCCGTCCACCTTCTGTCATCCCTCTTGAAGTGCTTGACTGTATGTGTGCAGACTAGCAACGTGATGACAGGCGGCAGGATACTGATGGTGCATCCTCCGAGTGGGCGAAAGTGAGGAGAGGTCAGGGGTGGTCTGTGTTGTGACCTTGGTGAGGGCAAGGTAACTGGAAATGTGGGTTCCTGGTTCTCCTTTGTGTCCGGCCGAGAGAGAGCAAGTAGGTTGCAGTGTGTTAACCCGGTGGGCTCTGATGGGTGAGTGACCCCTGGAGTCGGCGCGTGGCAGTCCTTATACTCAGGCCTCCCGCTCTCCCGCGCTGTGATTGGCTGCCTGGCACGCGCCGAGACACGATCACTCTGGATTCTTTCTTGCTTCACCTCCTCTCTCCTCTCTTCAAAATAAGTCCCAGGAAGCTGATTATAACCCTCTTTGGGCAGCTTACGGGAGTACAGGGCTGGCACCGAGGTATTACTCAAGGGATAATCAGAAGGAGTTCTTCGGGCAGAGAAAGAGAGTGACTTTTGAGGTGGAGTAAGAAGTCCAGCTTCGCGCTCCGATAATGGAGGCCGCTGATTGGCTGGTGGGCGGGGCGTGGCACGTTACCGCCGTGAGCTGTCAAAAGCAGCTGGCTGTGCAAGTAAGTAAAAGGGAGCGCGGTGATTGGCGGAGGGCGTTTCTACTTTAATAATTTATGTTCTGTATCTCACTCCATTCACTGGTGTCCAAGAAGAGTAGATTTTCGGCTATCTGGAAACCGTTGACGATGTGCTGTGATTACTTGGAGGAGGTACTGTAGTTTGTCCTCATCCTTGGTGAGTAGTCTGTTATACTCTTGGATGAGTGCCGCACCTTGCTCTGCATTGTCATTGGTGACTATTTCCTTGAACAATATTGTATGCCTTCTGAAATTCATCTTGTGAGTTCCAGGAGTCTGGGGGTTCACACAGGTATCTGATCGGAAGACTCATCTTCTTGAAGAAAGCTAGTGTTCCTTTGGTCACAAAGTCTTCCAAACCATGTTCCTGGATAGCTTCAGCTGCGACTCTCACTCGTTTGGGCGGGTCTTCCGTTCCAGGTTGCTCGCTCAGGGCCTTTGCCATCAAGCTCTTGGTGCTAAATGAAACGACAGGATAAAAAGAAGCTAAGTGCCACTAGTTCTTCCGACAAATACCATTGATGGGAGCTGAATTTTTGCAATGTGGTTTTTGAAACTGCTTTATCAATACTTCTATAGGCATGGAGGGTTTTCAGAAGCTCCAAATCATTTCGGAGAGCAGACATGGGAAGGGGAGCCTCAATCCAGTACTTCACATAGACAGTAGCAACAAAGATGGACATCCTACGCAAGCCCTGCACCTCTCTTTGAGTCAACTTGAATTGTCCACGGAACATCCACACTTTCAGCGAGTATATTACCTTTGACATCCAGCGAGCATGATGCATTGGTCCAGGACGAATAAAATGAACTCCTCTAGATGGGGTTCCTCCAAGGAAAATCAATGAGAGCTCCAGAAGTTCTCGGTAGTCGTCCCTCAGATCAGGTAGTTCTTCCAAAGCCTTCTCAGCCCAGGAAATCACTTTGGCTTGATTGTCTTGGATGACTAGTGCGACCTCTTCATGATCAGCTCCAGTTTTGGATCAGAAGTGGCTTCCACATCTGCAGTTGCTCCCACACCACCATCATCTTCTTCATTGGACACCTCTAGGCCACTGCTACTTCCTGTACTTGATGACTCCATCTGCAGAAATTGGAAAGATGTTGATCCCGCCTGTTCAGATCGAATCTTCCCCTCTTCTTGTACTTTCCTTCGCTTGGAGGCTCTAATTTCTCTCTTTGTCAAGGAGACATCCATTGGACCCATATTTCCTCTGCGGCCTGGTTCTCTTTGGCCAAGAAGGAAATCTTTGTCCTCCTGAATACGAATGGTTGTTAGAGCATTGGCAGTGGCCACATCAAACAAGTCCTTTAACCCTCTATTAGCAGCGCGCAACATAAGTCGAGTTAAATAAATTTGGACTATGTGGCGGTGCGCGACATAGGTCGTGTGGCAATTTCAGCACATAATGTTGCTGAGAGAGAGAGACAAGTGGTGGCAGGAGAGTAGCGAGCGTATGACTGCTCCAGACCACCGCGGCGGGCCTACTGACACGAATCCCACCCTCCTCCACCCTCTCACACTCGCTACATACTGAAATGTATGGGGAAAGTACCGAATTACATGGTTTTTGCACTCGTGTTGCGCGGTTGTTGCACGAAAACTAACGGTCATACAAGGATCGTTGTGGTGTCATTGGAAAGCTCTGTTTATGCCCTTTCAGGAATAGATGCTTGGTTTACGCTCTGGGTCTTATTTAGGCATGAAAATGATCACGTAAACAGCCCTATTTTGGCTAAAAACACCCCGCTGGGCGGTACACATAAATAGACCGCCTAGCCCGCCAATAAGGTGTTAATGTGTGCTTGAAAACTTCTTCCTTCTCAATTTGGGGAGATGATCTCCGATTTTAGCCCTTCTTCAACTGCTGGTATTCTAGTAAACAGTAGTTCTACCTTAGCAATGGAATGGTCTTTTCGAATTGTCGGGATATGGGCTTTCGCCCAAAACTCTATCACCCCATCAACTACGGCAGTGGCACTAGTATAAATTTTTAGTTTTTTCTCTTGATGGCAGTGAAGGAAGATGCTGAGGACTTCGTCTTTTGATGGCAGCTTGGTTCCTGTCAGATCATCTTTAGTACTGACTAGGTAAATTTTACGTCTACTTTGCATAGCCATGTTGTCACTTATACAATACGTAGTCTTATGCACTTGTAAACTTTTAGTCTTATACACATACTACTATCTGGAGCAGTATTTTTCACTTTACACTTTCAAAAACACTGCAAGCACTTTAACACATTTGATAACCTGCAAAGAAAAGATGAATCCTGAGAAAGTACAATTTTTGGAAATGTGACAAATTAGTGAAACTTCATGGTCGATGTGCAACCTCTAAATAGTGTTTTTTATTTGTTTATTTATTTTTTCCTTGGGTTTTGGGACCCAAAGGTACACTTTTGAGGGGTAGGGGCACAACATATACAAAACACGTTTTTAAGGACCACCCTAATATACCGGTATATATATATATATATATATATATATATATATATATATATATATATATATATATACTGTATATATATATATATATATATATATATATATATATATATATATATATATATATACAGGGTGATTCAGTAACCATTTTCATAAATTTGATGGCAAATTCGGGAGACATAAATAAGACTAGTTTACTCTATGACCCTTAGGGTGAGTCTTTGATATGATGGAGATATTACACCTTTAAAGTTATCGATAGATAGAAAAGAAAAAAATCTAAGGAGTGAGAATGAAAATGTCTTTGCTAACTGGCAGGGTAGCGTAACCAAGACTTGGTATCAAAATGGCTGCATACGGTAGCTGGATTCAGTTCATTTCGCAATTTACAAAGGTACATTACTACTGTATTTGTATTATCATCATCATTATTATTATAATAATAATAATAATAGTTCTTAAAGCTAGCGCATGCTAAGCTAGCTAAGGATAGCTCAATAAGGCCGATTAGGCGTATTTCCATTGGGGTCTTGTACTACTACCCCATCCCTTTGCTCATGAGGGATGGTAATGACTCAGTGCTTGTGAAAAATCTTTAATGCGCCGAGCGTGGGCGCGAACCCGGGCCTTCTGGGTGGAAGTCCGAGATGCTAGTCACTACACCAAGCGAGCCTCATTGTATTAGTAGTAGTAGTAGCAAGGGGAGAAGCAGGCGGCGGAGGATAAGTAAGAGGAAGAGGAGGAGGAGTAAGTGGTGGAAGAGGGGTAAGTGGAGGAGGAGGGATCTTCTTGCCGACTTTGAGCTTTGATACTCGGCTCGTCTTAATGAATCTTGAATCAATCTGTACATGAATCTAAAGATTGTTTCTTTGCTTACACGTGGTATGTAAATGGTTGCATATGGTAGCAGTTGTCTCAATGCTCAAAAGAACATTAGCATTTTATCACCATCATCATGAATTTTAATTATGATGATGATAAAAATGGTAATGTTCCTTTGATAATAATTAGGAAACCAGCTACCGTATAACCGTTTTGATACCACGTGTAGGCAGAGATAAAATTAAGAATCATGTACAAATCGTTTCATGATTCATACTGACGACCGTAGTTTCGAAATTCGAGTTCGGCAAGAAAAACTCTCCTCCTCAACTTACCCCTTCTCCTCCACTTATCCCTCCTCCTCTACTTATCCCTTCTAATCTACCTATCCGTCCTCCTCCACTTACCCCTCTTCCTCCACTTATCCATTCTCCACTTATCCCTCCTCCTTCACTTATCCCTCCTCCGCCCGCTTCTCCCCTTACAACAACAACAACTACTACTATTGCTACTGCTACTGCTACTACTACTATGAATAATGTACATATAATAATGATGATGATGATAGTACAAATAGTAATGTACCTTTGTAAATTGGGAAATCAACTGCATCCAGCTACCGTATGCAGCCATTTTGATACCAAGTCTTGGTTACGCTACCCTGCCAGTTAGCAACGACATTTTCATTCTCACTCCTTAGATTTTTTTCTTTTCTATCTATGATAACTTTAAAGGTGTAATATCTCCATCATATCAAAGACTCACCCTAAGGGTCATAGAGTAAATTAGTCTTATTTTTGTCTCCCGAATTTGCCATTAAATTTATAAAAAGGGTTACTGAATCACCCTGTATATATATATATATATATATATATATATATATATATATATATATATATATATATATATATATATATATATATATATATATATATAATTATATATATATATATATATAATTATAGTGTAATGGTTAGAGTGTTTAAAATCTGTATGTGATAACCCAGGTTCGAATCCCGATGAATCACATGCTTACTTTCATTAATTTCTTTGGGAGGTGTTTGGTGTTGAAGTGAAATTAACAAAAATTTATCCATATTGTGCCTAGCTTTGCAGGAGACACAATTGTTATGCCGGGTTTTAATACTTTTGTTCCCTTGATACAGTCCGTAAAACAACCCAATAATGGTTTGATGGACTTAAATATACTTGACAGGAACGTACCGAGTAGGCTCTATGTGCAATAAAAATGGTATTCAATATGTCAATGTAGTACTGAATAACAACACAAGGAAAAACATATATGAAGGTTTTATTTAATAAGCATGAGATGAGAATAATAATAAGGATCGTAAAGGAAGATCTAATAATGATAAATATATATATTATTCTTGCTTCAGAACAATGTTACTGATACTAGAGTAACTCAATAGTGAGAGTCTAGTATTTAATCATGTAAATTAGGAAAGTACACATAAAGATATAATACACGTAAATATGAATAAACCTTCAATATAATAATAAATGAGGGTCTAGTATCTTCCGTAATCAAGAAGAGACTTCAATGCACTTCAGGAAATGATCCTAAAGTTACAGCAGAGAGAGTTGATGTTTATAAATATTGACTCAAGGTTTGGGGGAGTCACATGTACAGCTCAGGCTGAGTCTTAACCCTTTGGCTGAGGCCATGTTTGGGCTATTTAGGGCATATTCAGGCACTTCTGAATGATAAATCAAGCATCTGCATTAAATGAAGTGTATTATGCCGAAAACTAGGCGAGAATAGCTTCAAAATTACACCAGAACGGGCCCCGTACGTGGTCTGGTTCACCCGCAGTGGTGCCAGTGAAACGCGGGAAACCTTCTCTTATGTAACACTCGCTCGCTTGGCTACACTGTTGGGAGACACAGAGAGAGACCCGCGCGAGACACAGTCAACCTCAGTGAGCTGCTCGGTGCTCTGAGGGTCGGAGGTGTGCCCCTCACGCTCCCGCCCACTGACACTCGATTTTTATGGTTTTTACAGGCTTTTTAAGCCTGGAAATTTCTGTAACTTGCCAGGACGTTCCAGAACATCACCCGCAGCGAAAGGGTTAAATATGACTGCACGAACTTGCCTTTAGGTCAGGTCACTGGGAAGGTCACTAGTTGGACTGTGATAGTGATAAATACTGTTTTCTAGTTAGTGCAACTATATTCTTAGTAGGAATGCGATGTTAATTTATATTATAGCAATGGAATGGGATTATTATTTATAATTAACGAGCAGTATAAAATAACTCAAAAAGTTAATTTATATTTTATCACGGAATTACATTACTCGAACATATGGTATGATAACGACCCAAGCTTAGGAATTCGTCTTTCTATATATTTTCTTATGTAATGCAAAGTGATAACGTTAATTTGGCAAGAGTGAAAATAGAGTTTATTACTTCTACTTGATGGTATTAAGTATGACACAAATAATCTTCAATATTCGTAACTAAGACAGTACGTTAAGATAAACAAAATAACTAACTGAGTTCTACTAGACTCAGACTTGAATGAACACTATAAATTAATCTTACTAATTAGATCTGAACAGGTTAACAGATATCGATCAATAGATCGCGATTATAGTAATTAAATTGGCGCTAATGACGAAGTTTAGCTCACTCATATTTAAAGCAATACCAGTGTCAGTCTGAACGAGTTAACAGAGCGATGGGAATAAAATGTACAAGTATAGTTAGTACATGGGGCGTAAGTGACGAAGTCCTACTCATTGATACTTAAAACAGGCAGTATCAGTATCGGTTCTGAACTGGTTAAAAGAGCGATGTGAATAAAATACAAAAGTACAGTTAGTGTACAGTATGGTGGATGAAAGTGAGACGAAACAATGAGGAAAGAATTCCTAAACACGGTATTCGAAATATCACAACATCAAGATTTACAAGCACGTAAAAGCACGTTTATAAAATATATTTCATATGCGATCTGCTAGGGACAGGTTAAAGGAATTACACTATGCACTCGTTGGAAAATTGGGCGTAGGTTCTAGGTAAATGGTAAATATGTTAATCGATTGATTACGGAATACACTAAGACTTCAACTCACAAATAATAAATCAACATACACGTAGTCAGTAAATCTGCGAGCGTGTGGCCTGAATATATTTTAGTAACACTGGTATGTAACGTATGCGTTTGGGGCTAGCAACACGTATTATGAAAAACATGCATCCTCCTTCATTCACTGTCCCCCCCTTCACTCACTCAAACCCACAATTTGCCGGAGGATAACAGGTTTTTCACAATACGTAGACTGAGGTCTTTTTAAAAAACGTATGCGTAAGTTATGAATTAGCAAATTAGTCTTGAATAAGGATCGAGGTTTAAGGGCAAAATTAACACAGAATAACACAGGTTCAGAAGGATGAATATATTACACACGTACGTGATCTAGGGCACAGATCACAATTAAATCAGAGCACAACACGTTTCACATATTTACATAATCAATACCTCACAACAATAACCAACAAAGAGAGACACAGAAACACTTAAGTATTTGGGAAGGCAGGGGACGAGAGTCTAGTCTGGCCGACGTAGAGCGTAGTGGACAGCACGGCAGGACTGTTAACGTAACTCGAGCAGGGGTCCTAGGTCCAGGGCGTCAGGTAGCAGGTGGCCCCATGTCCAGGGTGCCAGGTAGCAGGTGGCCACAGGTCCAGGGTGTCAGGCAGCAGGTTGACAGCTCTCGAGGGGGGGGAGGGGGTGGCAAGGTAGACACGTTACGTGAAGTCCGGACACGCAGGCTAAAGACTCTGGTGCAGTGTGGTTTGCATACTTTCTCCAGGTTTTCCTGAGATCCTATGCTAAATTATTCTTGACACTGGTGTCACTGAACTCGGGTTATAGGGGTATTGAGAAAAGAGGAAAAGTGATTGTTGTGAGGTACATATACATTCTAGCCTCGGAATTCAGGTATTATAACATGGGCCTGATTCCAAGGTATTATTAGAATATTCATTGGAGCAACTGTAAGGTCCTGGGTTGCTGTGAAAAATATAAAACTCTTATAACCTGCAGTGTAATAATTGTGTTGCAGGTCTTCTAATTATCTTATTATATATATATATATATATATATATATACAGTAGATGATTGTGCTTGTATCATCGTGAACATAGATTTGTCAGGCACTGTTCAGGTCCATTTGCCCCTGTAATATTCTGGGCGCTGGTGAGTAATAATAATAATAATAATAATAGTTCTTAAAGCTAGCGCATGCTAAGCTAGCTAAGGATAGCTCAATAAGGCCGATTAGGCGTATTTCCATTGGGGTCCTGTACTACTACCCCATCCCTTTGCTCATGAGGGATGGTAACGACTCAGTGCTTGTGAAAAATCTTTAATGCGCCGAGCGTGGGCGCGAACCCGGGCCTTCTGGGTGGAAGTCCGAGACGCTAGTCACTACACTAAGCGAGCCGTAGATTGCATAAGGGAGTGTTCTGTATACTCCAAAGCTGGTTGAACAATACAGGGGGCGTCACTCCTGGTGGAGGCTATGTAGAAGGATGGTCTAATTGGCTGTCCCAGGGCGGTTGTGGTTGGCTGAGGAACACGGCCTGTGACTGGCTGGGAGAGCACTCCATTCTCTTTGAGGGCTGCTGGTGTGAGAGAGAACTGCTGGGCATGACCAACTTAGGTAGATGTAGGTGTGGTCGGAGGGAGGACTCAGGTAAATGTCCTCGCTGTCTTCTCTGGTGTTTAGATGTGGCCTGTGTGGTTATGCTGGCCATTCGATGCACCGTTGGTTTTGGCATACGTTCCAAACCCGTCATCTCACCACCTTCGTCATCAAAAAAATCGCGACCTCGCGATCTAATATGGTAGGCCCTGGATGTACGAGATGTGGTGAGGGTTGAGGCATGTTGAAGGATGAGGAACCATTCAGTAGAGGGGACGTCAGCAGGTTTGTCGGGGTTTGATGTTGCTTGAACTTGCCAGTCTGTACTGGAGGACCTGGCGAGGTGCAGTAATGCAGCCGTAGAAGGGATGGTGACGGATTTCTCATCCTTAAGAAAAGCCACCCTGGTAATTTTCATCCCAGCTGTTTGAGTTTGAGGAGGAGGAGTTGAAGGGTTGTTTGACGTGGATGCAGGAGTACTGGCAGGAGGAGTCGTGTGAGCTGGTCTGGTATCCGTGGAGGTTGTTGGTGAAGTGAAGGCCTTATTGTTAGTGTGTTGCTGGTTGGGCCTGGTCGCACTAAATGTAGGTGGCTGTCTTGGCCGGGAAGCCTTAATGTGGGTGGGCTTAAAGGTGGGGGCCCATCGTTGAGGTGGTATCACACGTCGGCCAAATTTGGTAACTACTGGGTGAGACGTAGTAGGTATTAGAATAGGTTTGTTGACATGAGGCTTAGGGGAGGGGGAGGAGGCTGAGCTATGAGAAAGAGGAGGCCGACTAAATTATTTGAGGTCGGCCTGATCAAAGGAGAAGATTGATTGCTAGTGTTGAGGTGAGGAGAAGTTTGTTGCAATGGAGGTATAGTGGTGGAAGTTGCAAAGGTTGCAGGTGATCTAGTTGGCGTGGTAAGCCGAGGAGGAGGTTGTTGCAAGGTAGGAATGTATGTGGAAGTTGCAGAGGTTGTAGGAGATTTTAGTTTGGAGGCATAAGTCGGGTTAATTATGGCAGGAACAAGAGGGATAGGTAAAATAATTTGAGGAGATGCTGTAGGAGGAGAGGAAGGATTAGCATGAGAGTGAGAAGTGGAGGGTTGAGGTGTTGTAATAGGAGGGGAAGGACTAGCCTGAGACTGAGAAGTAGAAGGCAGATTGATGGTAATAGGAGTGGTTAGTTGAGTACCTGAAGATTGAGAATATGAAGGTAGGGTTATAGAAGGTGATGGTTGAGCAGGTGAGGAATTAGAAGGTGCAGTGGGAGGATGGATAGTGGCTTTTGTAGAGAGTATTGGTGGGGCAGAGACAGTGCGGGTGGGAATAGGAGGGGCAGGAGTAACAACTGCAGCATGTTGCACAGGGCTGGAGACAGGTGGGTGAGGCTTACGTGATTTGGATAGATCAGAAGGATGTTTGACTTGACGAGAGGGAGAAGAAGGAGGAAGTAGCTCAGGAAGGGTTAACTCTGTGGATTCTAAGTTGGGATTATTGTTATTTGGCAACCTGTCATCTTGATTTGGATTAGCAAGCATTACATCATTGTCATTGATAGGCTGAAACCTACGTACATGCCTGTTACGATACGTGCATGATTCCCCAAAATAATTAATGGTAATTTGATAACAGTTGGGCACAGTTAAAATTTCAAAGGGGCCCTTGAATCTAGGCTTCATTTTGGATGGGATTGGCAAGTGTGCAACCATGAAAAGGTCACCAATGCGATGTGGGCTGGCTCTGGGGGTCTCATCGGGTTGAAGGTCTTGCACATATCTTATTTGACGAAATCGGTTCTTCGTGTGTAGTAGATTTTGGTCCAAATTAGAGGATGGTTCATACGGAACAGCTAGATGACGTAATGGGAGGAGAAGGGGGGCTACTCCAAGAACTCGCTCGTGGGGTGTAATTCCATCTTCTGTTGGGCAGGTGTTGATACCCCATTGCACAATTCTTATTTGGCTGGACCAGTCTTTTGAGTCCATTTGTTGCAGCCGAGTCCGGATCTGACTTGCAATGGTTCTATGGCTCCTTTCACAGATGGAGTTTCCTTGAGGCCAGTAGGGACAAGAGTGACATATTTGGAAGCCACACATCAGTGATAGTTGTGACCAAATGTGACTGGTAAATTCTGGGGCATTGTCAGAGTGAATGGCTTCTGGCAAACCGAAGTAGGGGAACACATGTTGGATTAGTGCTTCTGCAACAGCAATGGCGGAGTGTTCTTTGGCTGGGCAGGCTATTACATATTTAGAGTTGGTGTCGACAAAGGTGATAATGTATTTATATCCATGGATAATTTCGAGGGGTCCCATGACGTCGACTGCAAGGAGTTGCCATGGCTTAGATGCAACTAATTTTCCTGAGGGGCCAGCTGTCCTGGTTCTGTCTTTCCCCAAGGCACATGCTTTGCAGGCCTCTATTATCTTTTTAGCGGCTATGTAGGGAGATGGTGTCCAGTATACCTGATGAAAAGTGGTGATGAGGTATTTTTGAGCTAAATGGATGCCATTATCCATGTGTACTGATTGCATAGTTGGAAATGCGTTTTGCGGGGTGATCACAATTTTTCCTTCTAGAGTGAATAAGTTGTCCCCATGTCTGGATAATTGATTAAAAAAAATCTTGGGATCCAGTCTGGTTTTTGTTGTTGTTGATAGTTTCTTAACAGTTCTTGTTGGCTGTTTTCTGCTTGGTCTTGATGGTGAATAGCGTGAATGGTGTGAGGGGGGTCTTCTTCTACATCGGTATATTGATGTTGCATGGGGAGGCGAGAGAGAGCATCTGCATTTGTATGTATTTCCCTGGACGATAGATGATATCTATGTCAAACTCTGCCAGTGATTCTCTCCAACGAACAGTTAATGCGTTCTTGGTGTCCGATTTTCTCAGCCATTGCAATGCATGATGATCTGTTATGACCGTTACTTTCACTCCGGCCAGGTATGCTTTAAAATCCTGTAAGGCCCAAATCATGCCCAAGCATTCTCTTTTTGTGACTGGGTAATTGACTTCTGCATGGTTCAAGGTTCGGCTTGCACAAGCAATTATGTGTTCTTTCCCATCACGAGTTTGGCCTAAAATGGCGCCTATTCCGAATTGGGATACGTCAGTGTAGAGTCGGAAAGGCTGGGTAAAGTCAGGGAAAGATACAACCGGGGAGGCAACTAACTTGGCTTTTAGACTATGGAAAGCTTGCAATCTGACCTCGTCCATAGAAAAGGTTCTTCTTTCTTGGTTAAATCATGAAGGGGTTTAGCAATTGTTGCAAAGTTCTTTACGAATCTGCGGTAATAAGAGGCAAGGCCGAGGAAAGCACGTACACCTTTTACGTTAGTGGGGGGGGGGGGTGATTTTACTGATGGCCACTAGTTTTGCTGGATCTGGGGCAATACCATCTTCTGAAACTACATGACCCAAAAAGTTCACTTTTCGTTGAGCTAGGGTGCATTTGGATGGTTTAAGTTTCAAGTGTGCATCTCTAATTCTCTGGAACACTTGTTTAAGGCGTTGGAGATGTTCCGCCCAGGTAGTGCCGAACACAATAATGTCGTCAAGGTAAGCCAGACACGTTTCCAAGGTTAAACCTTGCAATACAGACTCCATTAGTCTGGAAAAGGTGGCTGGTCCGTTGCAGAGTCCAAAAGGAAGTACAGTGAATTCATAGAGTCTCCCTTGACTGGTGGAAAACGCCGTTTTCTGTTGATGTTCTGGCAGAATGGGTACTTGCCAATAACCAGCTTGCAGGTCTAGGGTAGTGAACCATTTGGCTCCTAGTAGAGATTCGAGAGAGTCATCGATCCTGGGAAGTGGGGTAGCATCTTTAATTGTGACGTCATTTAACTGTCGATAATCGATACAGAATCTTGTAGATCCGTCTTTCTTTCTGACGAGTACAACAGGTGAAGACCAAGGGCTGGTGGAGGGTTTAACTATGCTTGTTGCAAGCATTTCTTGGACTTGCCTTTGGATGGGATTTTTCCTTTGGATGGGTTGCTTGATGGGGTGGCCCACGGTCTGAATGGGATGGTGCAATACTTGAGTGCTACCCATATCTCGGTTGGAAGTGGCAAAAATATCTTGAAAGGAAAGGAGAAAGCCTTTGAGATCTGACTGTTGACTGTGGGTTAGAGTAGTAGGTATGTCAGGAAGAGGGTTCTTATAGGGGGGGGGGGGGAAGGATCAACAGGAGGGGTTAGTTCCTCAGAGTACATTTCTAGTTCTCCAATTTCTAAACCTTTGGGTAGAGTGACAGGACGTTCTGATATATTCGCAGTTTTTATGCAATTTATGTGTTGAGATAGCAAAGTGGGAGCGGTTAGGCAGGACTCATTTAAAGGGCTTCGGAGGTGAGGGGTCATAAGGACAGGGCCTTGGAATCTGGAGACAAATGGAATCCATTTCTCATGATGAGGAGGGATGGTTACTGATTTAGAGACTATGGCAGGAGAAAGGATATGGGTAGGACAGGGATGATTTTAAGGATTGGGTGGATGTTGGGAAAGGTCATTTGTGCAAAGGGTAGGTGGAGAAGGAGGTTTAGATGGTCGAGAGGATTCAGAACTAGAGAGGATTTCAGTTACAGTGACATCATTGGGAGGGAGAAATTGGAGGGATTTAGGTGGCACTGCTTTAGTGTCGCCCTGAGAGTCTAAGGCTGGGAGAACAGATTTCTGTTGTTTTACATTAGGGGAGGCTGGGGTTAGCTGTTTTTTTTTTTTTTTTCTTTTTCGGACGAGTAGTCGTAAGACAAGGTCCTGCGCCAACAATCTACTGAGGCGTGGAGAGCTGCTAGTAAATCCCGCCCTAAGTAGCCATCATATTTGGCTTCACTGGGGTACACCACAAATTAATGGTGCACTCCTGGATGGGGGGAAGGGGGTTGTACGTGCAAAGGACGTGATTGACCTAGGTTGGGAATAACCTGTTCATTTGCACTGATTAAAATTATGTGGGAGGGCACAATGTCTCCGAAAGTTTTGTCATTTTTTCGGAAAAAAGGAAGAACAAGACAGGAATGGGAAGCCCCCCGTATCAATTAAGAGCCGCACTTTCACCCCATTCAGAGTGAGTTTGTAATACACCGGAAGTCCTCCTTGTGGTGTATTGTCATGAGCCCCCGCCATGGTCACGACGATTTGTGTGGGGGGGGCGTGCTAAAAATCCAAGTCTTCTGTTTGGATTGGCTCCGGCTGATGCGTTGAAATCTCTGGTGCATCTTCTATCTCTTCTTCCTCTATGCCCGCCATGCTATCTTCCGTGATAGCAGACACCTGTCGTGGTTTGACCCACGGTATTTGGGCCCACCAACTTGGAGCTCGGTTCCTCTTCCTTGTGAGTTCCCCAAAAGACCTCTTAATTGACCAAATCAAGCATGTGGAATTGCAAGACTTCCTGTCTGCAGGGCATATCCGTGCCCATTCTTCAATTCTGTCTGTGGGTATGGGAACCGTAGGGCCTCTGTTAACAAGAGGACTGGAAATAGGATGAGTAGTGACTTTGCTAATCACTGTGGCTATCTTGTTGGTGGTGCTGGGTTGACTTGGCTCTTGAGGTATATGCATTGCCATGATCCTCTTAATGGTGAGCAGATTTGCATCGTAGTTAGTGCGGTCTACAATGGAAAAATGTCTGGCCACAGGGTCAAGGAGGATCCTGACTAGAGCTTTGAACACTAGTTTTCTTCTCTGAGCATTCGTCTCCTCATGGAAAGCGTTCATTGCCAGTTGTTGCAACTTGTCGATGGTTCCATCCAAATCGCCAGTATATGTGACTGCATGAAACTTTTTGTCAGCAATCGTCTGACCTAATATGGGGTTAACAGCTGATCTGACATACGCTTCAAATTGGGCCCATGTCAACCCTGGCATATTATCACGCACGTACCCTGATACCTTTGCTGCATACTGTCACAATAATCAGTTAATTAATGTAATTGAAAGCTCTTACTTATATAATTAATAGCATAATGCTGTGAGCGGCCAGGTGCTTTCTTTGTCTCTCATTGTGAGGTTTTCTTTTTTCTTTACTTTTCATACCGATCTTGCTGTATATCACTTAATGCCTTCACTGTGAACCTTTTTTGTTTAAGTGAGTTCCGTGGTGAAGCGCTTCGTCGCTTCATGCCTTCACTGAACCTTTTTGTTGTCTAAGTGAGTTTGTTGTGAAGCGCTTCGTTTCGGTGTTTTCATATGATTTGGAAGGCAGCTGTCTTTGTGATTCTGAAGTAATATGAAGTAATATGTATAATTCTTGTGCTGTGTCTTGGTGAACTGGTTTGATATTGTAAACAGATACAGACGACAATTACCTCGATAGTGTCGCCATCTGTTGGGGAAAATGGGCGGGCAATGGACACTTCTTGTGTTTAGCCAGTCACTTACTTCACTTCCAGTTCAGACGCCCACAAGAGAGGTGCCCAGTGATCTAACCTCGAGGGACGCTATATTTTTGTGCTTGTTTGTTGTTTGTTTGTTTTTGACTTAACGTAATATTAGTGGAAGTCCTAGATTTTAATCATAGTTTTATTATATTCATATTATATATTAACGTAACTTACTTTTTCCTCATAGTGTTAATTTAATTCTTTTGATCAGTGTTCCTTTTGATTAGTGTTCCTTTTGATTAGTGTTCCTTTTGATCAAGCTTCAGTGTTCCATGTGTTTTTCCTTGGAGTTTGAGGTGCTTGGCGGTCCTGTCCAGGAGTCGATAGGTAAGGTTTTGTTTGTGCCTTTGTTGAGAGCCGGGACGTTCCTGTCGGGTTGCTGTATATTTCCTAGTACAGTACACACAACACACACCCACATTACCCATACACACATTAACCCCGTCAGTGTCTGCTGCCCGGCAGGAACCGTTGGCGGCTCTGCACCAGCGTTTTGGGTGCCTCAGTCTCGACTCTTGGAACGGATTGCCAAGTAGCCAGGTAAAGTAAGTATATAATTAAAATAAAGTAAAGTAACTTCAGTTAGTGATCCCAGTTGTAGCCACGGGGACCACCGAAGGTTATTAATGAGTAGTGGGAGGTGAACTCTACGGGTTCAACCGTCTTAACCCTCGTCTAGCGTTTTTTTTTTGGGCTTATTTGGGCATATTCAGGCCCTCCTGAATGATAAATCAAGTATCTGCATGAATAGAAATGTATTCAGCAAAAAACTAGGCGCTAAAAGCTTCAAAATGAGACCAGAACGAGCTACGTAGCACTCATGGTTCTCATACAGTGGTACCAGTAACATGGGAGTTTAGCGTATAGCGGTATATTTTTCCCAGCTATGCTCACTACTGGCTACACTGCCGGCCTCTCGAGAACACAAGGAGGGTGAGTCAGTGGGCGGCGGTAGGCCCTGGGAGTCGGACGTGTGGCCCGCTGCACTCCCGGCCATTTGCACTCGATTTTAACCCTTTAAAAGCCATAATAATGCTCCTAACTTGCTGCAAATTGGTGCCCGGCTATATAGTCCAGTAAATCTAGCAATCATTTAACTGGACCTAGAACAAATTGCAATAGAAGGTTTTTTAGCTTTAACTTGTTTATTAGGTCCCTCTGATGAACATATAAAAAGTCTCCAACTTTTGGACACTGGGAAAGTGGTTAATTTGCATAAATTCAAGATGGCCGCCGTCCAAAGCTTCAATTTACAGATAACTTTTTTCTGGTTGCTCCTAGACCCTATAAATGTATTACAAACAACGTTTTTTGGCTTTAACTTGTTTATTAGGTCCCTCTGATGAACATATAAAAAGTCTCCAACTTTTGGACACCTGGAAAGTGGTTAATTTACAGCCGAAAAACCTTACAGACAGGCTGAACTGTCTCTTTCACAAGGGGTGACACAGGCACTTTGTGCTTGTATGGGTTTTTTGACCGGTTGTCCCTCTTTTTTATAAAAAAAAAAAAAAAAAACCATGACGTAGTATGACGTCATTCAGAGCCAATTATGTAATTCATGATAGGAGTTCGTATTCACTTGGATCATCGGTGCTTGCATCAAAGTTGCTATTTTGACAGAGTCCTTTACATTGACCACATGCACTGGAACATTCAAGCTCATTCCGTTTGCAACTACAGCGTTGAGTGTCACAGTTGCCCTTACACTGACATCTGACCAATTTCAGTAGTGAATCAGGAGCCACTGGCGAATCCATCGTCTTAGGTTCAAGCTGTCCCTTCCGCAGACACCAGCCCCATTTCTCGGGGTCCAAACAGTTCCCCATCCATTCCTGGACCTGACAATAAACTCGGAACGAGTGGTATTTGGCTGCATCGGTTGTTGGGGGAAGGCTGTGAACTTCAACGGTAGTTGAACTTTTTGCCACCTTGTTGCAAAACTTTGTCTTTCGCAGTCCGTCAAAGGGTGTCATTTCCTTTTCCCCCGTACAAATAAACCAAGGCCTTTTCACCAGCTGATGATATCGCGTCTTTACTTCCACTTTGGCAACAGAATGCTTCTATACATATCAAGAAACCGTTGTCTTCCCTCACTTTCCTCAAGGCAGCCCCTTTACCAATACCATACAGTCGTGAGGTTGTGTCACATCCACAGAGTGCATGGACAACTGGCAGGACACGACAGATGCTTTCACCGAGAGCTTCTGCTACTGAGTTAATATGCCAACATTTCCCACCTTCCTTGCTCGACTTGAAGTACAAATCATTCATCCCTCGTTCCGCATAATGACACAACAGCACCAACAAGTCTGTGTCCTCACCTATCACATATGTCACGGTTTCCCTTGCATGCTCAATTCCCTTCTTCGCAATCATGACATCTGCATCTGCTGGCGCATTGACACAGTCAATTCCATTTGCCTTGAATGTTTCACACAATAAGTCAATGAAGTTTTGCTTATTGTCCGAGTTTGACAAGAAGTTTTCCTTTTTTGACCGAAGGGGCATGGTTGGAGTGAACATCACCTTTTGACTAAAGACTCCTTTTGATCGTCGATTGTGTGTCATGTCCTTGGTAGTAGGTCCTGATTTATAACCGTCGAATACAACCACCGGGTTGAGAAAGTTTTTGGAAACATGCTTCATGTACATGCTTGCAATGTCCTCAAATGTGTCACCCTTCTTCCATGGAATCATTTGCAATAAGGAACCACCATCCAGAACATGGGTCACAGTCCTTTCTTCCTCAAATGATTCCAATGACGACTTGGGAACAACAGCAGCTATCTCATCTCCTAGCTGTGGTTTATTGGCTTCCCTGAGCCTCCCCCACTTATCGAACAGAGCAGTAGGGTAGCTAGACAACTCATACGCAAAGACCTCTTCAACACCTAAGTCCCTGTTATTAGCAAAGATGAGGAGCCTCTGGAAAAGGAGCTGTGGGTCGATTGGTACTTTTTCAGCACTGATTGTAACCTTTGCACCCAACGACTCAACTTGATCTTTCTTCCTAAATGAAAAGTCAAAAGCATTGCTACCTTCCATCTTCTGCACAATGTTCATACCAACCTCATACAGTAAATGAGGATTGGCCGAGGCTGGTCCTGTCACACCGTTGGCAATATTCCGAGTTCATTTGATTCTTGAAATGGATCATAATCCTTGAAGAATGCGAGAACCTTCTCTGTGTCCTTCCTATCTCGTTCACGCCTTGCTTCAGTCATTTCTTTGTGCTGCTCAGAGGTGTGGAAATGCTTCCCTGTCAGTTCTTGCATAACTTCACTCACCTCAGCGCAGGCTGGCATAGCAAGTAACCAGCGCAGGCGTTGCGTTTCCTCCATGCCCCTACCACGTGTCAATCCACCATTCGTTTTCAAAGAGCGCATCAAAACCTGCTCTATAACCATGTCGCTTGGCAGTCCTGCCCACAGCCGATCACTTCGGCGGATCACAAATAGACCGGAGTTCAATTGACAGAACATGTCTGGGTTGAGCTGCTCAAGTTCAATCATGTCTTGAATGTACACATGGGCTGACTTGGCATAATTGTTATGACCACACGCTGCAAAGTACGGCAACATCTCCTGGAGTGTTCCGAGGTACAGTAGGAAATCGCCCATTCTCAGTGCCCTCAGGAAGCGACGCAGCAGGTCAATCATGTCCATGTATTGAATCCATAGCTTTCCCATCTTATGCTCTGCTAAGGAGCTTTTCTCAGCTTTAAGTTTTTCAGAAATTCTGTTGAAAACGTCTTTACTGCAGACTTCATCCGGTGAAACGTCTTCACGCAACAGCTTATCCAAAAGATCTGCAGCCTCCTGGAAGTCCTTGCATGCGTCACTTTCCTCATCTACCATTGAGAGGTTGACACCGTATGCCCTGCCTAACACAATCGAACTCAAGGCTGTGTCAACCAAGAAGTGGCCTCTGATTGCTCGTGCATAGGCTTTCCCACTCAGCATTTGGGTCACAGCATTTTCAGCGTATATAAGTTCCAAAACCTCCTTAAGCCCAGATGCTTCCATAACATGGCCCATGCATCCCAAAAAGCTCATCACAGAGTGAAAGCCACCAAGGTTCAAAACAATGGGTTTCAGTTCGCTTCCTTCCTTCTCATGAACAATGATCGTCTTCGCATTCCAATAAAGCGGTTGGTCGAATGTCAGCATTGGCGTCATTCCCTGGCGATGGCTTTCCGCATCAACGAAGTGAAGTGTTGAGTAAATACAACTCATGTCCGTAGGGTCCATGTCAATCATGGGCAAGAAATGGACGGATGATTTCCCTGGGTGTGGTCCATGGCACACACTCTGCATTAAGCCGGACCAGCCTGGTCGTTTTGGTCGAAGCAACCATGACGTTTTCCACAGTATGTCCAGATTTTCAAGCTTGTCAGATGCTGAAATTGGGTCAAGCTTTCTAAATTCGAGAGGCCCACCCTTCTTGCGAACACTGCGGTAGTATTTGATTTCAATTTGAGCTGCCGTGAAGTTGTTTTCAGGTGACTGCAATCTTGGTATTGATGTTGTGTCTCTTACTTCAGGGGTGACAGCAACAATTATACCCATACCATGGTATGTTCCTCGCCCATCAAGCGTACGCAAGTTGTGATCAACATTGTCTGCAACGAACTGTCCAAACCTGCCTGCAGTGGATATGTTGGTGCCCCTGAAATTGGCAGCACACTTCGAAAACCTCAAAACTTCTGCGTAAGGCAGACAGAAGCCGTGGCTGTGTAAACTGTCCACAAGAAAGCGGGAACCAAAGTGCTGGTGCATTTGAACCGCCAATCCATACTGAATGGGTGCTACAATGGCCCTTGGTCTGGTAAGTTGCACGATACTTTGTCCAATTGATGCAACTTCAAGATCACATGACTTGCCACTGAACGTCTCTTGCAGCAATATACGAAGGGACTGCGGAACGTACGCCACATTCTTTTCCAGCGACCGGAGTTCAGAAGGATCTGGATAGAAATCTCTACAAGTATCAATGTTCTTTATATCTGCTTTGATCAACCGTGCCGCAGCCCTGACTATCTTTCTTTGTTCTGCTTCCTCATCATCAGTCTGTGGTGAGTCTTTGAATTGTTGCAAAATCTTTGCAGCACTTTCTTTGACAGTTACAACATCGCTGCGTCCATGCACGTTACTAATAACCAGTTCATCCCCAAAATATGAAATAAGTTTCTGTTTCATGTATTTTACACTATACGCTTCAACATCAGGGCACAACTGGGACATTCTATCAACGAGATCAACCACTGTAGTCTGTTCATCATCATTGCCACTGACTAGGTCCTCGATTGCGAGTAGAAATGCTTCCTCTCGTGAGGCATCTACTTTGCGACCCTTGCGAGGAGGTTCACTGTCTGCGGAATCACGATATTTGGAGGGGATCTGCCTATGTGTCTGGAAATTTGAGCTGCACTGCTTGTGATATATTGCGTCAGCTGCTGGAAGATCGCGTGCAAAGTTAATTCGGCCTCTAACAGTGTCAGCCCACTCATCAGCCCTGGCATCACATGCAGAAAGTATTGTCCTTTGAAAGTTGAAGGTGCGTCCTGGATACACTTCTTCTGAATCATGCTTTGTGTCCAAATAGATTTTTGTACCACAAAAAAAGCAGTTCTCTGTAAAACAAAAGTCTGGTGTCTGAGAACGAAGAGCAGGTTTTTCAGGACGTTTCTTCTGCTTCCCAGGAATTCTATTTGGCTTCGTATTGACATGCTTCTTTCGGCAATCAATGTGCACCGTTTGGCCCTCGGACACGGTAATTGATGGCGTTCCACGTTCAGTATTGGCCTTGTTGATAGTATCTGCTCCCTTCGCCCTCAGCTTGACTGTTTCTCCTTCGTCTAACGTGTTTGAGCAAATGCCGCAGGGATTATGCACCACCTCTTCTTCCATGGCTTCGGTAGATGTCGCACCAATCTGTTGAAACAAGAAACAAGATGATGGGATTAGTATAGGCCTAGGCAAAATGTAATAGACAATAATGTGCAGTAAAGGTAGGGCTTGACCTAGAACAAATTGCAATAGAAGGTTTTTTTGGCTGTAAGGTTTTTTGGCTGTAAATTAACCACTTTCCAGGTGTCCAAAAGTTGGAGACTTTTTATATGTTCATCAGAGGGACCTAATAAACAAGTTAAAGCCAAAAAACGTTGTTTGTAATACATTTATAGGGTCTAGGAGCAACCAGAAAAAAGTTATCTGTAAATTGAAGCTTTGGACGGCGGCCATCTTGAATTTATGCAAATTAACCACTTTCCCGGTGTCCAAAAGTTGGAGACTTTTTATATGTTCATCAGAGGGACCTAATAAACAAGTTAAAGCCAAAAAACCTTCTATTGCAATTTGTTCTAAGTCCAGCCCTACTTTGACTGGTCTAATAGCCGGGCGCCGCTCTTTAAGGGTTAAGGGAGGTTTACTCATTCGGTGGTACTGGCTCAATTGGGATTGAATACTGGCTTGTTATTAGGAGGAAGGTTTTGCAGTACATAGTTGGCTTGTATCAGCCCTGGAGTTATCCCGGGTAGCCCATTTCGCAACCTCCACTAATAACACCCCGAGGTTTGAGAATCACAGGACCCGACCTCGTATTGGTAATCAGCTTTTGATATAGATATTAAGATTGTGTTACAACTCTTTTGCATCGGGAATTGGGTACCGTAGGCTGGTAGCACATGGAGGGTAGTGTCGAGATTGTGCATAGCCTAGTTGCTCGAAGTACAGTTGCTACTCTTTTTGCTTACACATGTTTGCTAGTACTTTGTCTGTTGAGCCAGTTTAATTATCCCCCCAGTATTGCCATCTCGGTGTTGGGTTTTTGTCTTTTTATAGCTTAGTAGGCTATGGTAGTTTTCCACTTTAGATAACATTCAAAGGGGAAGCAGGGCAGTGGAGCACCTTAAGCCCTGAGAAGAGTCTGGAAGCGTTTGTTTGCTCTTTTCTGTTGCATTTGTTGGGTTGCTTGTATAGGAGACAAGGTGCTGGTGTGGATCATTCTTTCTTATTGTCCCGTCTCTGAGCGGCTGAGGTCCAGATCCGTAACCATACTTTCTCAGTTTAAGCACAATTGTGTGTATCTTGGAAGCGTTTTCTTCCCTAAACATCATGTCTAGGATAGGTTTGACTATTTCAGGTAAGTATAGATATCATGCTCCTCGGTTTTAAATACCGGGATTTCAAACCTGAGTGCTGCTGCCATGATGGGAGTAAAATATGGTCAATTGAATACTGAAAAAAGAATTTGAAATTGCTAGACTGTCCGTACTGGTATGCCATATCAAGACACCGCGGGCTACCAGTGTTATGCCGGGTTTTAATACTTTTGTTCCCTTGATACAGTCCGTAAAACAATCCAATAATGGTTTGATGGACTTAAATATACTTGACAGGAACGTACCGAGTAGGCTCTATGTGCAATAAAAATGGTATTCAATATGTCAATGTAGTACTCAATAACAACACAAGGAAGAACATATATGAAGGTTTTATTTAATAAGCATGAGATGAGAATAATAATAAGGATCGTAAAGGAAGATCCAACAATGGTAACAAATATATATATTATTCTTGCTTCAGAAGAATGTTACTGATACTAGAGTAACTCAATAGTGAGAGTCTAGTATTTAATCATGTAAAATAGGAAAGTACACATAAAGATATAATACACGTAAATATGAATAAACCTTCAATATAATAATAAATGAGGGTCTAGTATCTTCCGTAATCAAGAAGAGACTTCAATGCACTTCAGGAAATGATCCTAAAGTTACAGCAGAGAGAGTTGATGTTTATAAATATTGACTCAAGGTTTGGGGGAGTCACACGTACAGCTCAGGCTGAGTCTTAAATATGACCGCGTGAACTTGCCCTTAGGTCAGGTCACTGGGAAGGTCCCTAGTTGGACTGTGATAGTGATAAATACTTTTTCTAGTTAGTGCAACTATATTCTTAGTAGGAATGCAATGTTCATTTATATTATAGCAATGGAATGGGATTATTATTTATAATTAATGAGCAGTATAAAATAACTCAAAAAGTGAATTTATATTTTATCACAGAATTACAATACTCGAACATATGGTATGATAATGACCCAAGCTTAGGAATTCGTCTTTCTATATTTTTTCTTATGTAATGCAAAGTGATAACGTTAATTTGGCAAGAGTGAAAATAGAGTTTATTACTTCTACTTAATTGATGGTATTAACACTCCACGAGCGGCTAGGTCGGTAACTTCTACTACCTGCCAAGCGGGTAATTTTACCCTAAACGAGCTTATTTCCGTGCTCTTTTTCATGCATAAACAAGAGCCAGAGCGTAATACAATTATGTATCCCTGAAAGCATTCCAATGCCACCAGAACTATCCTTCTACGACCACGCGTTCTCTTGCGACGATCGTGCAACACGAAGGAAAAATCCCTAAAATACGGTAATTTCCTTACATAATTCCCTGTATAGCGAGGTAGTGAGTGTGGATGTGTGTGGAGGGGAGAGCAGTTGTCGCGCGGGAGCCGTGCCGAACGGTCAGAGCCGACCTACGCTCTTCCCACCTCTCGTCTCTCTCTCAGAGCCAATTATTGCTCAAAATTGCACACCGCCTCAAGTCGGTCCCCGCAACATAGTCCTTGGTTCTCTAGACCGACTTAAGGCGGGCCCCTTTAACCTCTCTGCGGCGCACAGGGGGTTTTCTACAGGGTAAGACTGTGCGCACCTATGATGATTTTGGGACCTATTGCCAATTTCGATAAAAAGTACATCATCGTGTAGGGAATGTTTGCGTGCATCGGCCCATATATATTTGACCCCCAAAAAAATGTCTGGGGGGGGTGGGGGAACGGTCCGTAGTTGAAAAATGTGGAGCGAATGGCACCGCGCGGCTAGATTGTCATCGAGCGGCGAGATTTCCCTTCCAAATTTTCACGCGCCCAGGGGATAGAAGGAGAGGGAGGAAGGGGTGGGTTACCGCGTATTATCACGTATATCTCCTTTTTTTAGCCCTTTTAGGCTATGTAGAGTATGTATATGTGTGTAGGCCACCCATATAACAATGAATATGCCTCATAGTGACCAAAAATTGCAATATATAAGGGAATTATAAGATAATTTTTAGGCGGGAATGAAGATGTGTTGGAGGTTTGGCGGCAATTTATGAGCTGAGAGTGTGGTTTACGCCATACATATCACTTATATCTTGTACGTAGAGCACTGTCATGCTATAATACAGACTTGTACGTATGTATACGTGCCATATATCAAAATATATACCGCATATAGACCAATTCATGCGATATTTACGCACATTATCAATGAGTTTCTATGCGTGAACCAAGGTGTGAGTGAGTTGTGCTGGGAATGAAAGGGGGAGAGGGTGTGTTACGCCATAAATATCACGTAAATCTTGTATTTAGAGCACTGTCATGCTATAATAAAGACGTGTACGTATATAGGCATCCCATATAACAAGGAATATACCGCATATAGCCCAATTGATGCGATATTTACGCAAATTGTGAATGTGTTTCTAGCAGACGGAAGCCTGAAAGGGTGGGTGGGGGTGGCTGGGTAGGAGGGAGGCTAGCAGGGAGGGAGTGAGTGAGTCGTGGAGAGAAGGAAGGCAGGCAGATCTCTTGATAGATAGCCAGCTGTGTGACAATTGTGGAGGCACCCGAGGCGTATTGATGTCTTGGGATTTTGAACCTTATGTCTACCAGGTGTCTGGTGTTTGTTGTCACCAAGAGTTTTACAATAACATGAGTCAGGAATGGAGAGAGAGAGAGAGAGATAGAAACTGAGACATGCGTATGTCGTACGTATAAATGGACTTCAGAATTGCATTTTTATGCAAGCAGACATTGCATTTTAGACACATGTGAAGTACCACAGAAACATGTAGGCCATTGACTGTAAATAAAGTACTATATAATAGACCACCAGCGACGGTGGTCAGTAAACACAGGCAGATTGCCTTTTGTGACAAAGGGCTAAATATAGAATGGTGTCTCCTTACACTTGCGAAAGGGTAGATTGCCACCAGAGAAACTTATACTTATTTATTTCCAAGTAATATGCAATCTAAATGTATATTCGAGACCTACTGCAATTATTTGTATGACAGTCATGACTATGTATAATCCAATATACGCGCGTAGGCGAGACATAAGAAAGCTGGTTGAGCAATTTTCGACACCCACACATTTATTATTCTTTTTTATTTACAATATTATACAATACAAATGTATTTGTGAAGAGTATTTTATCCATTATTGTATTTATACAAATTTTGTTCCCAGACAGAGCTGCTGTTGCTGGTGTAGCTGGGGCATAAAGGAGCGGCAAGGGTCACCGCTTGACCGTGTGAAAATGAGTGGAGTCGCACTGAGAGGGGCAATTTTGCTGAGTGTTTGGGCAATTTTTGACAGAATAAAGTTATATAATTACTAATTCTTGACAGAGACAAACTTTTATAAACCTTGGCATGATATAATTGATAATCCCATCAATTTACAAACGTAAATTGGTGGGTTAATTCATTTTTTTTTGTATATTGTCATTTCGATTGTAGACACGAAGTTTTGAGTGATATTTGGTATGAGCTCCTGTGGCATGGTTGGAAAGGTCGCGGACTGGAAAACTCAAAGTGTGGTAGGGTTGTGTGATCGAATTCAGGAGGGGGTTATGGGGAAGGTTTTATATTGTCTAGAACATTTTTGATAAAACAAATTTTTTACAAGATCATGCCATTGTATTCAAACAATATGAAATATTCATAGAATATATCATATTGTAAGAATACAATGACATGACCTTGTTTTTTTTTGTTTTTTTTATTGTTTTTTTTTATTATCTTAGTAGGTTTGACAGGATTTGTTGAAGCATTTATTTTTGTACAATTCATTTGAGGTAAGAAAATAATTATATACACATTACTTTGGCTAATAACAAACATATATATTGATATACTAAAAAAATAAGGCATATTACATGTAAATCTTTGAAACTTATAAACTAAATAATGAAACATACAATTATATAATGTAAAAGCTATATCACAGGGACATCTTTGGAACTTATACATTATATAATATATATGTTACATTATGAGGTAGCGTGATAAATTAGGTCAGGTCAGGTAAGGTAGGGCGCGAGTCCAGGACAGGGCGGGGCAGGGGGCGAGTCCAGGGCAGGGCACGGGGCGAGTCCAGGGCAGGCAGGGCAGGGCAGGGCGACACTCAATAATTCTTGAAGGTGTGGTAGTCCCTGAAGCAGTCACCCAGGCAGAGTGGAACTTTGCACTCGGCGCACTTTGAGGTGACTCTTTTGGTGACATGGGGTTTCCTGACACTGGTGCTGCAGACGGTGCACTGCGCCTGCCTGCGACGAGTGCCAAGCATCTCAGTGTTGATGGGGTAGTGTCTTTCGACACCCAGCTGGATGCGGTCAGGAACGTGATCCCCACGCCATGCCGTACGTCTGTGAGTGGTGGTGCCATACTTCTCTAGGAGTTGGTATGAGACGTTGTAGACGAACTCCCGGAATTTCAGCTTCTGGTTTGGGGCCATATCCTTTTTCACCAACCACAAGTTGTAGGCGTTGAGCATCGTGATATCAACTAGGTGGAGGAAGAGCTTGTGATACCACTTCACAGTCTTCCTCAGACACTCAACGCCTGACAGCTGACAGTCAGACTTGTCCATCAGGCGCATGTTCTTAGTGTAGTCCACTACCATGTCGGGCTTGTAGATTGTCTTCCTGGTTCGGTAGTGGATTTTGCCAGAATCCATCTGGGCACCTGTGTGGACGGTGGAAAGCAGGTGGACGTCTCGCTTATCCTTCCACTTCAGGGCTATCAGTTTCCCACACTTCTCGAGCTGCTTGTATTTCTGCCCCTTTCGTCGCCTTCTTCGCACATGCCTCTCGCGGTGTTCCTGGGCCAGGTCGTCTTCTGAAGGTGTGTCACTGGAGGAGGCATCTGTGAGAGGAATGACATTACCTGTGAACTTTGGCATAAACTTTCTTGTCTTTCTGACAGTCCCACATGACCCTGTTTGGTTGTCATGAAGAAACTGGCAGAGAGCAGGAGAAGTATACCAGTTGTCAGTGTAGATGATGTGTCCTTTGCCCAGGTAAGGTGCCAACATTTTCCTGACGATGGCACCTGACATGCCCATGGGGTCATTGGCAGCGGCTTTCGGTATGTCAATGGCAGTGCTTGTGTACACGATCATGTCAAGCACTATTCCAGTTTCGCAGTCACACAAAACGAAGAGCTTGATTCCGAACCTATGCCTTTTCAAGGGGATATACTGCTTGAAAACAAGACGTCCTTTGAAGAGCATGAGCGACTCATCAATCACCAAATTGAGGAAGGGGTAAAAGTATTTCCTATACCTCTCCAACAACATGGTGAACACATCCCGAACTTTCCATATCCTGTCAATCCTGTTAGGATTTTCGTTGTCTGCAAAGTGCATAAATCTTAGCAGCAACAAAAATCTGTCACGAGGCATGAACTTATTGAAAGTTGGGGTGGCGATGAGAGGGTCGTGCTTCCAATAGTGTTGCAACACATGCTTCTTGATGAGAGGCATGAGGAACAACAAGGCAAAGAACGTCATAAATTCTTCCACAGTCGTATCCACCCAGCCTCGTATTCTCGCTTTTGGAGAAAGGACGTCCAATCTGCCAAACACCCACCTGTAGTAGGCGTTTGTTTGGGCAACGATGTACGTCATTACCTCCATGTCGAAAAAAGCGAGGAAGAAGTCGCTTTCGTTCGCTTGATCGTCACAGGGCCAGTCGTCAGTTGTTCCTGACGTCCCAGGATTGAACTGGGGCACGTCAGGTACAAAATTGACCCCGTCAGACCAATCGAACGAAGGCAGCTCAGGGATCGGAATGTCGTCTGCGTCTGCTTCATCATCTGAAATATCGCTTCCATGGTCGCGAAACAGCACTGCATCATCATCATCACCCTCCTCTTCACTTGACAGACGATGCCCTTCCTCATTCTCGTCACCGACGTCGGACTCACTCCCACTGTCCACTCCCAAATCCCCCCACCCTTGGTCCCGTGCTAGGGCTTCGTCGTCGAAATCTGGGCTGCCAATGTCCTGCGAATCACCATCAAACAGCAGGGCGGCATACTTTGATGGTGTCAGAGTTTTCCGGGTCACTTTTGCACGTGCGGGAGTCTTATGGACAGGGACAGCAGAGGCGGTGGCAGGGGCGGCGGCAGGGCGGCGGCAGGGGCAGCAGTGGTGCGTGGCCTTGATGGCAAGATGATGGTGGTGCCTGTCGCCCTTCTCTCTGTTCCTTGGGCAGGGGCGGCATGGGCGGCAAGGGCAGCAGGGGCACAGGGGCAGCAGGGCCACCAGGGCCAGCAGGGCCAGCAGTCGCTTTCCCTCTCCCTTTCCCCTTCCCCTTTCCCTTCCCTGTTCCTTGGGCAGGGGCGGCAGGGGAGGCAGGGGCAGCAGGGGCGGCAGGGGCGGCAGGGGCAGCCGGGCCAGGGGCGGCTGGTGGTGGTGGTGGTGGTGGTAGGGGCACTGTGGCTGGCGTACGGGTTCTCTTCCCTACGCCCGTGCCTTTAATTTTTCCTACCCCCGCAGGTTCTGCAGCCCTAGGGCGGCCTCCTGCGTCGCTGGTACCGGTGGCAGGGGTGGCAGGGGCAGCAGGGGCGGCAGGGGCGGCAGGGGCAGCCGGGCCAGGGGCGGCTGGTGGTGGTGGTGGTGGTAGGGGCACTGTGGCTGGCGTACGGGTTCTCTTCCCTACGCCCGTGCCTTTAATTTTTCCTGCCCCCGCAGGTTCTGCAGCCCTAGGGCGGCCTCCTGCATCGCTGGTACCGGTGGCAGGGGTGGCAGGGGTGGCAGTGGTGGCAGTGGTGGTGGTAGTGGTTGTTGCACTTGCCTGGGTCGTGGTGGCAGTGTCCCGAAACACCAATGACCTCTGTATCTTTCTCGTGCTTGTAAGTGTTTTTCGTGCTTTGGGTGCAGGTGTTTCGTCCTCCGAGCTGTAGGGCGTGTCGTACTGGTAGGTAGGGTCTTTAGCAGCCACCCTCTCCCTTCCACGGCGGCTAACACCACCAGAAGGAGGGCTGGTTGTGTCATCAGGGAGCGAGCGTGAGGGACGTGTGGGCTCCATGACTAGTGCGTGGTTACTGGCGCGGTGGTGCTTGCACGAGTGCGGGGCGAGCGTTTGGCGGGGTGGTGTCGAGAGTTGACATGTTGTACTATACCCACACCAATTTTCAGCCGCCTGGCTATAAACGCGCGGTTTTGGTACGCGTTCAAAAGCTCTGCTCTTAAGAGTCTCCCCGCAGTCCGCCAGGGGAACTCTTAAGAGTCTCCCCGCAGCTCCCGGGTTAAAGAGGAGTTAAGTATGATACAAATAATCTTCAATATTCGTAACTAAGACAGTGCGTTAAGATAAACAAAATAACTAAATGAGTTCCACTAGACTCAGACTTGAATGAACACTATAAGTTAATCTTACTAATTAGATCTGAACAGGTTAACAGATATCGATCAATAGATCGCGATTATAGCAATTAAATTGGCGCTAATGACGAAGTTTATCTCATTGATATTTAAAGCAATATCAGTATCAGTCTGAACGAGTTAACAGAGCGATGGGAATAAAATGTACAAGTATAGTTAGTACATGGGGCGTAAGTGACGAAGTCCTACTCATTGATACTTAAAACAGGCAGTATCAGTTCGGTTCTGAACTGGTTAACAGAGCGATGTGAATAAAATACAAAAGTACAGTTAGTGTATGGTGGATGAAAGTGAGACGAAACAATGAGGAAAGAATTCCTAAACACGGTATTCGAAATATCACAACATCAAGATTTACAAGCACGTAAAAGCACGTTTATAAAATATATTTCATATGCGATCTGCTAGGGACAGGTTAAAGGAATTACACTATGCACTCGTTGGAAAATTGGGCGTAGGTTCTAGGTAAATGGTAAATATGTTAATTGATTGATTACGGAATACACTAAGACTTCAACTCACAAATAATAAATCAACATACACGTAGTCAGTAAATCTGTGAGCGTGTGGCCTGAATATATTTTAGTAACACTGGTATGTAACGTATGCCTAAGTTATAAATTAGAAAATTAGTCTTGAATAAGGATCGAGGTTTAAGGGCAAAATTAATACAGAATAACACAGGTTCAGAAGGATGAATACATTATGCACGTACGTGATCTAGGGCACAGATCACAATTAAATCAGAGCACAACACGTTTCACATATTTACATAATCAATACCTCACAACAATAACTAACAAAGAGACACAGAAACACTTAAGTATTTGGGAGGGCAGGGGACGAGAGTCTGGTCTGGCCGACGTAGAGGGTAGTGGACAGCACTGCAGGGCTGTTAACGTCACTCGAGCAGGGGTCCTAGGTTCAGGGCGTCAGGTAGCAGGTGGCTCTGTAATGCCTGGAAATATTTATATGCATTAATTGTTTTATTCTAGCCCAAAAATTTGTATTACTGTAGGAATGTTGGTGAAGTATATCAGTCTACAGGTGATCTTTTCTATGTATTTGTTGATTTCATTAATTGAGTTGGAGTAAAGTCGGTTGGTGGAGGTAACAAGCGGCTCGCTTGGTGTAGTGACTAGCGTCTCGGACTTCCACCCAGAAGGCCCGGGTTCGCGCCCACGCTCGGCGCATTAAAGATTTTTCACAAGCACTGAGTCGTTACCATCCCTCATGAGCAAAGGGATGGGGTAGTAGTACAGGACCCCAATGGAAATACGCCTAATCGGCCTTATTGAGCTATCCTTAGCTAGCTTAGCATGCGCTAGCTTTAAGAACTATTATTATTATTATTATTATTAACATAATACCATTTACCTATATTTTGATACCTATGTCATTATTACTTTTAGTTTCGTACCTATGCAATTCATCCTACATTACTGATACAAATTAAGGGGTGAGGTGTGTAAGTAACAATTGCCACGTCAGCATGAAGCCGTTGAAAAGTTGGCGCTTGGGGTGTGTTGCTATATGAGAAGCACTAAATTTCCTTTATGTATAACAAATTATCATTGGCTTGTTTGTTGGGAAGAGACAGTAACTGGTGGAGGTGATATTGGACTAGAAACAACTTGTAAAGGAAAAAGTACAGTGTAAAGTCGCTATGAGTCTATCTATTTAATTGGATAAAATACGAGAGGTGACAACTTCCCTCCTTTTTCGCGGGTGGCGGTAGGGTGAGGGAGGTAGCAGGTAGGAGCGAGGCAGAGCGCGGAGCCGTGGACAGGGCCCGAGAAGGAAGGTCTGTCGCCCTGTCTCCCTCTCTTGCCCCCTCATCTTAGCTTTCCCGTAAGTTCCTGCTTATTTAAACTTTAATATTTAACTATTTACTTGCTTGTAATACTCTATTCGTGCATATCTACCGTTAAAGTAACGTAAAATCAGACTCATTATAGCGCTGTACGTTTTCCTGCTTAGGGACGCTGGTGGTGAGGTAACCACGAGGGAAGGTAGCCATGTGGCATCGGAGTGAATAGGCTGCCATTTTAGTATCCTGCTCTCCTTCATCGAGATGTATTGTGTATGGAAGATAAATATTAATTTGTTTGATTATAGGTTGTGATTTACATTGGTATGGTGTTTTAGTACATGAGGTACGTTAATATGAAGTGTATGTGGTGATACAATAATTGTTGCTTAGCCTATCTGGCTTAGGATATAATATTGACCATATTTCTGGTTTTATTACAAGTATTTCATTATTAACTAGGGATGCCCTGTATATTTATCATCTTCAGGTACTATTTGGGTTAGCCTATTAATTCTTTTTATGTTGTCTTAGTTTCATAATTCTGTATCGCCAAATAATTAGGTTTAGTATTACCTTTTAGTGCCTATTAATTTTTGACAATTTGTCATAATACAGTACTGCATAATGTAACATATATTCTTACTGCTATTGTCTATTAATGGTTGCCCATTTTTATAACATGCATAGCCAAGTATTATTTATTCTTTCTTTTCGTAATTTTTGTTATGAGGCTTATTTATCATACTTATTATTGGTTGAGTATTCTCGTAATGTTGCTGTTAATACTGTGCCGAGTTGTTTCTTTTTGGATATGTGTGGTAAGTCATTGAGCTCTTAGACTACTTTTTTGGTTGTAGGATAGTTAGTCATTATGATTACATGTATTTTAGTGGGATCCGGCCTTGGGGAGTAAGCCAGAGTGAATCCAGCCGGTCAGGAGGTAGCCCACAGTCGGTGCAAACCCGAGACTACCGACCTTCCTGTTTGGGGGACAGAGGAGCGGATCCGGGAGTAGGCTAAGTTGTGAAGCTCCTCGAGTACAATGGACCCGCAGTATGACCGTATCTGACCACAGGTGGAGGGTAGCTATAAGTCTTTTATTTTAGTATCCCGCGTTCCTGTAAGTACTCGGCACTTATGAACTTTGGAAACGGAAAACTGGTATAATTAGTGCGGGAACTTTCATTACAGTGTTGCTGAACAATTTGGGAGTATAACACGTCACATGCTAACTATTATTCTTAAGTATTGCTTGAAAATGTCCATTCTGATTGCAGGTCTTAGGTATTACAGTGTACATTATTCTTAAGGTATAAGTCAAGGCCCATAGTTACCTGTTTATTTCTTTGGGGGCGAGGGAATAACCATGTTTTATAAACCATTCTGATTGCAGGTCTTAGGTATTACAGTGTACATTATTCTTAAGGTATAAGTCAAGGCCCATAGTTACCGGTTTATTTCTTTGGGGGCGAGGGAGGGAATAACCATGTTTTATAAACCATTCTGATTGCAGGTCTTAGGTATTACAGTGTACATTATTCTTAAGGTATAAGTCAAGGCCCATAGTTACCGGTTTATTTCTTTGGGGGCGAGGGAATAACCATGTTTTATAAACCATTCTGATTGCAGGTCTTAGGTATTACAGTGTACATTATTCTTAAGGTATAAGTCAAGGCCCATAGTTACCGGTTTATTTCTTTGGGGGCGAGGGAATAACCATGTTTTATAAACCATTCTGATTGCAGGTCTTAGGTATTACAGTGTACATTATTCTTAAGGTATAAGTCAAGGCCCATAGTTTCCTGTTTATTTCTTTGGGGGCGAGGGAATAACCATGTTTTATAAACCATTTGCCCTCATGGACTGATCTCAATTAATATTATATGTACCACTCACCCCTAAAAGTGTCTTTTATTTTTTACCTTGATGAACTGGGTGAGAGATTAATTTTGAGCTGACTTATTATATTTCAATGTGATAGATATCAGGGGCACTGTGGGGGGAGCCATATACGGACGGGCTTGGGCTGATAAAAGAGAACTTTCCTATTATTTGTTTTGCCTGCTATCACTTTACGTCGATATGTATCCGAAGAGACCGCTGATAGGTGGTTTTAATCAATCCGAGACCCGGCAAGTCCAAGGGTTGTGTGGTGCCGACCCTTACTAAAATTTAACCCCCGCCCCTACAATTGGTGGCAATGCGGTGGGATGAACTGTTACTCCACCGAGGGTAATTAACATTTTATAATTTGGGTTAATTAAGAATAATTGAGGGAAATTAAGTCAGCTTGAACCCCAGTTCTCCAAGGTAAAAATAGATTCTTATGTACCTGTACTGTCATTGTATTATACATTTACTATTTCCACATTTATCTGAGTGTTGCTGCACAGGTGGGAGACAGTTATTGATTATATTCCGTGTAACCGTGCTTAATAGTTCAAAATGGAACCCAGTGTCCAACGACTCATTGATTTTGATGTAGAGGTGACTGATGGTGCGGGTATGAAACAGGAACAGATGGTTACTCTTGATGCATGTCTCTCTCGTATTAAATTGTTGGAGGAACGGTTAAGTCCACCTGAACTCGTTCCTACAAATATTGGCAGCCCGTTATGGCAGTCAACCCCGCAGAGATCTAAGTTACCAGTCGGAACCATGCAAGCGGGGCAGGACAGTTCGTTAGTGCTAGAGTGTAAGGACGTAGAGGTGTTGAAAATGAGTGAGATGTATGAACTTCACACCAGGACGTTGGTGGATCATTCCGTCATGCAAGTGGAGTCTGTCACAGTTAACCTAGAGAAGCGGAAAGCGGTAGCACTCACTCGAATGGATACAGAACTTCGCACTTATATCTTAGGAGAGTTAGTTAAGTTTGTGTACGTCAGGAGGTACATATTGGGATATTCGAATGATGCTGCAAAAAGAGTTCGGAGGTCCTACAGGTGTTGCAGATGCTTTCAGGGAACTAGCTCAGATGGAGTACAATTTTGAAGACCCACCTAGGAGGTTTGTTAGACAGTTCAAGAGCAATTTCCGAGCAATTTGTAGGGAACACGCCCATATTAACCCACCTAATGTGGAGCGCATGTGGAAGAAAGCGATCCTCCGTAATGTTCCCCAAGAGGTTAGAGAACGGTTGGACTTATTTCGCGACTTGGGAATGGAGGAGACCTTTATTTCAGAGTTAGAGAGAGAACAGGGATATAGACAGTGTCGTAGGGTGGCTAAGGTTGCTGATGAACCGGGGACTTATGGTAGTAATGTTCCAGCCGCTAGTAGTGTCGCCCGACCAGATGTCAGTAATGTCTCTTACCCAGTAGCTAATTCGCAAGTTTATCAGCTGTCCTCTAGGCCTGGATCTTCCCCCAGGTATTGTGGTTGGTGTTCAAATGGGAGTAGACATCATAGGTTAGACTGTCCGAGGAAACCAGAGTATGGAAGTTGTTTTGAATGTCTAAAAGTTAACTCTAGAAGGGGACATGAAGGGTGTCTGGGAAGACCTAACCGGAGTAGGGAACAACAGGTAAACGCACAAGGTAGATCTCCCGTAACACCTAACCCCCCTCCACAGCATGACTCTCAGCTAAATACAAACACACAAACCACTGGTCAATGACTAGAGGATTCCCGGTCGACGCACTCAGCCAGTAAGGATGTAGTATGTAGTGTAAAAGATATAGAACTGAGTGAAGGTCGACATAACCTTTCGAGTGCCGAGGTAAAGAAGGTAAACCAAGTACGAGGCGAAGTAGACACCCCATTGATATGTTTAAATTTGGGACAACTTCGGGTCTCAGCTTTTGTAGACACAGGAAGTGTGGTGTCGTTGATGAAAGAGAGCACAGCGGATCGTTTAGGGTTGAAAGTTAGTGCATGCAGGCGTCCTCTACATTCGGTGTCGAATCACAAGTTGACCATAGTCGGACAAGTCTCTTCTGTAGTACATATTGCGCCCAAGTTGAGTGTCATGCAGCGTTTCGTGATAGTTCCAGATTATTACTTGTCGACTGAGGTGCTTATGGGTGCCGATCTGATTGGTCGGGCAATTTTCACTTGGGATGGGAAAGGTAAGGAGATGCAATGGGGTGGTCAGCAGTACGAGATCAGTAGTAAGCGTTGTCAAACTGTCAATCAAATAAAGTTTCTGCCTAATCATACAAGAAGTGTTGAAGGAGACCTGGTGCATGTGAGGTGTAGGACGGTGTTGCCAGCACAGACCGTCATGTCAGTACCAATCACTCTAAAAGATAGGAATCCAGGAGATATTCTGCATATAAGTAAGTTTCGGAGGGTCAAGGGTAAAGCGTCGTTAGGACTAAATTGTTGTGTGACTGTTGATGGAGAGGGAGAATGTTACTTGCCTTTAACCAATCCAACAAAGGGTCCAGTGAGACTAAACCCGGGACAGGTACTCGGAACGTATCGGGTCATTGAAGAATCGAGTATCACTTTCTTTGAACCAAATGGAGTGTATGGTAGTCAACCTGAAGTAGTGAGAGCAGGTGACGAAACTGAGAGGAGTAATGTATCTTCAGTAGTCCGGGTTGATAACGCCCTGTTACCCCACATGGATCAGGCACAGGATGGGAGTGACCGATGTGCAGCTCTTAATTCAATTCTAGGAGGGCTTAAGTGGCCACATTTGTCTCGGTCTCAGAAAGACCAGTTAACAGAAGTAATATTGAATAATAACTCGCTCTTCATCCTGGGCCCAAAAGAAATAGGCACCCTAAAGGTATCTGAAGCCCAAATTGTTACTAACGACTCTGACCCTGTACGCATGCCCTTGTATCGACATCCTGAGCAAGCAAAGAAGGTGATTGCCGAAATGATTGAAGATATGATTGCTAAAGATGTAATTGAGGAATCCACTGCTGCGTATCTAGCCCCAATTGTACTAGTTAGTAAGCCAGATGGTAGTAAGAGAATGTGCATAGATTATCGGGCGCTAAACAAAAAGGTGAAAGTTGATATTCAGCCACTACCTAGACTAGATGAGTTAGTTGAAGAGAGTGCAGGAAAAAAGTACTATTGCACTCTAGATATGAAAGATGCCTATCTCCAGGTAAGGATGGATAATAATAATTTGTGTCAACATCCTTATTTAATATACCCGAATTTCATACTATATTGGCATTTTGCCTCAACGTTATGATGAAACAAAGTCGAAATTAATTTGGTGTGAATATATAAACATGCAATCCAATATATTTGACTGAACTGCACTTGTGTATTTGTTTATGTTAATCGAAGGGACAAGAAGAACCAGACCCACTCTCGTGGGTCCATCTATCCACTCGGAAGGAGCAAAAACCGTAACACTTCCTTCACCACTTAAAGGTGGCCTCGCCCAGCACTTTAATCTCACCCTCTCCAGTGAATTGAGTATAGCTATTTTTAAATATTATTATTCAGTAAAAGAAGGATGTGTAACAATTAACGCCTTTACAGCATCTCAATTCACCCTTCTTAATACCACAGATCCTTCAGTAGCTACATAAAATTGTTTAAATATAGCTAAATAACAAATAAACAGAACCTTTGTACGGAAGGGGTTATTCTCAGAGGGAGCAGCGCTCGCCGAGGCATTTGAAAGACACCAAATATCCTCACGTAAGAAAATATAATGCAAGTATGTGTAATGTAATGTCACATTAATGTGTGTGGCCGTGTGTTTGAGTTGACTAGTTACGAAATATGAATAGATCAGTGTGAGCATACCGTATTTAACCTCTGAAGTGTGCAAAGGGGGGTATGAGACACCTCTGCCTGTGCGCACATATTTGAGCTGTTTCCATTACTAAAATATTTATTTTACCATAAATAGCATTAATACTTCTCCATATGCACCTATTATAGGTTGATTATAAAGGTATTAACCTGTTACAACAATAAAACAAGTGGAAACAACGTTTGGATGGTCAAAATCGGCGATACAGGCCGGGAGTTACATAATGTATGGCTGAGGCAACCTCCTTTCCCGCCACTTTTCCCCAAGTCTGAAGAGACACTGTCGATCGATACTCTCTCTCTCTCTCTTGCACTTGCTTGCTAACAGTGATGACAATGCCCTGCTTGCAACTCGCTAATGATAGCACAAAAATATACCACAGAATAAGGGAATAACAGGGAAAATAGGTGATAACTGAAGGAGGGGAGGAAAGTGGGGAAGGAGGGGAGGTAGAGGAGTGATATTTTGCATGGCCCAGGGGCAAAAAAATAAATAAAAATAAAACAAAATATATATACTGTATATTTTTTTTTTTCGGTGTTTTAAATTGATTTTTTTTTCCCTGAACAGACCATAAACTAACTTAACCTAAAAAATGCGGGCGAGGTTTTTTTCTCGCCCCCTGAACGGCACACACACACAGAACGCCATCATCATTGCTTGTGAATAGGTACAGGATCGGGGCTGTGGGTCCTGAGAGGTGGGGGGGAGGGGGGGGGCAAAACCATATTTTGGATCTAAAATCATAACCATTGCACAAATTCAAAAATCTTTTTTTAATTACCGTCGCATTCACGCACCGAATGTTCATGTGAAGTTTGGTGAAATTCCGTTGAACGGTCAAGGAGGAGTTATCGGACAATATTACATAGTGCATCGAAACACATTTTACTGATCTTAATAAAACATATTTTGTTTTATGTTTCATTTTTGTCCAGTGCCTGTTTTTCCTGTGCCTATTTCCAATGCCATTTCTTCCTTTGCCTATTTTTCTGGTGCGAGTGAAATGTAATAAATAAAAGGCCAACGACTGGTGCTGGCATGCAGGCGTCACGTAGGTGGCTAGCGCCGGACCCCTCCCATCACCCGCATACCAGGGTGCAGATGCACGGCGAAGGTCGCAGTACGGCGCCAACACATGATCACAGTGTCACACTATCGCCGATTTTGTTTCGGATACTGTACCTGACCAGATAAAATAGGGCCGCGCTGCGCCGAATATAAATATCCGGCGCCCTGAGAGTTCCAGCCTCGGTCTTTAACACTTAAAGAGCGGGGCCCGACTTATGTCTGTATCTAAAAAGCAGCAAGTTAGGAGCATTATTAAGGCTTTTAAAGGGTTAAAATCGAGTGCAAATGGCCGGGAGCGCAGCAGGCCACACGGCCGACACCCAGGGCTTACCGCCGCCCACTGACTCACGCTCCCTCTGTTCTCGAGAGGCCGGCAGTGTAGCCAGTAGTGAGCGTAGCTGGAAAAAATATGCCGCTAAATGCTAAACTCCCATGTTAGTGGTAGCACTGCATGAAAACGACAAGTGCTACGTAGCTCGTTCTGGTCTCATTTTGAAGCTTGTAGCGCCTAGTTTTTGCTGAATACATTTATTTTCATGCAGATACTTGATTGATCATTCAGGAGGGCCTGAATATGCCCAAAATAGCCCAAAACCCCCCGCTAGACGGGGGTTAAATTGGCATAGTGTGCCAGCCCCTTACAAGATGAATAGAAAAGGCAGCATCACTGCCAAGTTGTTGTAAATTGGATTGCATTAGTGTGTGTATATATATAAAGTTAATTTGACGTATTTGATATCTCTGAAAATATGACGCCAAACATGAGAAACTGATTGTGAGTCCTGTAGTAGTAATAGTAGTAGTAATGAATCAATAAAACCATTTAACATAAGTGTTTTATTTGTATTCCGATCGATTTAGTCAACTTGCATGTCTCTATGCTCCCATTAACCCGGGAACTGCGGGGAGACTCTTAAGAGTTCCCCCGGCGGACTGCGGCAAGACTCTTAAGAGTCAGAAAAAAAAAATCAACTTTAAACATCGATTTTTTTTTTTTTTTTTTTTTTTTTTGGGCCCCTGGGCCATGCAAAATATCACTCCTCTACCTCCCCTCCTTCCCCACTTTCCTCCCCTCCTTCAGTTATCACCTATTTTCCCTGTTATTCCCTTATTCTGAGGTATATTTTCGTGCTAACATTAGCGAGTTGCAAGCAGGGCATTGTCATCAGTGTTAGCAAGCGAGTGCAAGAGAGAGAGAGAGAGAATATCGATCGACTGTGTCTCAGTGGCCTTGGGGGAAATTGGCGTGAAAGCAGGTTGCATCACCCATACATTATATAACTCGCGGCCTATATATCCGATTTTGACCATCCAAACGCTGTTTTCACTCGTTTTATTGTTGTTTCAGGTTAATACCTTTATAATCAACCCATAATAGGCGCGTATGGATAAGTATAAACCCTTATTTAGCGGCGAGCAACATAAGTCGAGTTAAAAAAAGCTGGACTATGTGGCGGCGCTCGACATAACTCGAGTGGCAATTTCAGCACGTAATGTGGCTGAGAGAGAGAGACAAGTGGTGGCAGGAGACTAGCGAGCGTATGACTGCTCCAGACCACCGCGGCGAACCTACTGACACAAATCTCAGCTCCCTCCTCCCTCTCTCACTCGCTACATACTCAATTATGTACTGAAAGTACCGAATTACCTGCTTTTTGCACTCGCGTTGCACGGTTATTGCAAGAAAACTATCCATCATACAAGGATCGTTATGGTGTCATTCGAAAGCTCTGTTTATGCCCTTTCAGGGATAGGTACTTGTTTTACGTTCTGGGTCTTATTTAGGCATGAAAATGATCACGTAAACAGCCCTATTTTGGCTAAAAACACCCGGCTGTGCGGTACACATAATTAAACCGCATAGGCCGCTCGTAAGGTGTTAATGCTATTTATGGTAAAATGAATATTTTAGTGATGGAAACACCTCAAATACGTCAGCACAGGGGGACGTTTCTAATTACCCCCATGCGCACTTGTTAGGTTAAGGGAACCAGGCAGTATTGCGTCTCCTGCAAAGGTAGGCACAATATATATATATATATATATATATATATATATATATTTTCTTTAATACATACGAGGTTGAAAGAAATGGCAATTTCTGCGTTGGAAATTTTATTATTCAAAGTTTCCAGGTCTCTGATGAGTTTTCGCTGGGTGGCAGGAAGTAGATGAAGGAGATGAGCAAAATTCATGGTGGTACAGGGTTACATTAATGTACATGATACAGGATATACTACGCGTTTCACTGGACAACCAGCATTATCAAGTAAGGATAGAATGATCGAGGAAGAGCTCCTAGCTGCCCAACGACCCGCCGTCTACTGTAGATACGTGGATGACATCTTCGTGCAAATCAAGGACCTCCACGAACTACAGGAACTCCAGCGTCGCTTCATGACCTCCTCCGGACTTAACTTCACCTTTGAAAAATCTAACAATGGACAACTCCCCTTCCTCGACATCCTCGTAGCTCTGAACGACCATGGGTTCAAAACCACCGTCTACATTAAACCAACTAACACAGGACAATGCCTCAATGGCGATAGTGAATGCCCCCGCCGTTATCTTCTATCCTCCATCTCCGCCTATGTTAGGAGAGCCGTCACGCACTGCTCTACCTAGGCCGACACCCACCAGGAACTAGAAAGACTATCCCAAGTTTTAGTAAATAACGGATACTCCATCTCCGACATCTCCAGCACCATCAACCACCATCTTGAAAAATGGTACACCCAAAGCCCTCCCAACATTGACCTCCCCAATGAAATTAAGATCTTCTACCGCAATTTTATGTCCTCTGAACACAAAAATGACGAGGCCGTCTTAAAAGAAATAATCTCCAAGCATGTCCACCCAACCAACCCGGAAAACAAAATCAAATTAATAATTTATTACAAATCCCCCAAGACCTCCAACCTCGTTCTCCGCAACAAACCAGCTTCCACCAAGATAAAGAGCCCGATGACCGACGATCACGTCATTTACCAACATACCTGTAATTATGAGGACTGTGGACCTCATTCCTATATTGGTATGACGCAGACTCGTCTTTCACGTCGGTTAACTCTTCACCTTCAGGCTGGAGCCATCAAAGACCACTATCTCACCCCTAACCACCCCCACCTCACACGCAACGAGTTAGAGAAACACACCACCATACTCGATAAAGAAAGTGACCCAAGGAGATTACCTATACTCGAAGCATTATATATCCAAGCCTTACATCCCAACATCAACAACCAAACTCTGGACCTTCAGATCATTCCTTCTGCCAAAAGGCACTTTCCTACAGGACCTAAGGCCCCCCCTCGCCCCCGGGTGCAGTTGACGCAGCCCCCCGCGCTACCTCCTTCAGCTTCGTCTTCCGCAGGCGCCACATGTACTACGCAACTTAGGCCACGCCCCTCGACACGCAGCCAATCAGCTTCGACCCCGCCAACCGACCACCATCCCGCATCCAGTGCGCATGCGTGAAGCGGTTCTCTCTTTCTCTCTCCTAGAATACCCCTCCACCAATAGCAGACTTTTGCCCCCTGATTTTCGCCTCCTCTGATCCTCCACCCTCTATATATACCCTTCCTGTTTACCTTTTATATCATTCCTTCCTTACTTGATAATGCTGGTTGTCCAGTGAAACGCGTCGTATATCCTGTATCATCATGTACATTAATGTAACCCTGTACCACCATGAATTTTGATCATCTCCTTCATCTACTTCCTGCCACCCAGCAAAAACTCATCAGAGACCTGGAAACTTTGAATAATAACATTTCCAACGCAGAAATTGCCATTTCTTTCAACCTCGTATGTATTAAAGAAAATTTATTACCTGGCTTTACTAACATATATATATATATATATGTACAGTATATATATATATATATATATATATATATATATATATATATATATATACTGTATAAACAGTATATATACTGTACATACTGTATATTGTATGTGAAGAGCGTAGCAAGGGTTTATTTTTTATTTTTTGCGTACATACTACTGATGAAAGAGGCAGTAGGAAAATTATGGGAATAAGTATGGTGAGAAGGAGAAAAGTTAGTTTCGCTCAGAACAAATAGTGTTCAACAGAGTGTAAGTTGGAAAAACAAGGCTACGTTCCTGCCAAAAGTGTATCAAGAGTAAACCTGTGAGTAAACGCATATACAGGAGGCATCAACACAAATACTTGTATAGAGTTGGGATTGGTGGATGGAATTAGATATGTGTAGACTAGGAGATAATAATTTGAGTTTGTTCAGATAGCAGGGTATTATTTGGTTCTTTGTACTTTAGTTGGGTTAAGGTGTGTAAAAAAAAGGCTCAAGAAATTGCTGAATGCACAGTTCTCCGCATTTATGCGATTATACAAATTCCAATTGTTGAACCTATAAACAATTATCTAAATCATCTAGACTATAGTAAAACATTGTATTGTCTCGTTTTTGTTCGATACTGATTCAAGTAGGTGCGTCGCCAATTATGCTCGGGACTGTACACCTGGTCTATACAATAAACAATATATTTATTCTGCGTTGTGTTACCCTCTTTTGATATTATATTGACCGATATTAAAGGTAAATAATTTTCCAATACAAATAGTAAGCATTTATACATAGATTATAACTGTTTATATATCCGTTCAAGAATGAAGGTTGTAGGGGAGGGGGGTAACATCATCTCTATCTTCCCCTCCCACACATTAGCAATTGCCAATCATCTATATTACTGTATGTGTATTATTGGTGTATTATTGCCATTACTATAACCAAAATCATTCCCTTCGACTCTACTATCACCTTGACATTCTCAACATGATTTGCAAGGCCATTATCCTCATGGTTGCATTATCATCACACTGATGCTATGATGCAAATTATAATCACTGCATACATGAGCTCACAGGTGTAATTATATTCAGTGTAATCAAAGCGGTCATTTCAATCATTAGTAATTAGAGTATCATCAAAGATTCACTGTTTGTATGATCTTCGCAACTACTGTAGTATCCTGTAAATACTATACAGGGTGTTCCACGAATTGTGTCAAAAACTTCCAGTAATGAAAGATTTTGTAATTCTAAATAGAAAATGTTCTATAAAACTATGTCTTTTTCTGTGTCAGTGTTTGGTAATCAGTCATTTAAATTTGACGGCCCTATCCCATTGCAGCTCCTGGAAATCCACCCATGCCGAAATTAACCGCATCAGTCAAGTACTAGTTAACAACGGGTACCACAATTCTGAATTGCAACAGGCCATCAACCTGCAATTGGAAAAATGGTACCAAGACCAACTCCCTACCCCCTCTAACCATGACATAAAAAATGTTTTCTACAAAAGCCATATGTCCTCCGAACAGAAAACTGAGGAGGCCACAATAAAAGACACAATCAGAAGAAATGTCTACCCCACCGATCCAGAACAACAAATCATATTCATCACCTACTATAAATCCCCGAAAACTTCCCATCTTCTCCTCCGTAATAGTCCCACCAACAACAAGACGTCCCTTCAAGATGATCATGTCATTTACCAAAACACCTGCAATAATGTGAACTGCGGGCCACTCTCTTATATCAGAAAGACTATGACTAAATTGACTAGACGTCTAACCCTCAACCTCCAAAATGGCGCCATAAAAACCCACTATAAAGCTCCCTACCACCGAGACCTCTCCAGATCCGACTTAGACCTACACACCACCAACAAAGATCGAGAACAAGACCTCCGCCGCCTTGCCCTCTTAGAGGCAATCTATATCCAAGCCCTATAACCTTCCCTTAACATCCAAACAGAAGATTTACAAGTCCTCCCTAGCACCCGTAGAGCGCATAATCTTGCTACCATCTCCCCTCACCCCCTCCGCTCCCGTAGACATCCCCATGCACAGCTATCTTCTGAGGTCCTCAACCCGCACTCCCACCAATCATAACCCTGCTTTGCCTCCCTTAGCCCCTCCCTCCGCATCTACGCCAATCAACTCGCCTTTACCTGACAACTGACAGACAACCACACGAGACTCCCGATGACTGACTCCTCCCACTCACCTATATAAGACCCAGGTAACACTTTACCTACATCACTTATCTGCTGCAAATGGAATTTGATCATTCCGAAACGACCAGGTCTAACAGGAAAACTACTACAACTCATCTCCGAAGAACAAAGGAAGATTGTCCGAAATATTGAAAAGATAAATACAAAACTTATTAATTGTGAAACAGCTATTTCTTTCAACCTCGTCTTCTCTCAAAGAATATATATGTATATATATATATATATATATATATATATATATAATTATATATATATACAGTATAATATATATATATATATATATATATATATATATATATATATATATATATAAATATGTTGGTAAAGCCAGGTAATAAATTTTCTTTAATACATACGAGGTTGAAAGAAATGGCAATTTCTGCGTTGGAAATTTTATTATTCAAAGTTTCCAGGTCTCTGATGAGTTTTCGCTGGGTGGCAGGAAGTAGATGAAGGAGATGAGCAAAATTCATGGTGGTACAGGGTTACATTAAAGTACATGAAGATACAGGATATACGACGCGTTTCACTGGACAACCAGCATTATCAAGTAAGGAAGGAATGATATAAAAGGTAAACAGGAAGGGTATATATAGAGGGTGGAGGATCAGAGGAGGCGGAAAACAGGGGGCAAAAGTCTGCTATTGGTGGAAGGGTAAACTAGGAGAGAGAAAGGGGTTAACCGCTTCACGCATGCGCACTGGATGTGGGATGGTGGTCAGTAGGTGGGGTCGAAGCTGATTGGCTGCGTGTCGAGGGGCGTGGCCTAAGTTGTGTGGCGCCTGCAGAAGACGAAGCTGAAGGAGGTAGCGCGGAGGGGCTGCGTCAAGGGCACCGGGGGGCGAGGAGGGGTGTTAGGTCCTGTAGGGTAGTGCCTTTTGGCAGAAGGAAGGATCTGAAGGTCCAGAGTTTGGTATTTGACAGGACCATGACTAAAACTTTCAATCATTGGGTCAAGAGTAAGAAAGTCACAAGCTACAACGGTCTGAAGGAGTTGGTCCTGTTAGAAAATTTCCTATGGAAAATTGATTCTTCTGTAGCCTATCATTTGAGGGGGAAAAAGGTAGATTGTCTTGCCTATGCCGCTGACATGGCTGACACATACTGTACGTGCTCAACAACAAATGTCGTGGAAAGAAGCCCTACGATAATTCTAGTTTTAATTCTAAGTATCCCAATCGCAAATCTGACGGACCCCGTCACAAGCCTGTAACGTCTTCCCCAGCTAGCCAAAATAGAATTGTTCCCCCAACTAAAAATGCGACTCAGGGCAATGGTAACAGAGGTAGGGCCCAAAGTAATAGTGATGCTCAAAGAGGGAACGTTCCCGTATCCCCTAAAGTATGTACATTTTGTGGCAAGAGAGGCCACCTAGCTTATCAGTGCTGGGCCAAGGAGAGAACCGAGAGATCGGGGCAGACAGTTGCCGCCGTATCTCAAACTCCATATGTGCCTTTAATGCAGGATTCCCGACAGAAGGAGTAGCTAGCACCAAAAGTTCCTTTAATACAGGACTCCCGACAGAAGGATTACCTAGCAGCTAACGTAAACCATCTAGACAGGGGTGTAGTAGCATGCGTGACGCAACCCACTAGGGTTAAACCAATAATAATTTTTCCATCAGTGCAGGACAGTTACCGTCCCTTTATTTCATCTGGCAACGTGAGATTAAATGGTTGCAATGAACCGTTGCATGCATGAGGTAAAAATTCTGAGACACAGGTTCTACTAGCACCCTCATGGTGAATCCTTACACTGAATGCCCACCTGGCGAACCAGTTATAATGAGAGGTGCTGGAGGCCAATTTTATGCATACATGGTAAAAGGCGAAATTGAATGCGAGTTACTACAGGGTGAGGCCACCATAGCTTTGTGTAGGTCCCAAGATATCCCTGTGCCCGGGGTAACACTCCTTTTGGGGAATGATGTAGCAGGTGAGAAGGTCCGACCAGACCCCATTTTGTCACTTTCCCCTGTTAACGAGCCACTATACCGGTGAGCCCGAAAAGGAGATACCAACAGTTTTCCCTGTGTGTGCTGTCACACGTTCAATGTCTCAAGTAGCAGTTCCCTCAGACAGAAATGTACCGATTGTAAGAGTTGATGAAAGGGATGATGAGAGTGTGAATGACGCTCCAACTGTGCCTGATGATGTGACTGAGGTGAATTTATCTGACACCTTTATGGCTCATCTTGAACCTAACGATGACCATGAAACCCCTCCAAATTGTCCTAGTGGCCTGGTAGAGCTACAGAAAGATGATAGAGAATGCAAGGAGTTAGCTGCCAGGGCCGTGAGTGAAGAGGAATGTGAGAAGGAGGGTGGTGAATGTTTCTACCTCAAAGGAGGAGTATTGTGGCGTAGATGGAGACAGCCACACAGACCAATCGATGATGGGGCCTGGGACGTCCATCAAGTAGTAGTTCCCAAACCTTGTCGTAGAGATATCTTGGAAATGGCACATTGTATACCATTGGCAGGACACCTAGGTGTGAGAAAAACTCTAGACAGAATCAGAGCCCACTTTCACTGGCCAGGAATGCGTGCAGAAGTAGTGGAGTTTTGTAGAGTGTGTCACACCTGCCAGATGACAGGAAAACCCAATCAGAAGGTGCCTGTACATCCTCTGGTGCCCTTGCCCGTCTTCGAGTATCCTTTTACTCGGGTGGTAGTGGACATTGTAGGCCCATTGCCTAAGACTTCCCAAGGTAACATAGGAACTGATTTTACCTCTAAAAAAAATCAGAAGTCCCTGAAGGAGTTGGGTATCGAGCATGTGAAGTCGAGCACCTACCACCCAGAGAGTCTAGGGGTTCTCGAATGGTATCATCAAACTTTGAAAGCCATGTTACGTAAATATTGTACAGAGACCGGAGTTGAGTGGGATAAGGGGGTACCTTTTCTTTTATTTGCTACTTGTGAGGTTCCAACAGAATCCCTGGGTTTTTCCCCTAATGAGCTAGTTTTCGGTCACCAGGTAAGAGGTCCTTTGCAACTATTGCAGGATAGCCTAGTTGGCCAGGAGGGGAACCAAAACCTCCTCAAGTATGTTTCAGATTTCAAAACCCGGCTGAGATCTTCATGTGAGTTTGCAGCTCAAAACTTGACAGTGGCTAAAAGCTCCATGAAGAACTGGTATGACAGAACAGCCCGTGAGAGGGAGTTTCAGCCCGGTGATGAGGTTTTGGTCCTGCTCCCCCTTTTTGGCCAACCTTTATCTGCCAAGTTCAGGGGCCCATATAAGATCATTCAGAGGGTGAGCATTACCGATTATCTAGTAACTACCCCAGACAGGAGAAAGCCCACGCAAGTATTCCATATAAATATGTTGAAACCCTACCATAGGTCCCCTGATTCCTCTCCTCCAGATTCTCCCACTGTGGCAGTGAATGTCAGGACGTGTGGACAGCCTGGTGCGGACGAAGTCTTCAGTTCTCTTACTGACCCGCAACACACTGTTCCAGAGCCTGAAGGTATCCATGCAGACTTTGACTTGTCATGTAGCCTATCCAACTTTAAGTATAACTCAGTAGCTTGGGGAGAATTACCATCTAAACTATGTCATCTTCCCTCTGATCAAGCGAACCAACTAATCTCTGTTTTATCTCAGTCTCCCAGTGTTTTCCGTGATACTCCAGGGCTCACTTCTTTGGCCGTGCATGACATCGACGTAGGGGATGCAACACCCATTAAACTATCCCCCTACCGTGTCTCACCACAACGCAGGAGTATACTGCAGGTCGAGCTTGACTTCATGTTGTCAAACGAGCTGATCACTAGGGCCTTAAGCCAGTGGAGTAGTCCGGTCATACTTGTGCCAAAGCCAGACGGGAGCCATAGGTTATATATGGACTATGGGCAAGTTAATGCTGTCACAAAGAAAAAAACCTACCCACTGCCACGGATCGATGACTGCATTGACCAGATTGGTACAGCCACCTATATCAGCAAGATTGACTTAATGAAGGGATATTGGCAAGTAGCTCTCACCCCTAGAGCGAGGGAAATATCATGCTTTGTAGTCAATAATCAAGCCTTCTGCTGTAACATAATGCCCTACGGCTTGAAAAACGCTCCAGCTACATTCCAGCGCCTCATGAATGTGGTGACTGAAGGGGTACCTGGATGCGTTGTCTACATCGATGATATTCTTATCTTTTCACAGTCATGGGAGGAGCATCTTTACCAACTTAGATTGCTGTTCTTAAATCTTGCTGATGCCAATCTGGTGGTAAATCTTAAGAAATACATCTTTGTAAAGAGTACGGTCCAGTATCTGGGATATACAGTAGGTCAGGGGCAGGTTGCACCTCCTCAAGCAAAGGTAGAGGCCTTTAATGCTACCAAATATATTTTATCAAATTATCCTGTACTCCGAGCTCCTGATTTTAACCCTTAATTAGCGGCTCACCACATAAGTCGAGTTAAATAAAGCTGGACTATGTGGCGGCGCTCGACATAGGTCGAGTGGCAATTTCAGCACGTAATGTTGCTGAGAGAGAGAGACAAGTGGTGGCAGGAGACTAGCGAGCGTATGACTGCTCCAGACCACCGCGGCGAACCTACTGACACGAATCTCAGCTCCCTCCTCCCTCTCTCACTCGCTACATACTGAATTATATGGGGAAAGTACCGAATTACATGCTTTTTGCACTCGCGTTGCACGGTTATTGCAAGAAAACTAGCCATCATAAAAGGATCGTTATGGTGTCATTCGAAAGCTCTGTTTATGCCCTTTCAGGGATAGGTACTTGTTTTACGTTCTAGGTCTTATTTAGGCATGAAAATGATCACGTAAACAGCCCTATTTTGGCTAAAAACACCCCGCTGGGCGGTACATATAAATAAACCGCATAGGCCGCTCGTAAGGTGTTAACAGATCTTTTTCCCTAGCAGTGGATGCGAGCAATACCGGGGTTGGTGCAGTATTGCTACAGGAAGACGACTGTGAAGTATTGCATCCTGTGTGCTATTTTAGTACAAAATTAAATTCTGCTCAACGTAACTATTCAGTCATTGAGAAGGAGCTGTTAGCATTAATTTTATCCCTTCAATACTTTGCTGTCTATGTGCAATCTGCCTCTGGTGCCATCACTGTGTATACTGACCATCACCCCTTAAAATTTTTGCATAAGTTCCAAAATAAAAACCAACGACTGACCAGGTGGAGTTTGTTGCTGCAGGAATACTCCCTGGATGTTAAACATATTAAGGGGGTCCAGAACGTGCTAGCCGATTGCCTATCACGTATCTATTAAAGATTACATTTACCAGGTTGGCCTCATACAGCAGTAAGATTAACTTAATGAGAGGATTTTGGCAATTACCTCTCCCTTGTAGCGAGGTAAATGTCATGCTTTAGTAGTGCGCTTTCAAGCCTTCAGCTGTGAGATAATGCCTTGCAGTTCGAATAACGCTCCAGCTACGTTCCGTCTATATGTTCTGATATGGTACCTGGAGACGTTGCCTACTTTGGGTGATATCCTTATTATATCCTCATTATAATCTTGCTGTTGCCAATCTGGTGGTGAATCTAATTATGTATTATGTATATTATGTACTATACTCCTTAAACTCTTTTCTAGGGGGGAGGTCTGACATACGGAGCCCTGTATGTGTTTATTTAAGAGTTAAGAGTTGAAGGAGTGCCGAATTACCCGGGCGGTGAAGCAGACCAGCGAGCGTGGGAACCAGCTCGCCCGCATACCAGCAAACAAGCCTTCACACCTGCGTGCGTCATATGGGGGGGGGGGGGGGGAATTTGATGGGTGATTGACGTCATTACACAACCTGGTCCCTCCTTTCGGACCCTGCAAACTACTTCGATGACCCGACGCTATGACGATCATCGATGCCATTGGACCACGCATCTGCTACGCAACTAGAGGAGCTGTGATTGGGGCGCGCACCATCCCCGCCTCCTGATTCGTTCTTACATCATCATTGCTTAGTATATAAGACCCGAGTAGTGGGCATTCAAATCAGTCACATTTGGAGTTGGGAAGGTGAACAAGCAGCTGGAGGAAGACCGGGTTGAAGTATTATAATGGGATTGTGACTGTCAGTCATATTATATAAGTGTGTGTTAAGTGAGTGTGTTCGGTGTAAACACTTATGTCGGTTAGTGAGATATGTGATTGGGAATTAACTTTAACGCTACTATTATGTACTTAACTATTTTAGTTGACTGACTTGTGGACTAAAGCAACTCTTTAAGTAATTGGGTTATGATAAAAGTAATACTATTGTTTTATATTAATACTTACGAGTTCTTTCATTTTCTTTTAATTAATCTTACATTGCTGGTAAGAACAAGAACGGTGATACTATTGTCTCATAATAGTAATATGGCCTTAGACTAACAGGGCTGTTTTAATGTTACTTCTAGTGATTTCCTAAGCTGAATAAAATTATTTTAGCTTCAAAATATTATGTTTGCTTTTCATATTATTTGAGTGAGACCTGAATCGAATCTATGAAGCGATCCTGTAACTTAATTTACTCACAATCAAACCTCAATGTTAAGTGGTTAAGAAAATACATTTATCTAATTATTAAATATATATCTAACTTTTTATGTGACTTTGATATTAATCCTGATAATAATAATATAATACTATTAACGTAAGACAAGAACCAAGAATAATAACTACATTAAATATAAATAAAAGGACATGATATAAGAAACTATCTATTCATTTCAAAAAGGGTAAGAGACAGAAATATTCTTACCTTAATATTTATCTTTCAAGACTTGATATATAATTAATAGTCCTTCTTTAGATATAACTTATTCGGTTCATAACCATAGCCTACTAAGCTTCGGTTAAATAATAATTCTTTATAAATACTACACGACTTTAATTAGTTTCAGTATTTTTTCATAATTAAAGAGTATCAGTCAATAAATGATACCAAGTCCTAAGATCCAAAAGGAAAGGAAGCAACAACAGAAAATAATTGTATTAAATTTTACTTTCGTTTTGCCTTCAGCTGACTGCTGCCTTAATATATATCTCTGTGCTATCTAGTTTCATCAAGTTTACCACTTGAGGATCAAGATACGTAACAATATATATATATATATACAATATATTTATCATGTTTATTTAGCATGTTTACTTACAATTTAAAGGCGATACAGATAGCACACCCAATTGGCACTATTTATGTCATCATTGGTGCATAAACTATTGTTTAATCTGATGTATGCCAAATCGACAACTAAACCATTGCTTCAGTCTGGCTAATCATTACAGTATAATTATCCACGACCACCACCCACCCATGTACAGTCACTTAAATAATTTCGTGGACACCTCCCTATGTTTACCTCTATGCAATTATAACTATTTGGATGAATTTTTGGGTGGAACTTGCATTTCAATAAATAGTTTATATATTGTTTATATATAGTAGGCCAATATAAAATCCTCTTTGTTATGTATCAATATTATTTGTACTTATTAAATGTATGTATTCTATGTATGTACAGTTATATGCAACAATAAAAATTATATTAATTTTGTTTTATTATTATTATAGTTGATGCATAGAAACATATGTCCATAAATTCGACTCCAGAGATATACTTCATTATTAACCCACTGAGCCCCAGCTAGTTTAGAATAAATGTACCACCAGGGACCAGCAGGATTTGATTTTTTTTTCCAGAAACAATAGCGAATGGATTAGGAATGAAGGAAAAACACAAAAAAACGATCAAAAAGGTAAAAAATTGGTCCTACGGAGCCCCCGAAAGTCGATTTTACAAGAGTAAAAAATTGAAGGCAAATACACCCAAAATACCGGATTTTGCACGCTCACGCGCACGCGCACGCGGTTGGACTTTGAGAGTTTTCAACCATCGGCATGGTTGCGTGGGATACTTACACAGTTCCAATACAAATCTGAGCTCTCTAGGTGCCATAGGACCGGAGTAATTGGGACCGGAGTAACATGGGCGCAACGTTTGAGTCGCTGGGGTTTAGCGTTACATACATTGCGGACGCAAACGCTGCGTCGCTGGGGCTCAGTAGGTTAAACATAAGTGAGTGCCACGAATGTTCATGAGTGACTGTACAGACTCACGCACCTCTATAAATATCAACATAATCCTACTAAACCATTGTTGCAGTCTGGCCAAGCATCAATCCCCCACCCACCCATACTCCCACCCCTCCACGCACTCACTCACCTCCATAACCATCAACATGATCCTACTTAAGGGGAGGCAGACCGTTTTACTGGACCCCCTTCTCCCGAATGTTTAGCCCCACTAGTTTTGAGATTATAAGACGTTCGGCCCATTAGTTTGGCGATTTTAACACCTTTCGCCCAATTTCGTTGTCAATTTTAAGACCTTTCGTGCCATTTAGGTGTCAATTTTTTCCTCGCGAGCGTTATCGAGCCTGCAATTATAAGTGGAACCGGCCGTTGGCCAGGACATTTTTCTACTGAAAAATTTACAAATTTATCTTGAAGGGGGGTCTAGGGGGTGTTTTTCTAAGCTTGATGGAGGTCTAGGGAGGAAACTAAAAAAATAAATGAATAAATGAATTAATAGACTAAACAAACGGTCTGCCTCCCCTTAATGAGTCGGTTAGTAGGATCAGTGTTGAGCTAACGACTGGGGTGTTATCGTTGTTGTTGATCAAGTCCTAATAATAGTCTTTATTTGTTTGGGTTAAGGGGAAATTGTATTTTAATTGTGTATTTGTTTTATTTGTCATTGTCTTTAGTTTCCTCCCAAGACCTACATCAAGCCTAAATAAAATACCCCCAAGACCAACCTGCGAGATAATATTCTACTTCTTTCGATATAACATTATATTTAAATTACAGATTCGCTATTGTATGCCAGGAAAAAACATAAACACTTAAATGGCACGAAAGTTTTTTTTTTAATCGCTAAAGTCATAGAGTGAATTTCTTAATACCTCTAAACTAACAGGGCTACACAAAAGGGAAAAGGAGGTCCAGAAAAACAAACCTTCCCTCAAAAGTCTTTTGTCGCTTCGAAATGGATAAACTAATATGGATATAGATAAAATAGCTTAGCCTACTCATTTATTGTAGCCTATAATATAAGCCTAGCCGGGCAGAATGTAGAGTTCGGGCGTACCGCCACCAATGTTTACACTACGTAGAGCGGCGACGAAAGCTTGCCATCATGTTCCCGTCCATTTTGAATGCCGTTGGATACAATAATATGTTGAGGGGGGCAAACACCCCCATGACATATTGTCATCATCATATAGTTTGCCAGCAGAGGGCAAATAGGCCTAACCAAACTGCGGCGATCAACCATGTAAACATGACGGCGGCGGTGGACGCTTGCGATCATGTTCCGTCTATTTTGACTGCCATTAGATACAATAATATGTTGAGGGAAGGGCTTTGCGGCAATTTTTTTGGTTGTTTGCCCCCTACTGGCAATGAAATATATGATGATGATAACATGTCATGGGGGGGGGGGGGGGGGTGAGGGGGGGCTTTCAACATATTATTGTATCCAATGGCATTCAAAATAGACGGGAACATTATCCCAAGCGTCCAACGCCGATACCGCCGCGGCTGCTGAAGAACAAGGAAGTTAGCAATAGGTTTCATTGTGAACTGGAGGAATTTAATAGAAATAAGGAAGCTAGGCCTAGCTATGTAAATAGTCAATGGAATTTCCTTTATAATGACAATTATATGTATAGGTATAAAGTAAAAACAATATATTTTACATAATTTATTGCATATCTTACATATTTAAACAAATATATATTACAAATAGTTTAACCACACCACTGAGTTCCCCCAAAATACTCTAATAGGGCTGGCCTGAAGAATTAGATCAAGATGGACAACCAATCAAGACATGATAGGTAGGGAAGGGCAGGTGAACAAATCTAGGATGGTGAAGATACGCAGACATTTCTCGCCATTTCACCAATTCAGCCGCACCACATGAGTTCCACAGCAGAACTCTTATAGGGTAGAGCCGAAAGATGAGGCAAGAACTGCTACACTTCAGCACAGCACCAATTAAGAAGTGATCAAAAGCGAAGAATGACAGATCAGGTCTATGGAAAAAATATATCGCACCGAAATGCACAAAAAATACACACACAGAGGGAAATCGAGTCAGCTCGACCGCATCAGCGACCGACACATATCAGGTAAGGAGCTAATAACCTAGCCAGGCCAGGGTGGCATATGATATAGGCCGTCCGGAGGACAACCGAATGAGACAGAATAAGAACAGAAGGGGAAAAACATAGAAAGAGGAATGAAAAACTTGTCATGTCATCGTCATATTGCCAGCAGGGGGCAAAATAGACAAATACACCAAAAATCGGGGTGTGGGGGGCCCCACCCATAATACCCTACTATGATAGGTTAGGTTAGGTTGTTAGGTTAGGCTAGGCTAATGTCCTTTCAAAGGGGTATAGGCCTAGTAAACACTAGGATAGCCTATACCCGGTCAAAGGTAAGTCCTCCTGTAGTCTCCTTGAATGCTACCTTAAATTGTAATATTAGACTAGGCCTAGCCTATAGATAAAATAGCTTAGCCTACTCATTTATTGTAGCTTATAATATAGGCCTAGCCGGGCAGAATGTAGAGTTCGGGCGTACCGCCACCAATGTTTACACTACGCAGAGCGGCGACGAAATCTTGCCATCATGTTCACGTCTATTTTGAATGCCGTTGGATACAATAATATGTTGAGGGGGGCAAACACCCCCATGACATATTGTCATCATCATATAATTTGCCAGCAGGGGGCAAATAGGCCTAACAAAACTGCGGCGATCGACCATGTAAACATGATGGCGGCGGCGGCGGTGGACGCTTGCGATCATGTTCCGTCTATTTTGACAGCCATTGGATACAATAATATGTTTAGGGAAGGGCTTTGTGGCAATTTTTTTGGTTGTTTGCCCCCTACTGGCAATATAATATATGATGATGATAACATGTCATGGGGGGGTGAGGGGGGGCTTTCAACATATTATTGTATCCAGTGGCATTCAAAATAGACGGGAACATTATCCCAAGCGTCCAACGCCGACACCGCTGCGGCTGCTGAAGAACAAGGAAGTTAGCAATAGGTTTCATTGTGAACTGGCAAATCTGTCCAGGAATAGCCTAGATGTGGAAATTTACAGCCAATTTGCTCTAGCCTTTTTTGAGATACAGAGGTTAGAGATCGTTGGATACGATAATATGTTGAGGGGGTCAATCACCCCCCATGACATATTGTCATCATCATATATATTGCCAGCAGGGGGCAAATAGCCTAGGCCTAGCCTAACTACAACAAAAATCGCTGTCAAAATAGAATCAAACTTATTTTAACTACGGCGATCGATCATTGCCCGCACCGGCCGTTCCCTGGTTATTGTTGAGGTCCTGAGGAACCGTATGACTTTGACGAGCTCTTCCCTCTGCAGTCTCCGCATCCCATGTATCGTCGTACGGTGCCTCTTCCCCTCCACATCCTACATCTGGTCGTCCTACATATGCCTCCTAAGCCTCGCCTCGTCCCGTCACTGAGCATGTGGATGGGCGTCCCTTTCTGGCTTCAAAGATGGATTCCTTCCGACAGCTCCTACTGGATTGTCTGGGGTTGGTTGATAAGGGCACCTCGCTTCAAGACATTGCTCTGGCCCTAGTACCGCGGTTTGTAGGTCTCTGGTTCGCCACCTGATGACCTGCTATTGGGTTGTTGCCTTTACAGTGTTACGGTTCTACGAATGACCTAGAGTGAAAGTGACACGGTGGTGAATTTTAACCTTAACTATAAACTAATTTAATTGTGACATAAGATCTCCGCGAATACGGTAGGGCCGGAGCGGGCGAGTATTCGCCTGAGGTGCCCTTAACCCCCAAGACAAGACAAGACAAAATTCTAGTGCTGGTTTTACTCAGATTTTGTGAGTTTTAATTTAGCCTAGCCTAGGCCTAAGAGTTCAGAAGATTTGCAAAATGCACCCCATACTAGCCTACCCATAGCCTAATAGGCCTAGTGATTCTTTTTTGGCAGACCACCCACAAATTTTCATATAGCCTAGGCCTAGGCTAGCCTAAGTTCTGGAATGCATGTTGGAATAGCCTTCCTATACACTGTAGGCTAGGCTACTTCCTTTTAATTTAAGTTTGATTCTTTGGAAAAATCTATTAGGCCTAGACCAGGGCAGGAAAGTAACATTTAAAATGACGTGTAAAAAGTCGCCCATAAACGGCGGGCCGCTATGTTATTGTAATTTGGGAGCTTATTTCGTCTGCTGATTGACTTTGTCCTTAACCCTCTCACGTCCTGACGCAATTTTTGAGCCTATTAGGGATACTTTAAAGCCTTTGTTACCGTTCGGGATATTTATAAACCTTTAGTTTATTTACTTCAACCTCTGCAGTTGTCTTTGAGTTAGCTGTGGGCAGAAAACTAATTTTGGAGAGGTAATTATTAGAGTGAGAGTAATCTATTTCATATTGCTAATCTGGCAACCTCTGCGTCATAAGGATGTGAGAGGGTTAATTGGGGATCCTATGAATTAGCACAGATGATGATGACTTACCGTACATCATAATACGTGACGGGCCGACGTGGGGGGGCAGAGCCGCAGAGACCCCCTCAACATATTTTGTGTCCCACAGTAACTTTTAATGGGATGGATGTAGTTACCGGGTGTACGGTCGTTATGTTTACATATGGCGATCGCCGCGGTTAATTTCGCGTCTATTTTGATGGCGATTTTTTTCGGCATATTTCATTTTATTCACTTCCTTTTATATTTAGGCTATAATCTAGCTTTGGCACGACAATAACCCTAACCTAGTCATTCTTAAAGATTCTTCTAATCTTCCAGTAGCCTATAACCTAATTTACGTCATTTTTAGAGGCACACAATTAAATGGTTGGTATTTTAAATGACACTACTGCAGCATTATGAGAAACAATTTATTAGAGATAATAGGCAACAATAGATTCGCCATATTTTTCTCCATAGGCTATAGTCCGCATGGAGGATTTTCGTTATCGACAAATTGAAAAAATCCCACTTCACAGACAAAATAGACAAATACACCAAAACTCGGGGTGTGGGGGCGGCAGCCCCCACCCATAATAGCCTACTATAATAGGTTAGGTAAGGTTGTTAGGTTAGGCTAGGCTAATATCCTTTCAAAGGGGTATAGGCCTAGTAAACACTAGGATAGCCTATTCCTGGTCAAGGGTAAGTCCTGCTGTAGTCAACTTGAATGCTACCTTAAATTGTAATGTTAGACTAGGCATAGCCTATAGATAAAATAGCCTAGCCTACTTATTTATTGTAGCCTATAATATAGGCCTAGCCGGGTAGAATGTAGAGTTCGGGCGTACCGCCACAATTGTTTATACTGCGCAGAGCGGCGACGGAAGCTTGCCATCATGTTCCCGTCCATTTTGAATGCCGTTGGATACGATAATATGTTGAGGGGGGCAAACACCCCCCATGACATATTGTCATCATCATATAATTTGCCAGCAGGGGGCAAAATAGGCCTAACCAAAAAGAATCGTCGTCAAAAACTCAAAATAAACGCGAACTTACAGTAACTGCGGCGATCGACCATGTAAACATGACGGCGGTGGACGCTTGCGATCATGTTCCCGTCTATTTTGACTGCCATTGGATACAATAATATGTTGAGTGGAGGGCTTTGCAGCAATTTGTTTGGTTGTTTGCCCCCTACTGTCAATATATATGATGATGACAACACGTCATGGGGGCAAAGCCCCCCCTCAACATATTATTATATCCAATGGCATTCAAAATAGACGGGAACAATATCACAAGTGTCCGACGCCGACACCGCCGCCGTCATGTTTACATATGTCGATCATCGTAGTTAAAGGCTGGTTCACACATAGCCGAGTCGGTGCGAGAGTCCAACACGAGTCACACTCGTCGATTATCGCCGTCGCTGGAGGCTGAGTCGGCCGCGAGTAGCAATTGCTCCCCGAGTCAAGGAGAGTGTAACACGAGTTAACTCGAGTCAATACGAGTCAACACGTGTTCATGCAAGAGTCTGTACGAGTAACTGAGAGTCAAAACGAGTGTAACACGAACCCAACACGAGTGTCAAAAATTTGAAAAATAATGGCCACATTCCAGGGCACGTAAACAAAGAGTATGGACGAGTCTAACACGAGTCAACGCGATTGTTACACGGATCAACACGATTGTTATACGGATCAACACGAAAGACAATGCGTTGACTCTCGTTGGATCTCTGTTGCACACGTGTTGACTCGTGTTACATCCGTGTAAACTCGTGTAAACTCGTTGATTCGTCCTACATTTTTGAAATAACGGTATTTCAAATGACACTTGCTTTTTCGTGTTACACTCGTGTTTTTTTCTCAGTGGATCGTGTTTACTCTTGTTTATTCGTGTTTTCACTCGTGTTTGAATCGTGTAAACTCTGGCATCATGGGGGCACCAAATTTTGGCACTCACATTCGTGCTTTCTACTCTTGTTGATAAGTGTTGCATGTGTGTTACATACGTGTTGTTGTGTGTAGACACGTGTTGCTTCGTCAACGTCGAAATGTTGACGAAAAGCGACGAATCATCAAAGAGTGTTACACGGGTTTACACGAGTCAACACGAGTTAACACAAATAACGAAGAGTTATTCAGAGTCAAACACGAGTTAACACGTATGTACACGACTCTACACGTATTTAGGCCACACTCGTGGGTACTAGCCACAGGACCCAAAAATGTCATGCATGCATGACATTTTTGGGTCCCGTGGTGAGTACCCACGAGTGTGTCGAGTAAACAAAGAGTATACATGAGCGTAGCACGAGTCTATACGAGTGTCGAGGAGTATCGACGAGTCATTGCTGAATAGCAAAATTTCATCACTCGTGTTGGACTCGCGCACCGACTCGGCTATGTGTGAACCAGCCTTTAGTTCGCGTCTATTTTGAAGGCGTTTTTTTCGGTTAATTGCCTCCTGCTGGCAATATATATGATGATGACAATATGTCATGGGGGGGTGACCCCCCTCAACCTATTATTGTATCAAAAAGCAGCAAAATAGACGGGAACATGATGGCCAGCGTCCGCCGCCGCTCCGCGTAGTGTAAACAAGGCTGGCGGTACACCCGAACTCTACATTCTACCCCACTAATTTTCCAACTAGCATAACCGATGATTTATCAATGATCAATCCCAGTCAGAAACGTCCATGCTTCCCTCCCATAAGTCAATGTCGGGATTACCACACTGTCATGCAAGGACTTCTTTACTTCCATGCTGACCACCCTATTTCTTCTTACTGTTTTCAGAGTTCAACGCTCTTCCCCTGTTACACTTTCTCCCACACTTCTTCATCCATAGGCCTACTCACATCTTTACTCAACACACTGCCCAAATACTTAAGGAGAGCGTCCGGTTTGACTCGGAAAAGTGCTCAAAACGTCAATATTGCGCAACCCGATATATGGCATCATCACCCATCCCTCTGTCTTCAGTTAAAATCCTGAGGCAATATTCCGTCTGGAAGCATATTATTTCTGGGCTAGTTTCAAACTTTCGCGGGTCGCGGGTCGCGCAGACGCGTAGAAAATGCATTATGGGTTTCGGATCTGCAAAGAAAAAATACGAAAACCATGAATTTTTGGTGAAAATATGACGTTCGTAGATATTTTCCCTAGAAGTATCTGCTATCTCTATCCTGGTAACACCGAGGGTGTGGTGGTGGTGGTGGAGAAAGAACCGTGTGCTGCTTGCCGCGTGACAGGTAGGGTGCGGCTGGCTGGCTGGTTTGCCACCGCTCTCCCGCCTTAGTACCTCACGTAAGAAAGTTCACTCGTCGGCGTTATTCTGATGTAACCAAACATGCTACAACAATGATTCAGGTGTCATTGGAAAGGGCATGAAATTCTCTACAACTCTCCGTTGCCCTTTTTTTTTATTTCTTTCCCATTTCGACACACCACCCCGAGACATTTGTCACCTAATTTGTACCTAATTTTAAATGCCCTCATTCTACAATTAGATACAAAATGGAAAAAGTAAACACGGACAATTGAAACTACACCTATTGTTAGTACCCCCAATGCATTGAAACAATTAAGCAACAACATTTAAATGAGATTTTGATGTTAAACAAAGTCATAAATTTACACACTAATTCTCATCTAACTCAAAAAATAATTGTCCTAGAGAATTAAATTTTTTGAAATTTCTTAGTTTTTAGGTCCCCTATACGTGTACCAAATATTATGAAATACAGACAAAATCCACTGACACGTTCTAGAGTAAAAGCCGGACCCTCCCCTTAAATGAGCTGACATTCTTCATAGCCGTTCAACCTCACTTCACACTCTATGGTTGCACCCCTTTCAATGACCATAATATTGCTCTTCCTACCATTTACCTCCAGATTCCGTTTCACACACTGTTCCAAACAACTCCCATTCACTATCGCTCATCAGAACTGTGTTGTCAGCAACAGTAGTACCGGTACTGTACTGTTGAGGCAACTTCCACTCGTTTCCTTCCCTTATCAGCGGTACACCAACATCCGCTGCTCTTCCTTGTATTTCTTTCAGGACTCCATCCATATACTGTACCGGTATATATTGAACAACCATGAGGACATCACACACACCCTTGCTTTAACCCAACATTCAGATTAAAGAACTCGCTCTGTTAATTATCCACACATACTGACACCTTTGCACCCTCATACATGCTCTTCATTGCTTTCAGCAACTTGCCATCTACTCCGTATATTCTCAGTACCGGTACTTTCCACATACCTTCTCTATCAATTCTGTCATAGGCCTTCTCCAACTCCATAAATGCATCATACAACTTTTGTCGCTTCTCCAGATATTTCTCCACAACACATTTCCGGGCAAAAATCTGAGCTACACATCCTCTTCCCTTCCTAAGATGACTACAGTATGCTAACCGTTTCCCCAGCAATACTGACTGAAAATGCCCAAATATATTGCATGTCCCCTTCAGATTTATCTAAAATATGTAAAATTACACCAAATAGCACTACAGTAGCACTGCAATCAATAAAACTCACTAACAGGATAAATAAATGGAAGAAATACTCCAAAAGATTAATATGTTAACCCTTTACCCAGCAATACTGACTGAAAATGCCTAAATAGATTGCATATCCTCTTCAGATTTATACATACATACGTACATAACATTTTAAGACTGAGTGCTCCACACAGATGTGCAGTTTCAGTCTCTTTTCCTAATGGCGGCATTCCAGGCAACCCTGTTAAGGGATGCTTTACTTGTCAAGTTTTTGGATTTGAGATCGGCACGTATAGTCCGATCCCAGGTCTTACTCGGTCCACCCCTTGGTGCAGCTCCCTCCACAATCGCAGACCTGCATCTTTTCACCCAATTTTGTTCATCCATTCTCTCCACATGTCCATACCATCCCAGTTTACTTGTACGCATCTCCTCGCTAATACTCTTTATACCTAAACGTCTCTTCAGCTCATCATTTGTTATTCTGTTGACATCCTTTATCTGAAATATGTAAAATTACACCAATTACCAACTACCAAAAAATTTAATAAAGTACACTAACAGGATAAAGAAAATGTAAGAAATAGCCCTAAAGATGAATTTATCTATCTATCTATTGACGGACGCCTTGATCCCCGATGAATTGGCCACAAACGAAACACCCCTATGCACCTCTGTCCCCAGTCAGTCGACGCCCCTCCTCCCATCCAGCACCGCTTTCACGCATATACTTCTTAACTTCATCCTTCCACCTCTCTCGGTTTATTTCTCCCTCTGTCCTTCCACCTCACTCATTCACGCTCTTAGTCATTCTCTCGCTTCCCATACGTTCCACATGGCCGAACCGTCTCAAGGTGTTCTTTTTCGCACTTTCCAGTACATTCACACCACACCTCTCTTGTACTTCCTCATTCGTATGTCTATCCCTCCATGTCACTCTGCACACACTTCTCAAGTAACTCATTTCCATCCCTTTCACTCTTGGTTTGAATCTCTCCAACAACGTCCATGCTTCGCTTCCGTAAGTCAGTGTCGGGATTACCACACTGTCATGCAATGACTTCTTCAGTTCCATGCTGACCACCCTATTTCATGTTACTGCTTTCAGCATTCCTACAACCCTCTTCCCCTGTTGCACCCTCTCCCACACTTCTTCATCCATACTCCCATCTTTACTCTGTACACTGCCAAGATACTTAAATGAGCTGACAATCTCCATAGCCTGACCCTTCAACTTCACCTCACACTCTGTGGCTTCACCCCTTTCGAAGACCATAACCTTGCTCTTCCCCGCATTTACCTTCAGATTCCATTTTTCGCACACTGTTCCAAACATGTTTACCAGACCCTGCAACTCCCATTCATATCGTCAGCAAACAGCAGTACACAAACATCCACTTCTCTTCCTTGTATTTCTTTTATGACTCCATCCATATACTGTATAATTATATAGAACAACCATCGGGACATCACACACCCTTGCTTTACCAAACATTCATATCAAAGAACTCCCTCTGTTCATTCTTCACACGTACTGATACCTTTGCACTCTCATACATACTCTTCACTGCTTTCAGCAACTTGCTATCTACTCCATATATTCTCAGTACTTTCCACATACCTTCTCTATCAACTCTGTCATTCCACTCGTTGCCTTCCCTTAATAGTGGTTCACCAACATCCACTGCTCATCCTTGCATTTCTTTTATGACTCCATCCATATACAGTTCAGTATATATTGAACAACCACAGGGACATCACACACCCTTTCTTTAACCCGTTGAGCCCCGGCTAGTTATAATATTTTGTTCACCCCCGTCCCAAGCCATTTTCACTTCTTTTTTTTGTTTGCTAAAATGGAAGACAAGGAGGAGAAATGGAAAAAAAAAAAAAAAATCACCTCGGACATTTTTTTTTTTGGGGGGGAGCCTCAAACAAATTTGTTGAGCCAAAATGGAAGAGAATGGTGAGAAATGAAGACAAAAATAAAAAAAAACTCATTTCGGTCATTTGGGGGGCGGGGGGGGGGGGGGTTCGAAAGTTCGTCTCCCCCGCATGACCACCCGCCCGGGAGCACTAGGGTAAAAACTGAGTATGGCATTGTATGGCATACATCCTAAGGAGTGTCTCACATAAATCTCAAGCCTCTAGCTCCCATACGACCGGAGTAATGAAGGTTCAAAATGGCGGTGAACTAAGGGTGTAAACTATCCCCACTAAGCCCACCACCACCACCAGCCGCGCGGCTGTCTCGGCCCGCTCACACCTACTGGCCCGGCTCCCACACACACTACGGTACCTCTCCCTCCTATTCTCCCGCCATTTCCTACCTTACGAGCCACGTAAGTGTTTTTTATATGTCGGACGCACGTGATGCGTCGCTGGGAGTTGGTGATCAAACACTGCCGACGCATCACGTGCGACGCTGGGTCTCACTGGGTTAACCCAAAATTCAGATCAAAGAACTCGCTCTGTTCATTCTCAACACATACTGACACCTTTGCACCCTCATACATGCTTTTCACTGCTTTCAGCAACCTGCTATCTGCTCCGTATATTCCAAGTACTTTCTACATACCGGTACCTTCTCTATCAACTCTGTCATAGGCCTTCTCCAAGTCCATGAAGGCAGCATACAACTTTTGTCCCTTCTCAAGATATTTCTCCACAACATATTTCAGGGGAAAGGTCTGAGATACACATCCTCTTCCCTTCCTATGATGAATAATGTATGTTAACCGTTTCCCCAGCAATACTGACTGAAAATGCCCAAATATATTGCATGTGCACTTCTGATTTATCTAAAATATGTAAAATTATACCAAATACCAACTACATTAGCACAAACCTCAATCAATCACAGAAACAGGATAAAAACATAGAATAAATACCCCAAAAGATGAATACGTTAACCCTTTCCCCATTAATACTTACTGAACATGCACAACTAAATTGCATGTGCTCTTCAGATTTAGCTGAAATATGTAAAATTACACCAAATACTAACTACAGTAGCACAAAAATCAATCAAGCACTTTAACAGGATAAATAAAATGGAAGAAATAGCCCAAAAATGAATTTATCTATAGCCTACCGGTATATATTGCCGGACACCTTGATCCCCAAAGGGGTGACCATGAACGAAACGCCTGCGTATTTCAAGCTCGCTTGAGTTATCACTCGATCGTCTTTTAGAGCTATTTGGCCCGGGGTAATTACCACACCATCGCGTCATAAGGAGTTTGAGGGGGTTAAATTGCTAGATACATAGAGGAAGAGGAATGCCAAGTAAAGCTAAACAAAAATATATAAGATATTTTTAACATGAGGTTGCTTATAATAATTTGTACCTCTGCAGTTTCTCCATGGCTAACGAAAAAGGTCACATTCCTAAGAAGCCCCAAACAAAAAGGCCAAGCTTCTGTACAGAAAAAATGCCACACCATTACCCTTATGGTGACCCTATCAAATAATCAAAACAACCACACTTCTTAACCCAATTCCCGCGGGGCCCCTCATATGACGGAGACGATTTTCCGGCTATTTTGTAGCCTGTGAGCCAGGCCAGCTTTTGCAAGCAGCACGGATGGACGTCAGCCGGAGCCTACAGGCCCCGCCACAACACTGAGGTTTGTGTGAGAGAGCTCACTTATGTGCAGCGTCACACATAGCGAAAACAGAAAATAATTGGTAATTTTTAGCGATTTCGCCTATCGGATTTGGTAATTTTAGAAATTTTGCCCTTCGTTTGAAAGATCCTTACAAGAAAACCAGACGTCGTACAGGGATGATTCAGGAGTAATTTGAAAGCTATTACCGTACTTTCACGAATACATAATTGTATTACGCTCTGGCTTTTGCTTATGCATGAAAATGAGCAGGGAATGAAGGCAATTTCGGGCAATTATGCCTACTCGTACAGGAGTCCTTGGAGCGGCTTCGGTCGCGCCGGGAATTTCCACACCTCTCACACCACACACACACATCACACAGTTTTTCCTACACCGAGAAATGACTCTCCGGCTGTCATTTCTCGAAGAATTCTTCTAGCCGGAGACATTGAGAGCAACCCAGGACCCACCTACACATACTTACTGTATGTCCAATTTGCTCAAAACCCATCACTTCGAGTCACCACACTAAGGGTTCAGTTCTCTGCAATTCATGCAGGAACTGGACCCACTTCACCTGCACAACACTTGCCTCCAAGAAACACTACACGAACACCTGGACCTGTTCCTCATGCCCATCCCTCTCCCAGTCAAATCCCTCGCCTAAAACCCGTCCACCTCTCCTCCCCAAACCACCTAACCTTCCCATATCATCCACTCCCCCCCCCCCCCCTAAAACCCGTCCACCTCTTCTCCCTAACCTTCCCATACCATCCACATCCTCAACTCAACACACCACACCCCATCCTAATTCATTCCAACCCCCATCTCCTGCTCCCCAATCCCCACCCCCACCTCACCCATCCCAACCCCCAGCCCCTCCCCCACCCCCACCCCCCCCCTCACCCCCTCCCCATCCTCGTGCAGCAGCACCCAACATACGTCATGCACATAACATTAACATTCTCCAATTGAACATAGATGGCATCAACACAAAGAAACATGAACTCTCACACTTCATCAAACAACACAACATACACATTGCCATCTTACAAGAAACAAAACTCCGCACAACACAAAAAACACCCACATTTCATTATTTCACCACCATCAGACAAGACCGGGCTTTCGGCGGAGGCGGTGGACTCGTCACCATGGTACACAAAGAAATATCATACATAGTTACCAGTGTACAAACCAAATCCCTCCTCCCCCCAAATGATAACAACAGAAATACAATCAATTAAAATACGCACTGGCAACAACTCCAACATAACCATCATAAACACATACATCCCCTACAGTACCATATGAATACAGACCACACTTACAACACATCACAAACACCCCACACATCATCCTGGGTGGTGACTTCAACGCCAAGACGTCAGCCTGGTTTGTCGACAACCCCGACACAGACAGGGCTGGTACCACAAAACCAAACTGATAACCTCATCATCCTTAACGACATCCATCAACATACCCATATTCCTCACCAAGCCCTCTATAACCCATCATCTCCAGACATCACCTTTTGCTCCCCAGAACTCGCCCCCACAACATCCTGGAGATTGGTCAGAACCTTAGGCTCTGACGACCTCCCGATCATTATCACCACCAAAACCAGACTCACCCCAGCTAGCCACAAACAAACATACACCAATTATAAAAGAGCTAACTGGGAAGCATTCACAAATGAGACAGAACAACACTTCACAACTCTAAACAGTACACCCATCACTAACATCAACAATGTTGTACACATACTCAATAAAACTATCCAAAACGCTGACAAGAAACACATTCCAAGAGGTAACAGAAAAAGACACAACCCCAACTTCACACCAGAAATTCAAAACCTCATCAAACAACGCGACATACTGAAACACTCCCCAGCACCCCACACACAAGACATCACACAACAAATCCAAGCACTCAACACCCAAACTAACAAAAAAATACAAGAACAAAAAAAACTAAATTGGAATAACTTCCTACAAACACTTGATCACAAAATAAACCCCCCAAAACTCTACAAAACACTAAACAGCATCACACTTTCCAACAGCAACACAACACAATCACACGCTGCAATCACAACAACAGACTCTACTCCTTCATGTAAACAACAAGCAAAAAACACTCATCAATCACTGCTCACATGTCAGCCACCTACAACCTCACAAAGACGACGGACGTGTCATCCGACGTAAGAGACAATTCCCCACAGACCCTGACTATACACCCTTCACCAATCACCAGACAAAACATATCATCAACAATCTCAAGCACTCACCCGCTTGTGGCCTAGACAACATAAGCAACATACACCTGGGACCACAAGGCATACAAGCACTCACTAACATATCAAACTACAGTTATTCACACAACACAATACCAGACATTAGGAAGCATGGTCTCATCACCACATTCCCCAAACCCAACAAAGACCCCACGCTACCCTCCTCGCACCGCCCCATCACACTCCTTTGCTCCCCCTCCAATGTCATGGAACGCCTAGAATTACAACTAATTACACCCGACCTACCCCTAGCTCCAACACAACATGGCTTTAGGCCACTGCACTCCACAAACACTCTTCTCACAGACCTTACACAAAGAGCTTTTGACGGCATCAACTCAGCTAAACCACCACACAGATCACTATTAGCCACACTCGACATTAGTAAAGCCTTCGATGCCATCCCCCGCCACAACCTAACAAACAAAATATACAACACAAACATGCACAACAACACAAAAAGGTGGCTGGCCAACTTCCTAGCAAGCAGATGTGAACACGTATCTTTTGCCGGTCAGTCATCTAAAATCAGAAACTTTCCAAACCGAGTCCCACAAGGATCCATCCTATCGCCCGCACTCTTCAATCTGTACATGCACGACATAACTACACCCAATACGCCCCAAATAAACTTAGCCTCCTATGCAGATGATATAACACTCACATGCACACACCATGACCCAAAAAGAGCAACAGATCTCCTTCAACCCTATCTCAACACACTACATGGCTGGTGCACTACAAACAGACTTAACCCTCTCCGACATATGACGCGATTTTGAGCCTATTGGGGATACTTTAAAGCCTTTGTTACCATCAGGGGTATTTAGAAACCTTTAGTTTAGTTACTCCAACCTCTGCAGTTGTCTTTGAGTTAGCTGTGGGCAGAAAACTAATTTTGGAGAGGTAATTATAAGAGTGAGAGAACTCTATTTCTTATTGCTAATCTGGCAACCTCTGCGTCATATGTGCGTGAAAGGGTTAATCTAGCCCCAGCCAAATCCACCGCAACCCTGCTCACAAGCTGGACAGAACATGAATACATCCCTCAACTCACCATAAACAACACACCCCTAACACATATACACACACCCAAAATCCTAGAAGTAACATATGATACTCATATGACATTCAAACAGCACACCACAAACATTAAAAAGAAACTGACACCCAGACTTAACGCCCTCAGGTCACTTGATCACACAAAATTTGGACACAACAAAGAAACTACCACCACAGTATATAAACAATACATAAGAACAGTGATGGAATACGCAAGCCCAGCCTGGGCTTCTAACCTAGCTGAAACACATCATAAGACCATACAGACTATTCAAAACAAAGCCCTGAAGATCATTACAGGCTGCACAGCTACTGCACCCACAGATCACCTACATCAAGAAACCAAAATCCTCAAAGTCAAAGACCATCTGGACATGAGAGGCACTCAATTCCTGGCAGCAGCCTCCACGAACCAAGACCACCCACTAAACTACATGGCAACACACCCACAGACACCAAGAAATATCAAAACAACACCCAGCACACGGTATCACACACAATTACTGTCCTCTCTCCCTCCCTGCCCACCCCGAACCAACTTCCAGAAGCACATCCATACTCATATGTCTCGCCGATCCATCCACTCACTCACAGACAACACGCAGCTGCAAGCACGACCTCCCGAAATCCATCCTTCCGAATCCTCCCTTCCTCGCGAGGACAGAGTCCACCTGGCCAGGCTGAGATGCGGACACCATCCAGCTCTCCTGAGCTATCAGAAGAGACTGGATGACTCCGTTGTCGACGCCTGCCTGGGATGTAACACAGCACCCCATACCATTAAACACATCATAGAAGACTGCATTTCACACAACCACTTACGCCAACAACACAATCTACACTCAATGAGAGCTCTGTGGGAAAGCCCGATCGTGGCCATGGCCTTCCTAAGGGACTCGGGGCTGTTCGGCCAGGCAGCTTAGGGAACAACAACAACAACAACAACAACTCATACAGGATTAATAGCTTTAACCAAAATGGTCACACTCCTTAACCCGGGAGCTGCGGGGAGACTCTTAAGAGTTCCCCCGGCGGACTGCGGGGAGACTCTTAAGAGCAGAGCTTTTGAACGCGTACCAAAACCGCACGTTTATAGCCAGGCGGCTGAAAATTGGTGTGGGTATAGTACTACATGTCAACTCTCGACACCACCCCGCCAAACGGTCGCCCCGCACTCGTGCAAGCACCACCGTGCCAGTAACCACGCACTAGTCATGGAGCCCACACGTCCATCACGCTCGCTCCCTGATGACACAACCAGCCCTCCTTCTGGTGGTGTTAGCCGCCGTGGAAGGCAGAGGGTGGCTGCTAAAGACCCTACCTACCAGTACGACACGCCCTACAGCTCGGAGGACGAAACACCTGCACCCAAAGCACGAAAAACACGTGCAAGCACGAGAAAGGTACAGAGGTCATTGGTGTTTCGGGACACTGCCACCACGACCCAGGCCACTGCAACAACCACTACCATCACCACTGCCACCACTGCCACCGGTACCAGCGACGCAGGAGGCCGCCCTAGGGCTGCAGAACCTGCGGGGGCAGGAAAAATTAAAGGCACGGGCGTAGGGAAGAGAACCCGTACGCCAGCCACAGTGCCCCTACCACCACCACCACCACCAGCCGCCCCTGGCCCGGCTGCCCCTGCCACCCCTGCCGCCCCTGCTGCCCCTGCCACCCCTGCCACCGGTACCAGCGACGCAGGAGGCCGCCCTAGGGCTGCAGAACCTGCGGGGGCAGGAAAAATTAAAGGCACGGGCGTAGGGAAGAGAACCCGTACGCCAGCCACAGTGCCCCTACCACCACCACCACCACCAACCGCCCCTGGCCCGGCTGCCCCTGCCGCCCCTGCCGCCCCTGCTGCCCCTGCCGCCCCTGCCCAAGGAACAGGGAAGGGGAAGGGGAAGGGGAAAGGGAGAGGGAAAGCGACTGCTGGCCCTGCTGGCCCTGGTGTCCCTGCCGGCCCTGCTGCCCCTGTTGCCCCTGCTGCCCTTGCCGCCCATGCCGCCCCTGCCCAAGGAACAGAGAGAAGGGCGACAGGCACCACCATCATCTTGCCATCAAGGCCACGCACCACTGCTGCCCCTGCCGCCGCCCCTGCCACCGCCTCTGCTGTCCCTGTCCATAAGACTCCCGCACGTGCAAAAGTGACCCGGAAAACTCTGACACCATCAAAGTATGCCGCCCTGCTGTTTGGTGGTGATTCGCAGGACATTGGCAGCCCAGGTTTCGACGACGAAGCCCTAGCACGGGACCAAGGGTGGGGGGATTTGGGAGTGGACAGTGGGAGTGAGTCCGACGTCGGTGATGAGAATGAGGAAGGGCATCGTCTGTCAAGTGAAGAGGAGGGTGATGATGATGCAGTGCTGTACCGCGACCATGGAAGCGATATTTCAGACGATGAAGCAGACGCAGACGACATTCCGATCCCTGAGCTGCCTTCGTTCGATTGGTCTGACGGGGTCAATTTTGTACCTGACGTGCCCCAGTTCAATCCTGGGACGTCAGGAACAACTGACGACTGGCCCTGTGACGATCAAGCGAACGAAAGCGACTTCTTCCTCGCTTTTTTCGACATGGAGGTAATGACGTACATCGTTGCCCAAACAAACGCCTACTACAGGTGGGTGTTTGGCAGATTGGACGTCCTTTCTCCAAAAGCGAGAATACGAGTCTGGGTGGATACGACTGTGGAAGAATTTATGACGTTCTTTGCCTTGTTGTTCCTCATGCCTCTGATCAAGAAGCATGTGTTGCAACACTATTGGAAGCACGACCCTCTCATCGCCACCCCAACTTTCAATAAGTTCATGACTCGTGACAGATTTTTGTTGCTGCTAAGATTTATGCACTTTGCAGACAACGAAAATCCTAACAGGATTGACAGGATATGGAAAGTTCGGGATGTGTTCACCATGTTGTTGGAGAGGTATAGGAAATACTTTTACCCCTTCCTCAATTTGGTGATTGATGAGTTGCTCGTGCTCTTCAAAGGACGTCTTGTTTTCAAGCAGTATATCCCCTTGAAAAGGCATAGGTTCGGAATCAAGCTCTTCGTTTTGTGTGACTGCGAAACTGGAATAGTGCTTGACATGATCGTGTACACAGGCACTGACATTGACATACCGAAAGCCGCTGCCAATGACCCCATGGGCATGTCAGGTGCCATCGTCAGGAAAATGTTGGCACCTTACCTGGGCAAAGGCCACATCATCTACACTGACAACTGGTATACTTCTCCTGCTCTCTGCCAGTTTCTTCATGACAACCAAACGGGGTCATGTGGGACTGTCAGAAAGACAAGAAAGTTTATGCCAAAGTTCACAGGTAATGTCATTCCTCTCACAGATGCCTCCTCCAGTGACACACCTTCAGAAGACGACCTGGCCCAAGAACACCGCGAGAGGCATGTGCGAAGAAGGCGACGAAAGGGGCAGAAATACAAGCAGCTCGAGAAGTGTGGGAAACTGATAGCCCTGAAGTGGAAGGGGAAGCGAGACGTCCACCTGCTTTCCACCGTCCACACAGGTGCCCAGATGGATTCTGGCAAAATCCACTACCGAACCAGGAAGACAATCTACAAGCCCGATATGGTAGTGGACTACACTAAGAACATGCGCCTGGTGGACAAGTCTGACTGTCAGCTGTCAGGCGTTGAGTGTCTGAGGAAGACTGTGAAGTGGTATCACAAGCTCTTCCTCCACCTAGTTGATATCACGATGCTCAACGCCTACAACTTGTGGTTGGTGAAAAAGGATATGGCCCCAAACCAGAAGCTGAAATTCCGGGAGTTCGTCTACAACGTCTCATACCAACTCCTGGAGAAGTATGGCACCACCACTCACAGACGTACGGCATGGCGTGGGGATCACGTTCCTGACCGCATCCAGCTGGGTGTCGAAAGACACTACCCCATCAACACTGAGATGCTTGGCACTCGTCGCAGGCAGGCGCAGTGCACCGTCTGCAGCACCAGTGTCAGGAAACCCCATGTCACCAAAAGAGTCACCTCAATGTGCGCCGAGTGCAAAGTTCCACTCTGCCTGGGTGACTGCTTCAGGGACTACCACACCTTCAAGAATTATTGAGTTTCGCCCTGCCCTGCCCTGCCCTGGACTCGCCCCGTGCCCTGCCCTGGACTCGCCCCCTGCCCCGCCCTGTCCTGGACTGGCGCCCTACCTTACCTGACCTGACCTAATTGATCACGCTACCTCATAATGTAACATATATATTATATAATGTATAAGTTCCAAAGATGTCCCTGTGATATAGCTTTTACATTATATAATTGTATGTTTCATTATTTAGTTTATAAGTTTCAAAGATTTACATGTAATATGCCTTATTTTTTTAGTATATCAATATATATGTTTGTTATTAGCCAAAGTAATGTGTATATAATTATTTTCTTACCTCAAATGAATTGTACAAAAATAAATATGTTTCAACAAATCATTTCAAACCTACTAAGATAATAAAAAAAAACAATAACAAAAACAAACAAAAAACAAGGTCATCTCATTGTATTCTTACAATATGATATATTCTATGAATATTTCATATTGTTTGAATACAATGGCATGATCTTGTAAAAAAAATTGTTTTATCAAAAATGTTCTAGACAATATAAAACCTTCCCCATAACCCCCTCCTGGATTCGATCACACAACCCTACCACACTTTGAGTTTTTCAGTCCGCGACCTTACCAACATGCCACAGGAGCTCATACCAAATATCACTCAAAACTTTGTGTCTACAATCGAAATGACAATATACAAAAAAAAATGAATTATCCCACCAATTTACGTTTGTAAATTGATGGGATTATCAATTATATCATGCCAAGGTTTATAAAAGTTTGTCTCTGTCAAGAATTAGTAATTATATAACTTTATTCTGTCAAAAATTGCCCAAACACTCAGCAAAATTGCCCCTCTCAGTGCGACTCCACTCATTTTCACACGGTCAAGCGGTGACCCTTGCCACTCCTTTATGCCCCAGCTACACCAGCAACAGCAGCTCTGTCTGGGAACAAAATTTGTATAAATACAATAATGGATAAAATACTCTTCACAAATACATTTGTATTGTATAATATTGTAAATAAAAAAGAATAATAACTGTGTGGGTGTCGAAAATTGCTCAACCAGCTTTCTTATGTCTCGCCTACGCGCGTATATTGGATTATACATAGTCATGACTGTCATACAAATAATTGCAGTAGGTCTCGAATATACATTTAGATTGCATATTACTTGGAAATAAATAAGTATACGTTTCTCTGGTGGCAATCTACCCTTTCGCAAGTGTAAGGAGACACCATTCTATATTTAGCCCTTTATCACAAAAGGCAATCTGCCTGTGTTTACTGACCACCGTCGCTGGTGGTCTATGATATAGCACTTTATTTACAGTCAATGGCCTACATGTTTCTGTGGTACTTCACATGTGTCTAAAATGCAATGTCTGCTTGCATAAAAATGCAATTCTGAAGTCCATTTATACGTACGACATACGCATGTCTCAGTTTCTATCTCTCTCTCTCTCTCTCACTCTCTCTCCATTCCTGATTCATGTTATTGTAAAACTCTTGGTGGCAACAAACACCAGACACCTGGTAGACATAAGGTTCAAAATCCCAAGACATCAATACGCCTTGGGCGCCTCCACAATTGTCACACAGCTGGCTATCTATCTAGAGATCTGCCTGCCTTCCTTCTCTCCACGACTGACTGACTCACTCACTCACTCACTCCCTCCCTGCTAGCCTCCCTCCTACCCAGCCACCCCCACCCACCCTTTCAGGCTTCCGTCTGCTAGAAACACATTCACAATTTGCGTAAATATCGCATCAATTGGGCTATATGCGGTATATTCCTTGTTATATGGGACGCCTACATACGTACACGTCTTTATTATAGCATGACAGTGCTCTAAATACAAGATTTACGTGATATTTATGGCGTAACACACCCTCTCCCCCTTTCATTCCCAGCACAACTCACGTATTGGTTCACGTATAGAAACTCATTGATAATGTGCGTAAATATCGCATGAATTGGTCTATATGCGGTATATATTTTGATATATGGTACGTATACATACGTACAAGTCTGTATTATAGCATGACAGTGCTCTACGTACAAGATATAAGTGATATGTATGGCGTAAACCACACTCTCAGCTCATAAATTGCCGCCAAACCTCCAACACATCTTCATTCCCGCCTAAAAATTATCTTATAATTCCCTTATATATTGCAATTTTTGGTCACTATGAGGCATATTCATTGTTATATGGGTGGCCTACACACGTATACATACTCTACATAGCCTAAAAGGGCTCAAAAAAGGAGATATAAGTGATAATACGCGGTAACCCACCCCCTCCTCCCTCTCCTTCTATCCCCTGGGCGCGTGAAAATTCGGCAGGGAAATCTCGCCGCTCGATGACAATCTAGCCGCGCGGTGCCATTCACTCCACATTTTTCAACTACGGACCGTTCCCCCACCCCCTCCAGAAATTTTTTGGGGGGTCAAATATATATGGGCCGATGCACGCAAACATTCCCTACACGATGATGTACTTTTTATCGAAATTGGCAATAGGTCCCAAAATCATCATAGGTGCGCACAGTCTTACCCTGTAGAAAACCCCCTGTGCGCCGCGGAGAGGTTTACCCGTTGAGACCCAGCGACGCACGTGATGCGACGGCACTATTCGACCACCAGGTCCCAGCGACGCAACACGTGCGTCCGGCATATTAAAATCAGTTACGCGGCAGGTATCGTAAGGAAATGCCTAATAATGGTACCACGTACACTCTAGGGTATTGGAAAGGCGGGACTGGCGGCCGAAACGGGTTGGTGGGTCGTGCGGCTGAACCAGGGTGGATGAGAGGCATGTACTGAACCCCCTTTTTTGACCGCAACTTTGGACCTTATTTACTCGGGTCGTATTGGTTGTTTTTGCTTGAAAATTGTGTCAGAGCCGTGAGATGTCATTGTCTACATGTATTATTGGTGTACATGAACATAGTCTTAGCGGGTGATGGATAATAAACGGATTTACGTATACCCGCATAATGCCACACGACTTTGGACATGATTTACTCAGGTGGTATGGTAACTATTGGCCTAAAAATGATACAGGGTATTCGATACAATATGGGAAACCAGTGGTTGGCGGGAAAACGAGTTGGTATGGTGAGCGGCTGGATGGTGGGATGGATTAGGGGCGCATAAATATCCACCTTTTCGCTCCGACTTTGAACCTTAGTTACTCGGGTCGTATGGTCGGGTTTGGCTTGAGATTTGTGTTAGACACAGTTTGATGGTGTTTGAGAGCTTTGTATGGGTGTACATAACCAGGCCTAGTATTTCCTAGACGCTACAGGCTGCGTGAGAAAATCCTATATGCGGATATTGGCTCGTTACTTTCAACCTTATTTACTCAGGTTGTATGGTGTGGTTTGGTCTAAAAATGGTATAGGATATTCCTTAGGATGTTTTTGATTTTGGAGCAGTTGTCAAAACGACTTTGGACCTTATTTACTACGTGCATATGGTAGGAAGTACCTGGATGAGTTGTGTATATGATAGACTAATCTATATTTCTGTAGGTGTGACATTCCTTAGTCACGCGACTTTAGACCTTATAATGTCTTGTCCTATGTCATATTGCCTTGAAATTTGTAGTGAAAAGTTCGGTGGCTGGTAGATATGATAAGACCAAAGGATGCTCTGGGCTTGACATAGTGCGTGACAAAGGACATTCAGTATACCCGTTGTCTTCCGCGAGTGATCACCATGTCCCAACCTCCACGCCGTAACCCATCCCGTGCTAAGGGCCTTACCATTGATGAAGCCCACGAAATCCTATTACAAAGTGACGAGGAAGACTCCGACACCGAATCCTCATGCCTCGATGATTCAGAAGAGGAATATTTCCCGAGTAGGGAGGAATATGCCGCTATGAATCAGGAGGCACCTTACATCCCTATACGAGAACTCCCTCTCAGTTTTGAACAAATGAGGGAGAGGGAGGCTAGAAATTACCATTCCCCCATGTCTCCCAGGGCAAGGGATATAGAGGACTCCCCAGCAAGTGGGGAACAGGTCGAGCTACAGGAAAAAGTAGACGACCCAATGGCGTTCCTGGACATTCCCCTACACCACAGCCAGCCTACCCCTACGGCCGCGAGTGTGAGAGGCCACGTTCATGCTCTCCCTCCTCGCCGCCTCCCATCACCACCACCACGGAAGCCCTCACCTCTCAAAGGTGTAAAGCCCAAACATTTTTATGGGCTTCGCAGGAGACATGCCGCACCACCATCTAGTGAAGAGGAAGAGGAAGAGGAGGTTCCCGACACACCACCAAGGGAAGTGGAAAGACGTCGGATGGTTGCGAGGCGTCTCTTCCCAGTTATGGCAGCCCGGGAAGACGCCGCCGCAGCGGCCAGGGGAGACCCTCGCATCACCACACCACCACCAGCACCATCACCAGACTACACCCCACCATCACCGGGTTCACTACCCTACACCCCCACCGGAACTCCTAGACGAGTGACCTACCACACACCAACACCATCACCACCTCCATTCGATTCTCACGCAGAAGTGTCAGTTCCCGGGCGTGGGGTTGTAACTGGGCGTCCAAGACGGGTGGGTAAGGTGACCCTCGCTAGAGCCCCCCCCACTGGCGGTTCGAGAGGGCCAGGAGGGTCCAGGCAGCCGTCAGGAGGCAGGCCAAGGGCAAGGACAAGGGCAAGGGCAAGGGCAAGGGGTAGGGCAGTGGCAAGAGACACGGTTGCGCCCCCTCGCCACCCTGGTGACCCAGATCCAGACGACCCTGAATCCGACGACGACGAAGATGCCGGCGAAGTACCTGATGTTTGGGATTGGCAGGATGGGGCACGGTATCAGCCCACCGACTGGCAATTTGTGGGCGCCGGGATTGCCGGCCCTACGTTCCATCACCTGACACCCCAAGACTGGACATCTTTCTACATTTTTTTACTGCCAACCTGATGAGCCTAATTGTGGACCAGACAAACTGGTATAATTGGTACTTTATGGCTGGTAAGGAACAATCCAGGTACTCGGCCAGGCTGTCATGGGAAACACTCCAAATCCCAGAGCTCTACTCCTTCTTGGCGATCGTGATCCTGATGGGGGTGACGACGAAATCGTCAATAAGAAAATATTGGTCATGGGATCCCCTCATCCGCACCCCTATCTTTGCCAAGATCATGAGCAGGAACAGATTCTCTGCAATCATGGGGAACCTGCACTTCATTGACAGCCTGGCAAGCCATACCAGAAACCAGGACCTCCCCAGAAACACCAAAGACCCCATGGAGAGGATAAGACCAATTTTTGAGTACCTCAAGATAAAGTTTGCTGCGGCCTTCAAACCCCATCAGAAACTCATAATTGACGAGAGTTTGTTACTGTGGCGGGGAAACATCAGCATCCGACAGTACATCCCCAGCAAACGTCATAGGTATGGCTTGAAGACCTTCGTCATGTGTGACTGTTTGACTGGCTACATCCAGGACATCATTCTGTATATGGGGAAGAAGACAGAGTTGGTGCCATCGAGGACATATGGTAGATCAGGGGCCGTTGTCATCACCTTGTTGGAGCCATACTTGGACAGGGGCCACATACTGTACCTGGACAACTGGTACACCAGCCTCTCCCTTGCCAAGTTCTTGTATAACCGCACAACAGGCGTGTGTGGCACCGTCAGGAGGAACAGAATATTCATGCCCAATCTACCACCCAGGCGGGAAAAGGGCTCCATCATCTACCTGCAGGCCAATAATGTCCTCCTGTTATCCTGGATGGATAACCGGGACGTCAACGTCCTCACAACAGTCCACCAACCAATCTTCCAAAACAGCCGACGACGTGACCGAGCAACAAGGGAAATAATCCGGAAGCCTGAGGCAATCTGTGATTATAATATCAACATGCGGCTGGTTGACAAGTCCGATGCTGTCATCGCTTCGTGTGAATGTGCGAGGAAGACTATGAGGTGGTACAAAAAATTGTTCTTCCATCTCCTAGACATCACCCTGTACAACTGTCACATTCTCCACCATGCAATTACTGGCAAGCGAGAGACGATGGAGGACTTCTGCATCGAGTTGAGCAGAGAGATGTTGCATACATACATGACTCAACCCCGCAACCCGCAACCACCAGCACATCGTCAGCCAGCAGCAGAAGGGATTGCCAGACTCACTGAACGCCATTTCCCCACGTATGTGCCAGCCACTCAAGCCCAGGTGAGACCCCGCAGGCGGTGTCATGTGTGTCGCAACACGACACGAAGGAGCCCTATGCGTGTTGACACCACCAATTTCTGCAGGCAGTGTAATGTTGCCCTGTGTCACCCGGACTGCTTCATCCAGTACCACACCCTTGAACACTTCTAAGTGTATAAAAAAGACTGCGAAAAAAGACGCTAAACCAAGTGTAAATACTAGGTGTAAATAATATCTGTATAAAGTGATAAACTATAACTTCATAATAACAGTGAGATACATTTTACTTGTACAACTAACAAAAATACACTGTGAAAGCCAATATTTCTAACTAAAAAGTGCCTACAAATGATATAATATAAGTAAACTATACGGTAAACTATTCTATATAATAAAGTGACAGTGTGGCAGTGTGTAAAGTGCTGGACTAATGTACAGTTAGACAGAGAGCGCGGGAGTGAGAACTGTCACCTGGTGTCCGTCTGTCTGTATGTAGAGCGGGAGTCGTTGCCACGAGTGAACACTTACGTCATTACTTGCATATGTGCACTTATTACACTTGAACTTTACTTATTATGACATTATTGATACATACATGGTATAATATGAACTATAAAGGCACACAAGATACTCGGGTGGTATGCAAATGCCCAAACACCCGAAAACTCGACTCATCATACATCTGGCTGCCGGGCTCCTCAGCCTGCCCGCGCGGGCGGGATATATGAACCGGGCCAAACTGCAGCTGTCATCTCAGGACCCCCCACCCCCTTAGGACCCCTAAAAATCATCGGTAAGCAAAACAAATTTGTTTTTCCTTATTTTCTCTTCATTCTTATTTAGAAAAAAAAAAAAAAAAAAAAAGTCAAAATCGCTTGGGATTGGGGTGAACAAAATATTAAAACTGGCTGGGGCTCAGCGGGTTAATGGTCTAAGTGGCCATAGCCAAAATGGCTACACTATATTCCTTCTGTACTTTCTCCATGCCCGATAAGATACATGATATTTTGATATATGTGGCACAGCCCTTGTATCCAACACAATACCCTGAGTGCAACCCCGCTTGAACCCCGCACAACGTTGCTTGCAACTTTAATTAGGGGTTCATCCCCTATGGGGAACCCCTATTGTAATCATTAAACCTGGGTTTTCATCCAAATTCTTCTTACGCGCCGGTTTCGACGCAATAACTCCAGAACCGCTTTTTGGATTGGGATCAAACTTTCACAAGAGGTGCGTTTTTGTATTGGGCAACTTTTGATATGCTAAACATCTGGCATGGCGGCCAAACAGGTCCGTGGCAGCCGATTTCCCGAAAAACTTGACGCCTAAATACCGTCTCTCCCACTCACAGGAAACGACTGGGCTTTGGCATACGCACTCCCCTACTAATGCTCCGCAAATTTTATAAAGAAGGTTTTGCTTTTGCACATGGTTTTTTTTCCGGCAATATTGAAAAAACCTCGAATTCCACTTAAAATTCCACATCTTGAAAACTACGCCGATGATCAAAGCCATGCTTGCGTAGTTGGGTGAGGCTCGCGATTCCGAACGTTTTGATACCAAAAAAATATAAATGGGTGGAATAGTTTGGCCGCAGCATTGAAAACTGTTTATTCTTAAATTACTTTAAAACCGCATTCGCTACCCACACAAAGTTTACCGTCTACAGTCTATAGGCTTCCACGCATCCCCCAGTTATGTCCACGCATCCCCCAGTTTTGCTTAATAACATAATCTCTTTATTATTCAGATCTATAAAAAAAAAATTATTTAACTCTCTCAAAACAGTTTGAGTCCCTACGAATTCCAGCAATTATTTAGCCAACCTATCTATACATACCTACCCTACCAAATAATAATGATAAATTCAAATTTATTTTTGGTGAATGACAGAGTATTGGCTAAGGTTTTTAACAATTCCTTCCTTTGCCAATTGCTTAGTTTAATAACAATGATATGGACCTTTAAAGTTTTGGCAATTGCCCGTGTGACTCGTATTTTAACCCTCCTAAAGTGTTACCACGAAATACCGCTAGATCCTTTCTCAAAAGTCGCTAGCATGTTGCTACATAGCCAAACAATGTTAGGATAATGCTGCAATTTCTAAAGAGTTTTGGTTTGTTTGTTTTGCAAATTTTACAATGTAGTATGACTAGAATATCTGAAATTTTCAAATTATCCCTAGTAAATGTCTCTAGATATAAAAGAAATGGCTGCTAGATTGAAGTAAATAGCTCTACATTTAGCGGTAATATGTAGCTTTACAACTGGCACCACTGCAACCACCACCTCCTTCCCACCCTCCCAGTATGTCTCCACAAAATACCGCTAGATCCTTTCTCAAAAGTCGCTAGCATGTTGCTACATAGTCAAACAATGTTAGAATAATGCTGCAATTTCTAAAGAGTTTGGGTTTGTTTGTTTTGCAAATTTTACAATGTAATATGACTAGAATGTCTGAAATTTTTAAATTATCCCTAGTAAATCTCTCTAGATATGAAAAAATGGCTTCTAAATTGAAGTAAATAGCTCTACATCTAGCGGTAATATGTAGCGATACAACTGGCAACACTGCCACTTTCGGTATTTAGTTTATTCAGCTTAATACTATTTATCCACATAAAATAGAAACCTATCACGATTGTTGTCTAATACAACCATAGACAATGCTATTACATATTATTTGAACATGATCTTGAATTTAGCAGTTGCTGTTTACCTTGAACAGTAATGACAGAACCGAAAGCTTCTCTTCCCGTGTAGTACTCAAAGAAAGCAGGGTTACTTAAGCCGGCCCATACCGAACTGTTACCAAGTCAGAGATGCAGAGGTAACTTTCACAATGCATTATAACCCTAGACAGACAACAATATACCACTAAATCAGACAAATATCACTACAAAAAAGATAGGAAAATATTATATTAATGTCCTAGGTATTTGAAATTATGAAAATGAGTAAAATCCATTATGATATAATGATAATGGGATTGATTAGTATCTGGCAACAGTGTTGCAATATAATTTTCTGAGCGTATGCGAACTTCGGAGTATTTATCCCATTAATATACACATCTATCACTATTTAAATTTAATACAACCATACACAGTGCTATTACATATTATTTGAACATAATCTAGGATGCTCTTTCCTTTAAACCATTTTCTATATCTATTCACGAAAAATATAGGCCTAGCCTAGGCAGCGCTACCGGTAGGTACAAATTTATCAGTTCGAATTTTGATTGAGAGTGGGATTAGGCCTAGGCCTAGCCTAGGGCTTAACATGGGATACTGTTTGGGGGTTGGGAATAGACTCAGGCTGCTTTAGGCCTAATTAGGTAAAAATAGTCAAATCGAGACAATTGCACAGCCAACATAGCCTAGGCCTATTAAGCAAATATTTTACCAATCTACAATAGGCCTAGTCTATTCGCTGTAAGTAGGCAAGAAATCATGACCTAGTCTATAACCTCTGTAACTAAAAAACAACTAGGCCTAGAGTGATCAAGCTAATATGTCTACCATTTGGGAAGAGTCAGTCAAGGAATAGCCTAGATGTGGAAATTTGCAGCCAATTTGTTCTAGCCCTATTTGAGATACAGAGGTTAGAAGTCATTGTTGAGGCCCCCCCCTCATGACATATTGTCATCATCTTATATATTGCCAGCAGGGGGCAAATAACCGAAAAAAAATCGCCGTCAAAATAGACGCGAACTTAACCACGGCGATCGATATATGTAAACATGGCGGTGGCGGGGGAGGTGTCGGACGTTTGCAATAAAGTTCCTGTCTATTTTGAAAGCCATTGGATACAATAATATGTTGAGGGGGGCTTTGCCCCCTCCCCCCACCCCCCCCCAATGATATATTTTCACCATCATATATATTGCCAGCAGGGGGAAAATAACCGAAAAAATTGCCGTCAAAATAGACACCTTTATGAATAGGTTAGCCTTTAGGCTAGGCCTATCGGCAAGAGTTGCGTTGTATAGGCTATCCTATTGTTTACTAATTTATAGGCTACCCCTTTGAAAGGACATTACCCGGGTAGGATGTAGCTACCGGGTGTATCGCCAGCCTTGTTTACACTACGCGTACGCGTAGTGGCGTCGGACGCTTGCCATCATTTTTCTGTCTATTTAGACTGCCTTTGGATACAATAATAGTCCTATGTTGAGGTTGGGCTTTGCCCCCCTTCACCCCCCCCCATGACATATTGTCATCATAATATATATTTCCGGCAGGGGGCAAATAACCAAAATAAATCTCCGTCAAAATAGACGCGAACGTAACAACGCCGATCGACAAATGTAAAAATGACGGAGGCGGCGGATGTCTGCAATCATGTTCCCGTCTATTTTGAATGCCAATGGATACAATATGTTGAGGGGTGGCTTTGCCACCCCCATGTCATGTCATCGTCATATTGCCAGCAGGGGGCAAAATAGACATACACCAAAAATTGGGTGTGGGAGCTGCAGCCCCCACCCATAATAGCCTACTATGATAGGTTAGGTAAGGTTGTTAGGTTAGGCTAGGCTAATGTCCTTTCAAAGGGGTATAGGCCTAGTAAACACTAGGATAGCCTTGTGGGGACGGCAGCCCCCACCCATAATAGCCTACTATGATAGGTTAGGTAAGGTTGTTAGGTTAGGCTAGGCTAATGTCCTTTCAAAGGGGTATAGGCCTAGTAAACACTAGGATAGCCTATACCCGGTCAAAGGTAAGTCCTGCTGTAGTCTCCTTGAATGCTACCTTAACTTGTAATATTAGACTAGGCCTAGCCTAGAGATAAAATAGCTTAGCCTACTCATTTATTGTAGCCTATAATATAGGCCTAGCCGGGCAGAATGTAGAGTTCGGGCGTACCGCCACCAATGTTTACACTACGCAGAGCGGCGACGAAAGCTTGTCATCATGTTCCCGTCCATTTTGAATGCCGTTGGATACAATAATATGTTGAGGGGGGCAAACACCCCCATGACATATTGTCATCATCATATAATTTGCCAGCAGAGGCCAACTAGGCCTAACCAAACTGCGGCGATCAACCATGTAAACTAGACGGCGGCGGCGGCGGTGGACGCTTGCGATCATGTTCCGTCTATTTTGACTGCCATTGGATACAATAATATGTTGAGGGAAGGGCTTTGCGGCAAATTTTTTGGTTGTTTGCCCCCTACTGGCAATATAATATATGATGATGATAACATGTCATGGGGGGGGGGGGGGGGGGTGAGGGGGGGCTTTCAACATATTATTGTATCCAATGGCATTCAAAATAGACGGGAACATTATCCCAAGCGTCCAACGCCGACACCGCCGCGGCTGCTGAAGAACAAGGAAGTTAGCAATAGGTTTCATTGTGAACTGGAGGAAATTAATAGAAATAAGGAAGCTAGGCCTAGCGATGTAAATAGTCAATGGAATTTCCGGTCAATATTTACGAGTCACACCACAGCTGGGATCTAATTTCTAATGGTAGTTTTGGGTTCCTATCATTCTATGCTTCATTGCTATATACTTTTTATCCACCGGAAAATATTATTTTTCTTGGCTTTATTTTTTTAGCATTAACCTAACCTAACCTAACCTAACCTAATAGCCCCCAAATACATTTAGGTTAGGTTAGGTTAGGTTTTTTGGTTAGGTTAATGCTAAAAAAAGAAAAACAAAAAAAAACAAAAAAAAAAGTAGGCCTATAGGCTATACTGTATATATATATATATTTTCCGGTGGATAAAAAGTATATATCAATGAAGCATAGAATGATAGGAACCCAAAACTATCATTAGAAATGAGATCCCAGCTGTGGTGTGACTCGTAAATATTGACCGAATTTCCTTAATAATGACAATTATATGTATAGGTATAAAGTAAAAACAATATATTTTACATAATTTATTGCATATCTTACATATTTAAACAAATATATATTAAAAATAGTTTAACCACACCACTGAATTCCCCCAAAATACTCTAATAGGGCTGGCCTGAAGAATTAGATCAAGATGGACAACCAATCAAGACATGATAGGTAGGGAAGGGCAGGTGAACAAATCTAGGACGGTGAAGATACGTAGACATTTCTCTCCATTTCACCAATTCCGCCGCACCACATGAGTTCCACAGCAGAACTCTTATAGGGTAGAGCCGAAAGATGAGGCAAGAACTGCTACACTTCAGCACAGCACCAATTAAGAAGTAATCAAAAGCGAAGAATAAGAGATCAGGTCTATGGAAAAAATATATTGCACCGAAATGCACAAAAAATACACACACCGAGGGAAATCGAGTCAGCTCGACCGCATCAGCGACCGACACAAATCAGGTCAGCAGCTAATAACCTAGCCAGGCCAGGGTGGCATATGATATAGGCCGTCCGGAGGACAACCGAATGAGACAGAATAAGAACAGAAGGGGAAAAACATAGAAAGAGGAATTAATTTTGTTTCATATCATCATCATATTGCCAGCAGGGGGCAAAATAGACAAATACACCAAAAATCGGGGTGTGGGGGGCCCCACCCATAATACCCTACTATGATAGGTTAGGTTAGGTTGTTATAGGCTAGGCTAATGTCCTTTCAAAGGGGTATAGGCCTAGTAAACACTAGGATAGCCTATACCCAGTCAAAGGTAAGTCCTGCTGTAGTCTCCTTGAATGCTACCTTAAATTGTAATATTAGACTAGGCCTAGCCTATAAATAAAATAGCTTAGCCTACTCATTTATTGTAGCCTATAATATAGGCCTAGCCGGGCAGAATGTAGAGTTCGGGCGTACCGCCACCAATGTTTACACTACGCAGAGCGGCGATGAAATCTTGCCATCATGTTCACGTCCATTTTGAATGCCGTTGGATACAATAATATGTTGAGGGGGGCAAACACCCCCATGACATATTGTCATCATCATATAATTTGCCAGAAGGGGGCAAATAGGCCTAACCAAACTGCGGAGATCGACCATGTAAACATGACGGCGGCGGCGGCGGTGGACGCTTGCAATCATGTTCCGTCTATTTTGACTGCCATTGGATACAATAATATGTTTAGGGAAGGGCTTTGCGGCAATTTTTTTTGGTTGTTTGCCCCCTACTGGCAATATAATATATGATGATGATAACATGTCATGGGGGGGCTTTCAACATATTATTGTATCCAATGGCATTCAAAATAGACGGGAACATTATCCCAAGCGTCCAACGCGGACACCGCCGCAGCTGCTGAAGAACAAGGAAGTTAGCAATAGGTTTCATTGTGAACTGGCAAATCTGTCAAGGAATAGCCTAGATGTGGAAATTTACAGCCAATTTGCTCTAGCCCTTTTTGAGATACAGAGGTTAGAGATCGTTGGATACAATAATACGTTGAGGGGGTCAATCACCCCCCATGACATATTGTCATCATCATATATATTGCCAGCAGGGGGCAAATAGCCTAGGCCTAGCCTAACTACAATAAAAATCGCGTCAAAATAGACGCGAACTTATATTAACTACGGCGATCGACCATTGCCCGCACCGGCCGTCCCCCGGTTATTGTTGAGGTCCTGAGGAACCGTATGACTTTGACGAGCTCTTCCCTCTGTAGTCTCCGCATCCCATGTATCGTCGTACGGTACCTCTTCCCCTCCACATCCTACATCTGCTCGTCCTACATACGCCTCCTAAGCCTCGCCTCGTCCCGTCACTGAGCATGTGGATGGGCGTCGCTTTCTGGCTTCAAAGATGGATTCCTTCCGACAGCTCCTACTGGATTGTCTGTGGTTGGTTGATAAGGGCACCTCGCTTCAAGACATTGCTCTGGCCCTAGTACCGCGGTTTGTAGGTCTCTGGTTCGCCACATGATAACCTGCTATTGGGTTGTTGCCTTTACAGTGTTACGGTTCTACGAATGACCTAGAGTGAAAGTGACACGGTGGTGAATTTTAACCTTAACTATAAACTAATTTAATTGCGACATAGGATCTCCGCGACTACGGTAGGGCCGGAGCGGGCGAGTATTCGCCTGAGGTTGCCCTTAACCCCCAAGACAAAACAAGACAAAATTCTAGTGCTGGTTTTCTCAGATTTTGTGAGTTTTAATTTAGCCTAGCCTAGGCCTAAGAGTTCATAAGATTTGCAAATGCACCCCATACTAGCCTACCCATAGCCTAATAGGCCTAGTGATTCTTTTTTGGCAGACCACCCACAAATTTTCATATAGCCTAGGCCTAGGCTAGCCTAAGTTCTGGAATGCATGTTGGAATAGCCTTCCTATAATACTGTAGGCTAGGCTACTTCCTTTTAATTTAAGTTTGATTCTTTGGAAAAATCTATTAGACCTAGACCAGGGCAGGAAAGTAACATTTAAAATGACGTGTAAAAAGTCGCCCATAAACGGCGGGTCGCTATGTTATTGTAATTTGGGAGCTTATTTCGTCTGTTGATTGACTTTGTCCTTAACCCGGGAACTGCTGGGAGACTCTTAAGAGTTCCCCTGGCGGACTGCTGGGAGACTCTTAAGAGTGAGTGAAAAAAAAAATCAACTTTTGACATCGAAAAAAAAAAATATTTTGTTTATTTTTATTTTTTTATTTTTTTATTTTTTCTTGGCCCCTGGGCCATGCAAAATCTCAGTCCTCTACCTCCCCTCCTTCCCCACTTTCCTCCTCTCCTTCAGTTATCACCTATTTTCCCTGTTATTCCCTTATTCTGAGGTATATTTTCGTGCTAACATAAGCGAGTTGCAAGCAGGGTGTTGTCATCACTGATGGCAAGCGAGTGCAAGAGAGAGAGAGAGAGTATCGATCAACTGTGTCTCAGTGGCCTTGGGGGAAATTGGCGGGAAAGCAGCTTGCCTCACCCATACATTATACAACTCCCGGGCTATATCTCCGATTTTGACCATCCAAACGCTGTTTTCACTCGTTTTATTGTTGTTTCAGGTTAATACCTTTATAATCAACCCATAATAGGCGCATATGGATAAGTATTAATGCTATTAATGGTACAATGAATATTTTAGTGACGGAAACACCTCAAATACGTCAGCACAGGGGGACGTTTCCAATTACCCCCATGCGCACTTGTTAGGTTAATTGGGGATCCTATGAATTAGCACAGATGATGATGACTTACCGTACATCATAATACGTGACGGGCCGACGTGGGGGGGCAGAGCCGCAGAGACCCCCTCAACATATTTTGTGTCCCACAGTAACTTTTAATGGGATGGATGTAGTTACCGGGTGTACGGTTGTCATGTTTACATAGGGCGATCGCCGCGGTTAACTTCGCGTCTATTTTGACGGCGATTTTTTTTTTGGCATATTTCATTTTATTCACTTCCTTTTATATTTAGGCTATAATCTAGCTTTGGAACGACAATAACCCTAATCTAGTCTTTCTTAAAGATTCTTCTAATCTTCCAGTAGCCTGTAGCCTAATTTAGGTAATTTTTAAAGGCACACAATTAAATGGTTGGTATTTTAAACGACACTACTGCAGCATTATGAGAAACAATTTATTAGAGATAATAGGCAACAATAGATTCGCCATATTTTTCTCCATAAGCTATAGTCCGCATGGAGGATTTTCGTTATCGACAAATTGAAAAAATTCCCACTTCACAGACAAAATAGACAAATACACCAAAACTCGGGGTGTGGGGGCGGCAGCCCCCACCCATAATAGCCTACTATAATAGGTTAGGTAAGATTGTTAGGTTAGGCTAGGCTAATATCCTTTCAAAGGGGTATAGGCCTAGTAAACACTAGGATAGCCAATACCTGGTCAAGGGTAAGTCCTGCTGTAGTCAACTTGAATGCTACCTTAAATTGTAATGTTTGACTAGGCATAGCCTATAGATAAAATAGCCTAGCCTACTTATTTATTGTAGCCTATAATATAGGCCTAGCCGGGTAGAAAGTAGAGTTCGGGCGTACCGCCACCATTGTTTACACTGCGCAGACCGGCGACGGAAGCTTGCCATCATGTTCCCGTCCATTTTGAATGCCGTTGGATACCATAATATGTTGAGGGGGGCAAACACCCCCCATGACATATTGTCATCATCATATAATTTGCCAGCAGGGGGCAAATAGGCCTAACCAAAAAGAATCGTCGTCAAAAACTCAAAATAAACGCGAACTTACAATAACTGCAGCGATCGACCATGTAAACATGACGGCGGTGGACGCTTGCGATCATGTTCCCGACTATTTTGACTGCCATTGGATACAATAATATGTTGAGGGGAGGGCTTTGCGGCAATTTTTTTGGTTGTTTGCCCCCTACTGTCAATATATATGATGATGACAACACGTCATGGGGGCAAAGCCCCCCCTCAACATATTATTGTATCCAATGGCATTCAAAATAGACGGGAACATTATCGCAAGTGTCCGACGCCGACACCGCCGCCGTCATGTTTACATGTTTACTTGCCTTTTTCCAGAGGATCTACTGTAAGAAACTGTAAGATAATAATATTATGTAGATCATCGTGGTTAAAGGCTGGTTCACACATAGCCGAGTCGGTGCGCAAGTCCAACACGAGTCACACTCGTCGATTATCGCCGTCGCTGGAGGCTGAGTCGGCCGCGAGTAGCAATTGCTCCCGAGTCAAGGAGAGTGTAACACTAGTTAACTCGAGTCAATACGAGTCAACACGTGTTCATGCAAGAGTCTGTACGAGTAACTGAGTCAAAACGAGTGTAACACGAACCCAACACGAGTGTCAAAAATTTGAAAAATAATGGCCACATTCCAGGGCACGTAAACAAAGAGTATGGACGAGTCTAACACGAGTCAACGCGATTGTTACACGGATCAACACGATTGTTATACGGATCAACACGAAAGACAACGCGTTGACTCTCGTTGGATCTCTGTTGCACACGTGTTGACTCGTGTTACATCCGTGTAAACTCGTGTAAACTCGTTGATTCGTCCTACATTTTTGAAATAACGGTATTTCAAATGACACTTGCTTTTTCGTGTTACACTCGTGTTTTTTTCTCAGTGGATCGTGTTTACTCTTGTTTACTCGTGTTTTCACTCGTGTAAACTCTGGCATCATGGGGGCACCAAATTTTGGCACTCACATTCGTGCTTTCTACTCTTGTTGATACGTGTTGCATGTGTGTTACATACGTGTTGTTGCGTGTAGACATGTGTTGCTTCGTCAACGTCGAAATGATGACGAAAAGCGACGAATCACCAAAGAGTGTTACACGTATGTACACGAGTCTACACATATTTAGGCCACACTCGTGGGTACTCGCCACGGGACCCCAAAATTTCATGCATGCATGACATGTTTGGACCCCGTGGCGAGTACCCACGAGTGTGTCGAGTAAACAAAGAGTATACACGAGCGTAGCACGAGTCTATACGAGTGTTGAGGAGTATCGACGAGTCATTGCTGAATAGCAAAATTTCATCACTCGTGTTGGACTCGCGCACCGACTCGGCTATGTGTGAACCAGCCTTTAATTCGCGTCTATTTTGAAGGCGTTTTTTTCGGTTATTTGCCTCCTGCTGGCAATATATATGATGATGACAATATTTCATGGGGGGGGTGACCCCCGTCAACCTATTTTTGTATCCAAAAGCAGTCAAATAGACGGGAACATGATGGCCAGCGTCCACCGCCGCTCCGCGTAGTGTAAACAAGGCTGGCGGTACACCCGAACTCTACATTCTACCCCACTAATTTTCCAACTAGCAAAACCGATGATTTATCAATGATCAATCCCAGTCAGAAACGTCCATGCTTCCCTCCCATAAGTCAATGTCGGGATTACCACACTGTCATGCAAGGACTTCTTTACTTCCATGCTGACCACCCTATTTCTTCTTACTGCTTTCAGAGTTCAATGCTCTTCCCCTGTTACACTTTCTCCCACACTTCTTCATCCATAGGCCTACTCACATCTTTACTCAACACACTGCCCAAATACCTAAATGAGCTGCCATTCTTTATAGCCGTTCAACCTCACTTCACACTCTATGGTTGCACCCCTTTCAATTACCATAATATTGCTCTTCCTAGCATTTACCTCCAGATTTCATTTTTCACACACTGTTCCAAACATATTTACCTGACCCTCCAACTCCCATTCACTATCGCTCATCAGAACTGTGTTGTCAGCAACAGTAGTACCGGTACTGTACTGTTGAGGCAACTTCCACTCGTTTCCTTCCCTTATCAGCGGTACACCAACATCCGCTGCTCTTCCTTGTATTTCTTTCAGGATTCCATCCATATACTGTACCGGTATATATTGAACAACCATGGGGACATCACACACACCCTTGCTTTAACCCAACATTCAGATTAAAGAACTCGCTCTGTTAATTATCCACACATACTGACACCTTTGCAGCCTCATACATGCTCTTCGTTGCTTTCAGCAACTTGCCATCTACTCCGTATATTCTCAGTACCGGTACTTTCCACATACCTTCTCTATCAATTCTGTCATAGGCCTTCTCCAACTCCATAAATGCAGCATACAACTTTTGTCGCTTCTCCAGATATTTCTCCACAACACATTTCCGGGCAAAAATCTGAGCTACACATCCTCTTCCCTTCCTAAGCTGACTACAGTATGCTAACCGTTTCCCCAGCAATACGGACTGAAAATGCCCAAATATATTGCATGTCCCCTTCAGATTTATCTAAAATATGTAAAATTACACCAAATACCACTACAGTAGCACTGAAATCAATAAAACTCACTAACAGGATAAATAAATGGAAGAAATACTCCAAAAGATTTATATGTTAACCCTTTACCCAGCAATACTGACTGAAAATGCCTAAATAGATTGCATGTGCTCTTCAGATTTATACATACATACGTACATAACATTTTAAGACTGAGTGCTCCACACAGATGTGCAGTTTCAGTCTCATTTCCTAATGGCGGCATTCCAGGCAACCCTGTTAAGGGATGCTTTACTTGTCAAGTTTTTGGATTTGAGATCGGCACGTATAGTCCGATCCCAGGTCTTACTCGGTCCACCCCTTGGTGCAGCTCCCTCCACAATCGCAGACCTGTGTCTTTTCACCCAATTTTGTTCATCCATTCTCTCCACATGTCCATACCATCCCAGTTTACTTGTACGCATCTCCTCGCTAATACTCTTTATACCTAAACGTCTCTTCAGCTCATCATTTGTTATTCTGTTGACATCCTTTATCTGAAATATGTAAAATTACACCAATTACCAACTACATTACCAAAAAATTTAATAAAGTACACTAACAGGATAAAGAAAATGTAAGAAATAGCCCTAAAGATGAATTTATCTATCTATCTATTGACGGACGCCTTGATCCCCGAAGGATTGGCCACGAACGAAACACCCCTATGCACCTCTGTCCCCAGTCAGTCGATGCCCCTCCTCCCATCCAGCACCGCTTTCACGCATATACTTCTTAACTCAATCCTTCCACCTCTCTCTCGGTTTATTTCTCCCTCTGTCCTTCCACCTCACTCGTACACGCTCTTAGTCATTCTCTCGCTTCCCATACGTTCCACATGGTCGAACTCATCTCAAGGTGTTCTTTTTCGCACTTTCCAGTACATTCACACCACACCTCTCTCGTACTTCCTCATTCGTATGTCTATCCCTCCATGTAACTCTGCACACACTTCTCAAGTAACTCATTTCCATCCCTTTCACTCTTGGTTTGAATCTCTCCAACAACGTCCATGCTTCGCTTCCGTAAGTCAGTGTCGGGATTACCACACTGTCATGCAATGACTTCTTCAGTTCCATGCTGACCACCCTATTTCATGTTACTGCTTTCAGCATTCCTACAACCCTCTTCCCCTGTTGCACCCTCTCCCACACTTCTTCATCCATACTCCCATCTTTACTCTGTACACTGCCAAGATACTTAAATGAGCTGACAATCTCCATAGCCTGACCGTTCAACTTCACCTCACACTCTGTGGCTTCACCCCTTTCGAAGACCATAACCTTGCTCTTCCCCGCATTTACCTTCAGATTCCATTTTCGCACACTGTTCCAAACATATTTACCAGACCCTGCAACTCCCATTCATATCGTCAGCAAACAGCAGTACACAAACATCCACTGCTCTTCCTTGTATTTATTTTATGACTCCATCCATATACTGTATATATAGAACAACCATCGGGACATCACACACCCTTGCTTTACCAAACATTCAGATCAAAGAACTCCCATGTTCATTCTTCACACGTACTGATACCTTTGCACTCTCATACATACTCTTCACTGCTTTCAGCAACTTGCCATCTACTCCATATATTCTCAGTACTTTCCACATACCTTCTCTATCAACTCTGTCATTCCACTCGTTGCCTTCCCTTATTAGTGGTACACCATCATCCACTGCTCATCCTTGCATTTCTTTTATGACTCCATCCATATACAGTTCAGTATATATTAAACAACCACGGGGACATCACACACCCTTTCTTTAACCCAAAATTCAGATCAAAGAACTCGCTCTGTTCATTCTCAACACATACTGACACCTTTGCACCCTCATACATGATTTTCACTGCTTTCAGCAACCTGCTATCTGCTCCGTATATTCCAAGTACTTTCTACATACCGGTACCTTCTCTATCAACTCTGTCATAGGCCTTCTCCAAGTCCATGAAGGCAGCATACAACTTTTGTCCCTTCTCTAGATATTTCTCCACAACATATTTCAGGGCAAAGATCTGAGCTACACATCCTCTTCCCTTCCTATGATGAATACTGTATGTTAACCGTTTCCCCAGCAATACTGACTGAAAATGCCCAAATATATTGCATGTGCACTTCTGATTTATCTAAAATATGTAAAATTATACCAAATACCAACTACATTAGCACAAAACTCAATCAATCACAGAAACAGGATAAAAACATAGAATAAATACCCCAAAAGATGAATACGTTAACCCTTTCCCCAGCAATACTTACTGAACATTCACAAATAAATTGCATGTGCTCTTCAGATTTAGCTGAAATATGTAAAATTACACCAAATACTAACTACATTAGCACAAAAATCAATCAAGCACTTTAACAGGATAAATAAAATGGAAGAAATAGCCCAAAAATGAATTTATCTATAGCCTACCGGTATATATTGCCGGACACCTTGATCCCCGAAGGGGTGACCATGAACGAAACGCCTGTGTATTTCAAGCTCGCTTGAGTTATCACTCGATCGTCTTTTAGAACTTTTTGGCCCGGGGTAATTACCACACCATCGCGTCATAAGGAGTTTGAGGGGGTTAAATTGCTAGATACATAGAGGAAGAGGAATGCCAAGTAAAGCTAAACAAAAATATATAAGATATTTTTAACATGAGGTTGCTTATAATAATTTGTACCTCTGCAGTTTCTCCATGGCTAACGAAAAAGGTCACATTCCTAAGAAGCCCCAAACAAAAAGGCCAAGCTTCTGTACAGAAAAAATGCCACACCATTACCCTTATGGTGACTCTATCAAATAATCAAAACAACCACACTTCTTAACCCAATTCCCGCGGGGCCCCTCATGTGACGGAGACGATTTTCCGGCTATTTTGTAGCCTGTGAGCCAGGCCAGCTTTTGCAAGCAGCACGGATGGACGTCAGCCGGAGCCTACAGGCCCCGCCACGACACTGAGGTTAGTATGAGAGAGAGCTCACTTATGTGCAGCGTCACACATAGCAAAAACAGAAAATAATTGGTAATTTTTAGCGATTTCGCCTATCGGATTTGGTAATTTTTAGCAATTTTGCCCTTCGTTTGCAAGATCCTTACAAGAAAACCAGACGTCGTACAGGGATGATTCAGGAGTAATTTGAAAGCTATTACCGTACTTTCACGAATACATAATTGTATTACGCTCTGGCTTTTGCTTATGCATGAAAATGAGCAGAGAATGAAGGCAATTTCGGGCAATTATGCCTACTCGTACAGGAGTCCTTGGAGCGGCTTCGGTCGCGCCGGGAATTTCCACACCTCTCACACCACACACACACATCACACAGTTTTTCCTACACCGAGAAATGACTCTCCGGCTACATACATATGTCCAACTTGCTCAAAACCCATCACTTCGAGTCGCCACACTAAGGGTTCAGTTCTCTGCAATTCATGCAGGAACTGGACCCACTTCACCTGCACAACACTTGCCTCCAAGAAACACTACACGAACACCTGGACCTGTTCCTCATGCCCATCCCTCTCCCAGTCAAACCCCTCGCCTAAAACCCGTCCTCCTCTCTTCCCCAACCCACCTAACCTTCCCATATCATCCACTCCCCCCCCCTAAAACCCATCCACCTCTCCTCCCTAACCTTCCCATACCATCCACATCCTCAACTCAACACACCACACCCCATCCTAATCCATTCCAACCCCCATCTCCTGCTCCCCAATCCCAACCCCCAGCCCCTCCCTCATCCCCACACCCTCCCTCACCCTCACCCCATCCTCGTGCAGCAGCACCCAACATACATCGTGCACATAACATTAACATTCTCCAATTGAACATAGATGGCATCAACACAAAGAAACACGAACTCTCGCACTTCATCAAACAACACAACATACACATTGCCATCTTACAAGAAACAAAACTCCGCACAACACAAAAAACACCCACATTTCATGATTTCACCACCATCAGACAAAACCGGGCTGTCGGCGGAGGCGGTGGACTCGTCACCCTGGTACACAAAGAAATATCATACATAGTTACCAGTGTACAAACCAAATCCCTCCTCCCCCCAAATGATAACACAACAGAAATACAATCAATTAAAATACGCACAGGCAACAACTCCAACATAACCATCATAAACACATACATCCCCTACAGTACCAAATGAATACAGACCACACTTACAACACATCACAAACACCCTACACATCATCCTGGGTGGTGACTTCAACGCCAAGACGTCGGCCTGGTTTGTCAACAACCCCGACACAGACAGAGGGCTGGTACTACAAAACCAAACTGATAACCTCATCATCCTTAACCTCTGAAGTGCGCATGGGGGTAATTAGACACCTCTCCCTGTGCGCATGTATTTGAGGTGTTTCCGTCACTAAAATATTCATTGTACCATTAATAGCATTAATACTTATCCATATGTGCCTATTATGGGTTGATTATAAAGGTATTAACCTGAAACAACAATAAAACGAGTGAAAACAGCGTTTGGATGGTCAAAATCGGAGATATAGCCCGCGAGTTGTATAATGTATGGGTGAGGCAAGCTGCTTTCCCGCCATTTTCCCCCAAGGCCACTGAGACACAGTCGATCGATACTCTCTCTCTCTCTCTTGCATTCGCTTGCTATCAGTGATGACCACACCCTTTCCAACCGGAAACCGGATTTCTAATGTTAGCACGAAAATATACCTCAGAATAAGGGAATAACAGGGAAAATAGGTGATAACTGATGGAGAGGAGGAAAGTGGGGAAGGAGGGGAGGTAGAGGACTGAGATTTTGCATGGCCCAGGGACCAAATTTTTTTTTTTTGTTTTTTTTCGATGTCAAAAGTTGATTTTTTTTTTCTCTGACTCTTAAGAGTCTCCCCGCAGTCCGCCGGGGGAACTCTTAAGAGTCTTCCTGCAGTTCCCGGGTTAACGACATCCATCAACATACCCATATTCCTCACCAAGCCCTCTATAACCCATCATCTCCAGACATCACCTTTTGCTCCCCAGAACTCGCCCCACAACATCCTGGAGGGTGGTCAGAACCTTAGGCTCTGACCACCTCCCGATCATTATCACCGCCAAAACCAGATTCACCCCAGCTAGCCACAAACACACATACACCAATTATAAAAGAGCTAACTGGGAAGCATTCACAAATGAGACAGAACAACACTTCACAACTCTAAACAGTACACCCATCACTAACATCAACAATGTTGTACACATACTCAATAAAACTATCCAAAACGCTGACAAGAAACACATTCCAAGAGGTAACAGAAAAAGACACAACCCCAACTTCACACCAGAAATTCAAAACCTCATCAGACAACACGACATACTGAAACACTCCCCAGCACCCCACACACAAGACATCACACAACAAATCCTAGCACTCAACACCCAAACTAACAACAAAATACAAGAACAACAAAAACTAAATTGGAATAACTTCCTGCAAACACTTGATCACAAAACAAACCCCAAAAAACTCTACAAAACACTAAACAGCATCACACTTTCCAACAGCAACACAACACAATCACATGCTGCAATCACAACAACAGACTCTACTCCTTCATGTAAACAACAAGCAAACACTCTCATCAATCACTGCTCACATGTCAGCCACCTAAAAGCTCACAAAGACGACCGACGTGTCATCCGACGTAAGAGACAATTCCCCACAGACCCTGACTATACACCCTTCACCAATCACCAGACAAAGCATATCATCAACAATCTCAAGCACTCACCCGCTTGTGGCCTAGACAACATAAGCAACATACACCTCAGACCACAAGGCATACAAGCACTCACTAACATATCAAACTACAGTTATTCACACAACACAATACCAGACATTTGGAAGCATGGTCTCATCACCACATTCCCCAAACCCAGAGCTGGGCACTTTAGCCAACACTTCCGCAAATAGCCAATTCCGCCATGGTGGAAGTGTCATTTTGTTGGCGAATTAGCGTTGGCACCAAAATGGCTGCCTATTTGCGGGTTTGAAGCTCTGGAAAGTACCTCCATGTTGCAAACCTCGAGTCCGCAAAATAAAAATTCCCGCCGCCAGCCAGCCCTGGGCCGCTCCTGCAGCTCCAGCCAAAAAAAGTCATGTGACCAAGCCAACTACCTGTGTTCTGGAATCTAGGCCAATATATCGGCTCTTTACGTTTGTTCACTTACTTAGTACCAAGCGTCGAGCTAACACCTACAACACACAGCAGTCCAAGAGTTCCAACCTGCTAGCACTTCAACTTTGTTTATATTTTCGGCCTATTGAAGTGAACATGGAGTCTATCATCATGCCTACCGCAGCTGCCAACAGCATGGGGAGCAGTTCACCACCATCATCCGACAGTGATGCTGCAGAGCATGCAGAAATCGAGCACCTAAGCCACCCCTGGCCCCACCTAGAAACCTTCTATGGGCCTGTAATTACCAAGAAGATGTCTCTGGAGAAGGGCTTTATAACTTTATAATCTAGCCTAATTTAAGATTAAAAAGTTAGGCTATCGTTAATTTGATTGATAGCCTGTTAATTTTTAACCTAAACTAATGTTATTAGGCTACCCTAATCCCATCAAAATGCCTCAAAGCATGTAGGCCTAGGCTAAGTCTAACTTCTATATAGACTAGGCTATATAGCCTAGGCCTAGGTCTATAATCACTAATCCCATCAAAATGCCTCAAAGCATGTAGGCTAAATATTGCATGTTCTAACTTCTAAATATAGCCTAGGCCTATAGGCTAATTACTAATATAAGTAATTTTATTAGGCTAGGCCTAGGCTACCCTAATCCAATCAAAATGCCTCAAAGCATGTAGGCTAAATAATATTGCATTTTCTAACTTCTATATATATACGCTAGTCTAGGCTATAATCAGTCAATCACTAATTCCATCAAAATGCCTCAAAGCATGTAGGCTAAATATTGCATGTTCTAACTTTAATATTTAGCCTAGGCCTAGGTCTAGGCTATAATCAGTCACTAATTCCATCAAAATGCCTCAAGGCATGTAGGCCTAGGCTAAATATTGCATGTTCTAACTTCTATGTATAGGCCTATGCCTATAATGACACTCATTTTATTAGTGTCAAGTAGAAAGTGTTAATTTTGAAAGTATATATCATATAGGCCTAGACTAAATTTAGCCTACAATAAAATGTTATTAAATTTTGATCTGAAGCTAGGCCTTTATTCTGAGCATTAAAATTAATAGGCCTAGGCTACTTTCTATTAAATTACTTAATCTATCTAAAGTAGACCTATCGAGGCATATAATGCCTATTGCCATTCTCAAAGGGTGGACCACGAATAAATCGCCTCCTTGCACCTCTGTGATCCGGCGTACCTCCTCCTGAATGGTGCGGAATTGCAAATACTGATTATTACTGAAGCACTCTCCCTATAAACAAGTTGCCCCAACGTTTTACTGCCCATATGGACAAACTAAGTGGCCTATGCTATATATATTAACCCTTTCACTACGGGTGACGTTCTGGAATGTTTTGGCAATTTACAGCAATTTCCAAGCTTTAACCCTTAATTAGCGGCGAGCAACATAAGTCGAGTTAAATAAAGCTGGACTATGTGGCGGCGCTCGACATAACTCGAGTGGCAATTTCAGCACGTAATGTGGCTGAGAGAGAGAGACAAGTGGTGGCAGGAGACTAGCGAGCGTATGACTGCTCCAGACCACCGCGGCGAACCTACTGACACAAATCTCAGCTCCCTCCTCCCTCTCTCACTCGCTACATACTCAATTATGTACCGAAAGTACCGAATTACCTGCTTTTTGCACTCGCGTTGCACGGTTATTGCAAGAAAACTATCCATCATACAAGGATCGTTATGGTGTCATTCGAAAGCTCTGTTTATGCCCTTTCAGGGATAGGTACTTGTTTTACGTTCTGGGTCTTATTTAGGCATGAACATGATCACGTAAACAGCCCTATTTTGGCTAAAAACACCCCGCTGGGCGGTACACATAAATAAACCGCATAGGCCGCTCGTAAGGTGTTAAAAGCCTGTATGTATATCCTTGAGGTCCATGGAAGTTGGGCAACGTTATATTTAAGTAAATATATATATTTATTGACATTAGAGATTGAATTTATTGATTTACCCTTGATTCTGTAGTTTAAATTTAAAATTAATAAAAAACGGTTTGCGTTTGCATATTTACATTTGAGGACTAGAAATTTCACAAGGTTTGCACATTTGTGTTTGCTGAAGTTATGTTCTGGGTTTGCTGATTTGTGTTTGCTAACTTGACTTTTTGTTTGTGGTGCCCAGCTCTGCCCAAACCCAACAAAGAACCCACGCTACCCTCCTCGCACCGGCCCATCACACTCCTTTGCTCCCCCTCCAAAGTCATGGAACGCCTAGTATTACAACTAATTACACCCGACCTACCCCTAGCTCCAACACAACATGGCTTTAGGCCACTGCACTCAACAAACACCCTTCTCACAGACCTTACACAAAGGGCTTTTGACGGCATCAACTCGGCTAGACCACCATACAGATCACTATTAGCCACACTCGACATTAGTAAAGCCTTCGATGCCATCCCCCGCCACAACCTAACAAACAAAATCTACAACACAAACATGCACAACAACACAAAAAGGTGGCTGGCCAACTTCATAGCAGGCAGATGTGCACACGTATCTTTTGCCGGTCAGTCATCTAAAATCAGAAACTTTCCAAACGGAGTCCCACAAGGATCCGTCCTATCGCCCGCACTCTTCAATCTGTACATGCACGATATAACTACACCCAATACGCCCCAAATAAACTTAGCCTCCTATGCAGATGACATAACACTCACATGCACACACCATGACCCAAAAAGAGCAACAGATCTCCTTCAACCCTATCTCAACACACTACATGGCTGGTGCACTACAAACAGACTTTATCTAGCCCCACCCAAATCCACCGCAACCCTGCTCACAAGCTGGACAGGAGAACACAAATACATCCCTCAACTCACCATAAACAACACACCCCTAACACATACACACACACCCAAAATCCTAGGAGTAACATATGATACTCATATGATATTCAAACAGCACACCACAAACATTAAAAAGAAACTGACACCCAGACTTAACGCCCTCAGGTCACTTGCTCACACACAATTTGGACACAACAAAGAAACTACCACCACAGTATATAAACAATACATAAGATCAATGATGGAATACGCAAGCCCAGCCTGGGCTTCTAACCTAGCTGAAACACATCATAAGACCTTACAGACTATTCAAAACAAAGCCCTGAAGATCATTACAGGCTGCACAGCTACTGCACCCACAGATCACCTACATCAAGAAACCAAAATCCTCAAAGTCAAAGACCATCTGGACATGAAAGGCACTCAATTCCTGGCAGCAGCCTCCACGAACCAAGACCACCCACTAAACTACATGGCAACACACCCACAGACACCAAGAAATATCAAAACAACACCCAGCACACGGTATCACACACAATTACTGTCCTCTCTTCCTCCCTGCCCACCCCGAACCAACTTCCAGAAGCACATCCATACTCATATCTCTAGCCGATCCATCCACTCACTCACAGACAACACGCAGCTGCAAGCACGACCTCCCGAAATCCATCCTTCCGAATCCTCCCTTCCTCGCGAGGACAGAGTCCACCTGGCCAGGCTGAGATGCGGACACCATCCAGCTCTCCTGAGCTATCAGAAGAGACTGGATGACTCCGTTGTCGACGCCTGCCTGGGATGTAACACAGCACCCCATACCATTAAACACATCATAGAAGACTGCATTTCACACAACCACTTACACCAACAACACAATCTACACGCAATGAGAGCTCTGTGGGAAAGCCCGATTGTGGCCATGGCCTTCCTCAGGGACTCGGGGCTGTTCGGCCAGGCAGCTTAGGGAACAACAACAACAACAACAACAACTCGTACAGATTAATAGCTTTAACCAAAATGGTCACACTCCTTAACCCTTGTTTAGCGGGGTGTTTTGGGCTATTTTGGGCATATTCAGGCCCTCCTGAATGATCAATCAAGTATCTGCATGAAAATAAATGTATTCAGCAAAAAACTAGGGGCTAAAAGCTTCAAAATGAGACCAGAACGAGCTACGTAGCACTTGTGGTTCTCATGCAGTGGTGCCACCAACATGGGAGTTTAGCGTATAGCGGCATATTTTTTCCCACTACGCTCACTACTGGTAACACTGCCGGCCTCTCGAGAACAGAGGGAGCGTAAGTCAGTGGGTGGCGGTAAGCCCTGGGTGTCGGACGTGTGGCCTGCTGCGCTCCCGGCCATTTGCACTCGATTTTAACCCTTTAAAAGCCTTAATAATGCTCCTAACTTGCTGCAAATTGGTGCAAGACTTAAGTCGAGCGCCGCTCTTTAAGGGTTAATGGTCTAAGTGGCCATAGCCAAAATGGCTACACTATATTCCTTTTGTACTTTCTCCATGCCCGATTAGATACATGATATTTTGATATATGTGGCACAGCCCTTGTATCCAACACAATACCCTGCGTGCAACCTCGCTCGAACCCCGCACAACGTTGCTTGCAACTTTAATTATTATTATTATTATTATTATTATTAAAGTAAAGTAAAGTTAAAGATTAATATAATTACAAGAAATTTGAATTACTAATGGAATTATTTACAGAGAGATTAAATATAAAAGTAAAATATTAGTTATAACTCTTACAAATAAAAAAAAACAAATAAATATAAATATATACAAAAATATTATAAACTAAAAACATGAAATTATGACATTGAAATATAGTCACGTGCTCATTCCTGGTTAATGAAGATTGTTAGCCTAGGCGTCACACTCTCTAGTTGGTAGATTGAAGAGAAGGTAAGTAACAACCCGACTGTACTCCAGGTATTCACAGAGACACCACCCCGAGCTATAGTCCAAGTAACACTGAAGTTAGTCTAAAAATATGATCACTCATAGACTCGGGAAAGAGCTGGTCACTAAGAAAAGAAACTCGCCCCCTAGTGGTGTGTGGCGAGTTAATGATCATTGCAGAGTATATACAAAGGTTCATGGCGCTGGTGTGGTGCTTTGAAGCTCCATGTAGAGGTAGATTTGGTTGGATGAGGCTTCAGGAAGGGTTGAGCAGGCTCGGAGTGTGGTGCTTTGAAGCTCTATGTAGAGGTAGAGTTGGTTGGATGAGGCTTCAGGAAGGGTTGAGCAGGCTCGGAGTTTCGAGGGACGTAACAATTTCCAAACAAAAATTAATATACACGAAATGCACCTTCCATTAATTTAAATAAGCGGACTATAATGGACTATTTTCATGATCAATCTGTCCTACACTACTTGATTTTACACTTAAGCTCAATTTCTGGTGGGCCCAAACCACCTTGAGGAGGAACTGTTTCTGCTTCTTCTCACGCGTGATACTAGAATTGAATCTCTTCTTCAAAGCGATACCCCACTCGGTAAGGTAATGTCGTCGACCCCCTTCAGGGCTTTCACCCTCTTTTGCGACGTGATACAATCTTGGTTATTGATCCAACACTCTGGATGTTTCTGGAAAAAGGTGGGAGACTCTAATTCTGGAAGCATCGCGCAAAAAATTACTTCTTTGGTTGACGAAGAGCTCGATGGGTTGTTGTGGATTGAAGTTCTACAGATCGAGCCGTTTGAATCCCTTCGAGGCGGGGATTGAAGTCGTTGGACCATCTTGTGCTTTGTGTCCTTTGGAATGCAGGCATTGAAAAAACCAAGCCCCACGAGTTCCTCTGAGAGATACCACAGGTGCCTTTTCAAGGTCGTGGATGCCGTGTGGCTGACTTCCTTGTCAGGGTAGGCCTTGAGCAGGCGGAGGAACTCCAAATCATTCAGTGGAGCTTGATTCAAGACCATCGTCTCTCGTTCCACTGCTTCACGTACGCGTGGGAGATGAACAAACACAGCTGCCAAAGTCCTGCTTCTTCCCTGGCGATCAGGTCCAGTTGGTGACAGAACATGATGGTCTTGAGAGCATAGATGGCTTTGGCCATTCATCTGGCATGGTGATAGGCCCCAGGCTGACGAAATCCACCCTGAACCTGACCGTCAAAGAAGCGGTAGGAAAGGACGAGGAGTTAATGTTAGTCTTCTCGGAGATGTGTGCCGCAGGAAAGCGTCTGATGCAGGCATTCCTTCATAGAAGACACTTGATTTGCCCAGTAGCCAGTTGTTGGGGGATTGATTTTGTCACTGATGCACAAGAATGACCCTTGGATGATGATGGCCCACTGCTTTTGAAATCTTTTGAAGAGAAGATTGTTAGGGGAAGAGGATGGCACCAGACATTGCACGAAGACATCCTTGAATAAGACCTCCGAGATGTAGTGACGGCAAGCCAACCACAGCATGGGATGGCCCAACTCCTGCTCAATGTGAATCTAAGCACCTTGGATCATCCCCGTGTTCACAACTGTGGTGTTGAATCACAATCCAACGATTTGCTCCGAAATGCCAAAAGCCTGAACTTCCTGGAGTACGGATACAGCCTGTTCTCGTCCAGTGACGTCCACTGCAGCCGGTACACCAAGAAGTTCCTCGACTCCACCACCCATCACTACAATCGCAATCCAGTCAACCTCCTTTTTCTCCTTAGCGATATCTTACACGAGTTCCCCATCCCAGTGCAAGAATTGAATTGAATTGAATTGAATTGAAATATTTGTATTTACCCTTTAGTATACAATACAATTTTGCTTACAAATGATTTGTTAAAAACAAAAATATATAATAATAATACAAACAAATAAGGCTGAGCCTTTTGAGAGATGTCTCTCTTAAAGGCACCTGGCTATAACTCGATCTATCAAAATGCAATTGTATATAATATACTTAGTCACAGCTATGTGCCCTGGGAACTACGTGTTGTAAAGAATTTTTCTAACTTCGAAAAGGGATGTATGTAGGCAAAATATAATAAAATAAAACAAATTAAATTAATGGTGATTAACACTGAGGTCACACTCACTTCCCAGAGCTCACAGCTGATTGTTTTTTTATCACAATTACCCATGTAATACCATTTACAAAAATTGAATATATATAACATACATTGTACAACTATTGACTTGATGTTCAAAGGCCATACTCGCAATTATACCCACAATTCGACACAAAGACACATACGCTTCCCTAACAGTATATGCCTAATTAGTAAAGTACATAAACTGTGTTGTGCATGGAGTACACACTTACACCATTCATTTAGACCTATATATGAGAACATGGTAAATAATTTACTGTAGACTATATATCCATTTCTATAAAAAAAAATAAAAAAATTGTATACAAATGCCAACTACACATACATTATATACACCTTTACAGAAAAAAATAGAAGCATGTTTATTACAAAATAGTATTCAAGCTCATTCAACCCTTTACGTGACTCTACACATACAGTATATACACGCACAGTCAGCGTAAATATTGTTAAAGGTTATACATTTGTCGATCTAGGTGATAGGGATGTTGTAATTATTGGTAGTATAATTGGTGATATACCTATTTTAGTAGTCACTGTTGATATTGTGTTAATAGATTTTTTTTTAATTGTCTCTTAAACCGAGATATTTCCTGTATATTTCTTAAATTTTGAGGTAATCCGTTCCACACCTTAACTCCATGATGTTTTATACATGTCTGAGCTTGACTAGAAGTCATGAGAGGAATTCTTAATAGATCAGCTCCCCTTAAATTGTACCTTTCATTGTTACTAGGTGTAAACAAATCAGTCCTATCAAGGTTATGCAGACATTTGAATACGAAAAGCGCACTGCAGTAAGTATTGTTATCCTTAAATTTAAATAATTCAAGTTTATTAAAAAGTTAATTTGTGTGGGCATATCTTGATTTATGTGATATAGTTCTAATTATTCTTTTTTTGTGATTTTTCAATAGTTAATAATTTGGTTTTACTAGTTGCACCCCAAATTGTTTGGCAATATAACAACTGTGGATAGATAAGACTATAATATAATTGTTTTAGAGCACTAATATTAAAGCAGTGTCGTGTAAGGTAGAGTATGCCACATTGCTTATTAAGTTTGTTTTTCAAATCATGTATATGTATGCCCCACGACAGCCTGCTATCCACCACAACACCAAGAAACTTTATATGTTCCTCCTCCTTTAGTACATTATTTCCAATCTTAATTGGTGCTAAATTTTGAGCGATAGATTTATTCCTCTTAAAAATTATATACTTAGTTTTGTCAATATTAAGAGTAAGCTTATTAGCTTGTATCCACCTTGCTATGTTATTTAGCTCATTATTGACTAAATCTATTAGGAAACGTAGATCCCTGTGTCTGGCATACAAAGTGCTATCATCGGCAAATAACAGGAAGTTAAATATAGTGCTAGAGTTTATAAAATCATTAATATATAAAATGAAGAGCAGTGGGCCCAATATGGACCCCTGTGGGACTCCATATGTTATAAACTGTTGTTCAGATTTGCAGTCCTTATATTGCACATATTGCCTCTGATTACTTAAGTATGACTGAAACCAAGTATGTGTAATATCTCTAATTCCATAATGTTTGAGTTTATCTAACAAAATCTGATGGTGAACCGTATCAAATGCCTTAGACAGATCTAAAAATATGCTTATTAAATAATCTTTATTGTCAAAGGAACTGAGGATATCACTTTTGAATTTTGATTAGGCTAATTCAGTGCAACGTCCTTTCCTAAATCCATATTGGGCATCTGACAAAATACCATTAGTAGTGCAATAATCCATGAGCCTATCAAACATAACTTTTCTAATATTTTACTTATGGCAGGTAAAACAGATACTGGTCGATGATTTTTAAAAAGACCTACATCTCCTGACTTAAAAATAGGTATTATTTTGGCAACTTTAAGATCCTCAGGGAAAATCCCAGTCGCGAATGAACTATTACATAAGTGTAAAATAATAGGTGACAGTATATGGATAACCTTCCTCACTATAGACATAGGTATGTCATCATAACCCGGAGAAGAATCCCGCAATTTTTCTATGGCATGCAATAATTCATCTTGTGTAATAGGTGACATATTAAATACAGTTTCTTGCCTGTTTAGTAAGTAAGTATTATAATCTACATTTTGATCAGTAATATTTTCTGCAAGAGATTTCCCCACATTGATAAAATAAGAATTGAACTTACTAATGGACCCGAAGCTTCGAACTTTCAGGTCAACTCTTCTTCCATCTCCTTTCGGATCTTGTTCCGGGGTCTATGAACAGTTGCTGGCGAGAATACCAGCTCATCCAGGTCATGAACCAAACCCTGAGCTGCTGCTGCAAAGGACGACGTTGCTTGTCTCACGGAAAAGTTATCACGATCCCAAGCAGCGATGAGATTTGGGTCCGCAAGGGCCTTCCTTCGCCTCCTCTTTGGAGTCTGGGCACATCTCGTCGGCATCATCCTTGTCTTCTGTGTTGGTTTCAGTGCTGCTACCATCCTCCGATTCCGACTCAAAGCGCACCACTTCCATGAGCTGTGTCACCTCAGGATCTGATTTCTTCTTAGCCTGGTCTGCAATTTCCCTATTTTGCTTCTCAGCCTTCTTCTTCACTGTCTTCTGGTCCACCCCAGCAAACTTGACGACATGCGGTTTTCCCTCTGCGAGGTGCGAGGTGAGAAAATCCTTGTCCTCCTGAGGGACCTTGGAGGAGGATAGTGTGGAGGAGTGAACCAAGTCAAAGAGAATCCAATTTTGCATTAGTGAAAAAAGTGGCCAACTTGAGTGACCCATAAAAATCCTCCTTCAGCTGCCAAATTTTGTATGAACAATATTTTTTAAAGGTGTAATGCGGGCAAGAGTCGCTCCTACCCGAAATCCTCAATTTGCATATATATATATATATATATATATATATATATATATATTTTTTTTTTTTTTTTATATATATATACATATATACAGTATATATATATATATATATATATATATATAAATATATATATATATACAGTATATATATATATATATATATATATATATATATATATATACATATATACAGTATATATATATATATATATATATATATATATATATATATATATATACTGGTATATATATATATATATATATATATATATATATATATATATATATTGTTACGAATTCTCTTCAGAACTCATACAAAGTCTAAATAGACCTCGGACACAACAACGCGAATCTGACTACTTCAGAAGACAGGTAGGGTTAATATTCCAATTCAGGTAAATCTACACTGCTATCACATGGAAGTAAATCATATTGATACAGCGTCAATGGATTCATATAATATTATAATTAACTTCTGTCACTGTACAATAGCCTACTGTGAAGTAAATTATATAGGCACTCCTCAAGATGAAATGAGTTAGGCTAAGCATACTTCTCAAAAATATCAGAAATGAACTTGAATAAATATCAAAGAAACACGTTGATAAATTACTCCTATAAAGCATCAAGACTCCTCACTTAAGCAGGCAATAATAAATACAGTGAATTTGATTGTGAATTAAAGAAACATTTTGACTCAAATGACTCATCAAATATCGGGTGCTTAATTAAGCCAACAAAATATAAATGTCCCACTGGGATATAGTCAAAACAATATGGGAAATATAAATGTCCCACTGGGATATCGTCAAAACAATATGGGAAATATAAATGTCCCACTGGGATATCGTCAAAACAATATGGGATATCTGTATGACAATGTCCCCCAACAATGTCTGCCAGATTAGCAATAAGAAATAGTGTTATCTCACTCTTATAATTACCTCTCCAAAATTAGTTTTCTATATATGCTATATGCTATATCTATATGCTCAGGCCCAATCCCCATTTTGGGGGTAGCCGACTCAAGACAGAGCAAGAACAGGGAAAACACAAAAACAACATAAAACAAAAAATAAACACAGATATAAAACAAACTCTCACACATCCAGGTCACCCAGGAGAAGACCCAGAGACCCGGGTTACCAAGGTCGCTCCAGCACTCCCCCGGCCCCTGACCACCAGGAGAGGTTCCGATCTCGGCAGGCAGACATGCAGCGAAGCCAAAGCGACAAGCCCTCCCACCACACTTCCAGGCACACCCTTCATATTAATCGTCTCCCCGGGCCAGGCGCCTGATGGACTATTATCTAGTCCAACTTGCGCCCGACCCCTTACTCCAAATGACCACGTGTTCACTCAACTATTCACAAGCATTCTCCATTCACTCCTGTCCACCACCACTTCCCCTGCCTGATCTATAGTCATTCCTCTATCATCCAAAGCCTTTCTTACACAGTCTCTCCATCTCAATGGGGGTCTTCCTGCCCTTCTATCTCCCCTTGTACCTGACTCACATATTCTCTTTGTAAGCCTTTCATCTCCCATTCGTTCAACATGACCATACCAGCTCAGCACCCTTCTGTCCACTCTGGCTGACAAATGTTCCTGCTGCCCCACTCTCCTACGTATCTCTTCATTTCTCAATCTGTCTCTACGAGTAACTCCACACATACTCCTCAAGCAGCTCATCTCCATCACATCCAGCCCTCTTTTCTCCTTTTTCTTCAGAGCCCATGTCTCAGCCCCATACATCACTGTTGGCACAACAATTCCTTGATACAGTGCACTTTTTACTTTCACTCCGAGATTTCTCGTCTTCCACATACTTCCCATTGCTCCGAAAACCTTCCTTCCTTCACACACTCTCTGTTTTACCTCCACTTCCATACCTCCACTCCTGCTTATTGTTCCTCCTAGATATTTAAAACACTCTACTTGTTCCAATATTTCCCCATCCAGCCTCACATCTAGATTCACCCTATGCTCTCCCCTATTACACACCATTACTTTACTTTTATTGACGTTCACCTTCAGTTTCCTCCTTCCACAAACCACACCAAACTCTTTGACTACCCGCTGCAGTTTCTCATCAGAATCCGCCACCAATGCTGTGTCATCAGCGAACAGCAACTGATTCAACTCCCAATCTCTACCATTCTTTCCTACTAAACACAATCCTCTTCCCATAGTTCTCCTTTTCACCTCCCTCACCACACCATCCATAAACATATTAAACAGCCATGGTGACATTACACAACCCTGTCGCAAACCTACCTTTACCTCAAACCATTCACTCAACTCACCAATTAGTTTTCTACCCACAGCTAACTCAAAGACAACTGCAGAGGTTGAAGTAACTAAACTAATGGTTTCTAAATACCCCTGATGGTAACAAAGGTTTTAAAGAATCCCTAATAGGCTCAAAATTGCGTCATATTTCGGAGAGGGTTAATGTGCAAATTATATGCTACCGAAAATCATTAATCAAGCATTCTATAAGCAAGCTATTCCACTGGAATGTTAAATCACACAAACACCCCATATGAACATCCTAACAAATGCACTCATATGAAATAATATACTCCAGTTCATCAGAGATGTAATAATTATATAATTATATCTTTGATCAAAAGGTCAATCAACACACATAAATATAAATCAATACAAGAGATCACTGCAAAAATGTATATATTGAGAATAGCAAGGCTCCGTATTAACACACAAATACTCACACAAACAATCGTGTCTGTAGTTCAAGATGCCAGGAGCAGCCCTCCTCTGCCATCAGCTGTCACCACTCGTCTCTGTCTGAGGGACCGCGTACACATGCACACACACACACCTGCAACACCAGCAGTCGCCCTCAACCTGCCACACCTAGCCCTCGTCTTCCCTTGTGGGTGCCTGCGAGGGAGTATATATACGGGCGGGGCCTTATGCTCACTGAGGGGCACTCCTCACATTCAAAATGTCCAAGATGACAAAACACAGTTATTGGTCCCATATATACATTAGAGGGTGAATATCCCAATCACAAGACCCTCAGTCGATATATAGACACCGCCCACACAATCTATTTCACAAGGCATCCTCGGACAATGCGAGGTATTCATATAAGCACAGATAATATCACTTATCAAGTCTTGCAAACCCTCGACTTGATTATAAAGTTCTAACATCATATAATCTCATTTGCCCATCATAAAGTTTCTTAAATACATCATGCCACTCTTGTAATAATACACTGATTGTAATCCTGGACACATTAATAGTCTATGGGCTGATATAAAAAAGATGATGCAATATTAGGCAAGAACCCGTCACTCTTAGAACCATTAGTTGGGTCCTCTATAGGGAAACATTCCACACTCCTTGTCTTTTACAGTAGTAGTGTCCCTATATAAATAATTAACTGTTTTTCAACATTTAAAAGCACATAGATGATATACTGCTCACACAAGTGATGTCCTGACGTCCTGGCGCTGGCCAAGGGCCGGTATACCTTACAATATATATATATATATATTATAGGTTTGACTCCTGCAAGGAGATAAAGAAAACCTAATATTTAGTAGTGGCCCCGTAATCATTGACGATTATGCCTATTACATAAGGCCTCCTCTTCAAACGCTCATTTACCGTAGTTTGAATCTACCGCGCAGAGCATAACAAATTTGAGGAGCCTTCATCATGAGCGCACGCAACCTCACTCATGGTTCTGTCATTATAAAATTAGGTTCTCACTACGAAAAAACTTCGTAACAAATAATAAATAAAAAGAAAATAAGAATAACTATTCATAAGCTTTCCATATACTCGTGGATGTACTTGTGTGGATATTTGACCAGATGCTGACTTCAGGCGTCATACTTCCTTCTTCACTGACATATCAAGTAAACCAAAATCCTTAATACATCAACGAATGGGAAGGGGATGGTGGGGAGGGCCCCAGTCGTCAATGATTACGGGGCCACTACTAAATATTAGGTTTTCTTTATCTCCTTGCAGGAGTCAAACCTATAATTTATTAGTGGCCCCTCCATCATTGACGATTATGCCTGATATCTAAGACTGGAGGGGGACATTCGTAATCATATCATAACTCTAGCAAAAGCAGATAATCAAACAACCACATAGTATTCTTACTTTGTAAAAAATATATATTTTTGCGCATAAACTTTATACAGCATATATATACAAAAAGGGGTACAAGCAGGAGCGTGCTTCGAAGAAGCCTGCTTGATTAAAAAGGGTTAACTCTGAGACTCTGTACACAGATCTGCTAGTTAAGAAGGCACCCCACTTAAAGTAAGTGGTGAAAAATAAAAACTTATAAGTCTACATGTGCACATATAAACCCCATTAAACTAGTGGATATATTCCTAAAAATATACCCAAACATAAAATGAACTCTTGTACTTTCGCAGAAGTACTGAACTCTTGTACTTATGCAGAAGTACTTACATCAAAAATAAAATTCGCAGTCGCAACTACTGAGATTTCTTAAAATTATATTGCTTCACAGCCAAAACTACTTACAACAAGAATTGTTGTTTTACTACTATTGTACTTTAGCACAATTTCCTGTAATGAATACTACAGAGAAATTTTATATCACAACACCTACATACAGTATCACAGCTCGTATGCTCCGTACACATACTCCGGCGGGGTCTAGGGTGTCCTATGTTACACTGACTGCACCCCCCCCCCCCTCTTTTCTTAATCTAAACAATAAGTGACTTAGAGGCCACCTAGACCCTCTGCCTTAAAGCTATACATGGCATGGAAGGTCTGTCTAGAGCTACTGAAAGGTATCGATCAAAAACGTATGATTAGAGGACCATAGGTGCGTGGACGCTATGTCCTCAACAGAAAAATTCTTAAGGAAACGCAAAGAGGCCGCCCATTTGTGTAAATCGTGGGCTCTTCCCACGACGCCGGGATTACTCTCTTTAATGACTTCGACTAGGAGAGAAGCTAGTTTACGTTTCATTAAGAGTTTGCCCATACTTGCTACCCATAAAGCACCCTGTCGATTCAGAGGCGCTACTCTCAAATATTTGGTTAGAGCTTGCAGTGGACATAAATTATGGTGCACTTTTCCCCTTTTCAACGCCGGCACCGTGAACTCTGAAAACACGTGTTCACTGTGTTAATTTTTGGCGATGAACCCCGGGGAAGGTGCAAAGTGAATACACTCATTGAGCCTACCAAACCTTATGCAATTAGGTGTGTTGCTCATCGCCGCCAGCTCAGATACCCTGTTCCCGGTAGCCAAAGCCATAAGGAATACTGCCCTTTTTAAAAGTAAGTCAAAATCTGCAGTATTTTGGTACAGACGGGAATGAAGTAAAGACAACGCTTTGTCCAGAGACCAGGTAGGCATGAGCTGACGGGGAGGTGGGCGGAGTTTAAAACATGCTCTCATGAAACCTGTTTCCTCCGCTAGTGCCATGGCTGTTATGTGATTTTTTAACGTTACTACAGATAGACGTTTCTGCTCGAACATATAGTTAAAATATTGAAAAACCAAAGCCACCGAAGGTACGGTTTGTTCTGTTCTAAGTATCCAAGAAGTAAAGGACTGCCAGTGCGATTGATACTGTCTCTCTGTAGATTGGGTATATTGATCCATGAATTTATCGGTCACGTTTCTACCATACGGTGTTAGCCACTTGGCCTCCTGAATGTCCATAATGCAAAAGTCAGCGAGGTCTCTAGGTTGCCAATCGTGTCTAAGTGGAAATACCCGACCGGGAGCGACACCGGGTTCGGGCACCACATTTTCAATTGCTGTCACCACAACTGCGCCGGCCACAGGGGCGCGATTAACGAGACTACGCCCCGATAATTCTGTAGTTTGTTTACTACGTGGCACATTAGAGAAGCGTCTGGTGGCGGAAACAGATAAACGGAACTCCACCTGTTCCAAGCCGTCACCAGTGCGTCGGGTCCTCCCGCCGGCGTTATTGTCCGGCGGGTGAGGTACAGCGGGAGTTTGTGAGTCTCCTCGGACGCAAACAGATCCACTTGTGGACGGTAAGGCTCCGCAATCATTTGGTCGAAAATGTTTTGCTCGAGCGCCCATTCTACTGTTGTGCTCTGTCTCCGAGACAGAGCGTCTGCCCAGACGTTTGCTACGCCTGGGAGATAAGATGCGTGAAGATGAATGTTCAGCTTGTCAGCAAGAACTAAAATCTTTTCTGACACGTTTAGCAACTTCTGAGATCTCGTTGACCCTTGTTTCTGAATGCAGTGAACCGCATTCAGATTGTCCATCCTGAAGGCCACCGATTTGTCCCGTAAAGTGGAGCCGTGAGCCTGAAGGAAATACAAGGGGACTAGTAACTCTTTGACATTGATGTGGGAGGTTTCTGAATGGGACCAAAGCCCTTGGCCCTGATGCCCGTGGTTTTACTGAAAGCCCCAACCTATCGTTCCTGACGCATCCGTGTCTACTCATACCGTCGGCGGAGGAGAGGTCCATGACATGACCGAGTGCAATGTTTCCCTCTTCGCCCAGACCGCTAGTAAGCTGTGTATTAATTTTGGGATGGGCCATAATGTTTCCGCCGGCAATAGTGGAAAAATTTGTTGCCCTCCAATATTAACCCGTCCAGCACCAGCGACGCATCTGGCGCGTCGGCGATGTATTAACGCACAGCCCCAGCGACGCGTCTGACGAGTCACCCTAATTGCTCCGACCGTAACCTCAGGTGTAGCCACTCGAGAGGGCTCAGATTTGTATGGGAACTGTGTACGTATCCCACGCAACCGTGCTGATGGTTGAAAACTCTCAAAGTCCACGTGCATGCGCGTGAGCGCGCAATAACCTGTTTTTTTGGGGTAATTGCCTTCAATTTTTTACTCTTGTATAATACGTTTTCGGGGGCTCTGTAGGACCATTCTTTAAGCTTTTTTAGCGGTTTTTCGTGGTTTTTCCTTCATTCCTAACCCATTCGCTATTGTTTCTGGAATAAAACCATTTTTTGAAAACCGGCCGGGTTCTGGTGAACAAACAATACAAAACTAGCCAGGGCTCCACGGGTTAAACGTTTGACTTTCAACCGGCCCAACTTTACAGTTAGTTGAATCCAGTTGAGAGAGCCGACCAGAGATTCCCAGACTCTCTGTGTCGTAGTCAGACTGTGAAGAAACATAAACAGTTTCTTGCGAAACCTGTTCCGATTGTCCACACTCTGACTCAGAGTGAGAGCAGCTGTGTCCCAGACCAGCCATATCCACTGGACCACTCGTGAGGGAACAAGGTTTGACTTTACCGGGTTTACCTTGAATCCTAGAGATTTTACATGATTTAATGTTATGTTGACATGCTTGATGCATAACTGTTTCGTCTCTGCCACCACCAGCCAGTCATCTAGATACCAAAAAATCCTGATCCCTTGTTCTAACATGGGCATCAGGGCTTGCCGGACTAATTTCGTGAATAAGCGAGGTGCTAGGTTCAATCCGAACGGCATCCTCTGAAAGACATAAGTCTGATGCATTATTCGTAAGGCCAGAAATCGTTGAAACCGTTTGTTTACCGGGACGTGCCAATACGCGTCTGTCGGGTCTAAAGAACACATCCACCCTCCCGGCGGAAGTGTTAGCCTGATTTGATTCACTGTCAGTATCCGGAAGGAAACGTTGTGAATGTGGAGGTTCAGATAAGACAGGTCTACGACCGGCCTCATCTGAACACTGTCCCTTTTGGGCACTAGAAAAAGTTTGGACATAAATACTGGGTAATTTTGAGGGACCGGGATGATGACATTCTTGGCGATCATCTCTTGGATCAGTGACTCCACCTCTAATGAAACAAAATTTGCCTTTGCCGGCTGACGTAAGCGAGGTCACCGGAGCCACTGCCAGGTGATGCCTTTGCGTGCCACCATCCTCGCCCATGTGTTTAATGGCCATGCGCGATGACACGCCCGGAATGACCCAGTTAGCAGACAAGGGTTCGCCGGCTGGACTACCCTCTGATCCACCCGCCGTAAGACTGAGTGAGAGAGACCCTAGTTTTTTGGTGGTGGTGGTGGTGTATGCTTAGATGACTGGCCGGGTTTGGCAGGAGACGGGCCCTGGCCCGGTCGTTGATACTTTTGTCCTTTATGACTACCTGAAAACTTTCCTTGCTTGTATCTGTACTGAACCTGACCTTGGGTGGAAGAGGACTTAGGCAGATGAAAGGGCTTTGCCCCACCAGGCTGAGCTTTTGCGACTGGTTTGGTCTTGGTAAAATTGGTAGCAGGGATCTTAGATGGGGCGGGACTGTGCTTAAAGGCCTGAGCCATGTTGAACACTGTTCTCCACACATCCGGGGACATTAAAGAGGCAGTTAGAACAGGGGACATTACTACTTGATTTGCAATCCTATCCGGGAGCTTCTTCACGAGAAACATCCTTAGATCTTGTCTTGCCCGCACCGCCTCTAGCAAGGCTGTACGGATATCTCCCAGTGACTGTATAGAAGTCTGGAGTAGCAAGCGTCTAGACAGTTCGATTGCCTTTCTGACTTCCGCCTCCACGATTGCCTGAGCAGATCTTAGCATTGACTTTGCTACCTGTTGTGTGACAATATACTGGGAAAACAGTCTATATGCCTTCCCACGTAGCCTAAACTCCCGGTCTAGGTGAGCTGTGGAAGGTGTAGAATAGGGATCTTTAAGCTCGCATAGATTAATTTTAGGGGCAGCTAAAAATGCAAATAAAGCAGAGGGAACTCCGTCGGCAGAGAATACCGGCAGAGAGAACCAAGAATGGCTTTCTTGTGGAATTTGATGTGAAGATTTAGAGCTAAAAATTGTTGCAAAGTTCTGAGCCTCCACTTCCCATTCCACCCAAGGTCCCGGACCCAACTGCTGCACCTTCAAAACTGGATTTGCGGCTTTGTCTGTGAACGTCTGGTGTTAGAGCTGAGAGTGCTTTTATATCATTGAAACCGTCATGCTTGGTCCAGTCCGAAAACAGTTTTGAAGCTGACGCAGGGGGTAGGGCAGGTGTAGAAGTATACACAAAATAATCATGGTGATAATAGTTAGGAATGGCCTTAATATTAACATCAAGTACATTTCCCATAATATCTAAAGCACGTAACTTTCTAGATTTATTACCCTGGATTACCCACTCCCGTGGTACCGGAAGTTCCCCTGACATAGTGGATTGTGCTACCTCTGGCTTTGCTGGGAACATTGTTACCCATGACTCATCCGGCCCATATAAGAGGGGCATAGCTCCCTTTCTGATCGGTGCCTTGTCTAAAGGGGGAGGATTTACATCTGCTACTACTCTCACATTGGAAGTAGTTAGTGCCGCCGAAGTTGGCCTAGTAACAATAGTAGGTGATACAAGGGGAGGGTGCGGAATTTGTGCCAAGGCAATGGAAGTAGCCAGAGGTCGGACATTCGATGCTGTCGTGGAAGCTCCCAGACCAACTGTAGGAGTCTCCGGCTGCTGGCCAAAAAACTTAGTTAGTGCATTCGCTAGTAACCCATTAATTTCATCAGCTGTGACAAATTTAGCAGAGGATGAACTATGTGGCGAATAATTCCTACTCGGAGAGTCGTCTATCAAAGAACCTGACTCTTGAACCTCCATCTCAGAAATTATAGAATCCTCATCCCTTTCCTCCGGCCTCTCATGAGAGGAATCCCGCCGAAGCCGGGACCCTTTCATACTGCCATGTTAAGTCCGGGATGGACGAAGGGATCTCAGCGTCCCGGTGGACGTCTGCCACTACCTGTGTTGCCTGAAAAAGACGTGAACCTTCACTCCATGGCTGGGAGTACCTCCAAACTCCCCGGTCTTGGCCGGAACTCACTTGTGAGCTAGGTACCACATCAATTACCGAGCCCTCACTCGAGCCCACTAGAGGGTAATACCTTTTGGCAGAACTCTCTAAGTCTAAAGCTGGTACATGTGAACTGGGAATAATATCTGGTGACAACCTGTCCGCCGGTATGTCCTCCATCACAGTCTCTGACTCCACTCCCGACCTGTCAGATTGGACATTAGACATGTCGGGAGTAGAGGCAGAAAGCGAGGTACGAGGCTCCGGCGAACGCCGGGAGGCCTTTCGTACATGAGTATCCTTTTTTGAAGACGTGTGACTTCGTCTTGACTTTTATTTCACACTAGGACTGTCCTTGGTCTTCTCCTCCTTGCTCTTCTTCCTCGAAGGTGAAGTAGAGTGACTAGGTGTCTGCTGTCGGAGGGGAGACCTTGACTTGGACCTCGACCTTGATTTGGAAGCTGTCGCCGGGGGTGTCGGCGTTCGAGATCTCTTAGATGTGCCGGGGGAGGGAATATGCACTTTACCCTGCCCAGTCTCTGCTGACTTACGCACATTTACTCTACTTTTAGAAGGGGTACGTTTAAGTGGGGGATGCCTAACAATCAATCATTCCCACAGAACTACATTATCGCACTGAAGAGCTTTATGAGCCACTGATGTAGCATAAGTTGTTAGGAGTTGTCTGACTTCTTGCAATGCAACCTCCGCGGCCTGATCATTGTGCTGTAAGACTTGGATACTTAACCGACTACAAAAAGCACAATTCTTAGTAACCCACAAACCCCTTGACCGGTCTAAGCATTTGACGCATCTGATGCACAGTGTATGCGCAAAAATCGGGATCCCTGAACAAGAGGGTGTTAAGCACAGAGCAAAAACAGGGTCTAGTGTAGCCATGACAGAGACTGGAGAAAAGCTAACCCACCTCCGAGCTTCTCCTGGTCCTCTGTTGACCCGCCGGAACTCCGTCCTGGGAAAAAGAAAATTTCCAGGAATTAATGCTCATAAGGTTACCACAAAAATTTCTAACACAAGTGTTAATAAACCGCCGGGCAACGAGACGTAATACACCACTATTACCTCTTGTTAGCCTGTAGCTTCATATGTAAAGATTTTAGAATATCGTTACTTGTCCAAAAGATTTAAGAATATCCTCTGACATGATATAAAGACGAGCATATCTTTATAAATGACGCAGTCTTCCCAGTGGTTTTTTGTTCAACGGAAACCCATATTAAGACGCCGGCCTCCTTATTATATCGCAGTTAAAAGGGTAAGCCTATCTTAATTTTTAGATCTGACTTCTCTTGAAGTCTTCATAGATCGCCGTATTTTGAAGGCCTCGATACCCAATTGTATCCCTCAATTGTCTGGCCAACCATACCGAATTGCAAATCCGTTAATCCCACCCTCCCACGGTTCAACCGCCGGGTGTGAAATTAATTTAATGTTAACCCCAATTGTTCCTATCCCCACTTCTTTGCAAAAGCTCGCCGGGGTGGAAAGACCAATCAAACAAAACAGCCTAGTTTTTCAATGGCTTTGCAAAAACCGGGAAAAACTATACTCAACAGGTGTCCGCATGAACACCTAGTAAAATGGGTACAGCCCACCCGCCGGGAAACACACAGTAAGCCTGAACACAGGCTCCACTACAGAGACGCAGTTCCTGGAGAGCCCTCAAGCCACCACTCGCCGGGGGAATCTAGCCTATTTTAACCACGCGTGATTAAAACTCGGCAACCAGCCGGATTTTCTCGGCGCAATCGAGAAAACCCGCCGGAAAAGGCAACCCACACTAACCAGACGCAGTCTGCTATACACAAAGAGGCCCTGGATAAAGCCAAAACACAACTAATCCAGGACATACATGACACAGTAGAATATATTTATACAATAATTCAATAACACTTGTACATGTAAAAAAGCTACGAGTGGCTGGCTAGGCCTAAACAGATGGAAACATCACTTAATCACGTCGTAATATAAACAAAAAGCACTGTATCATATCACAACAGGAACATCCGCCATCACAACATCGTAGAAAAAATACCGGGAGAGGGATGCACTGACTCGGGACCTAGAAAAAACTTCACTAAGTGAAGAAAAATAAGCTAGGAACGTCAGTATACAAACAAATAAGGCAACATCTTCAGAAAGATAAGAAGAAGCCTGATAACGCGTAGTTAAAGCCAACTAAATAACTAGGCTAGCTAGCCGCGAAAAACGTATCACGCGTCCACCACGGGACCATGAGGGTACACCCGAAATAGGCGTCCCAAACACACGACCCAAATACACTGAACTGCGGGATACCCGCCCATGACACTCCTGCTACGCGTATCCTAACCTTACTCGATACATCCCAGAGTAAATAAATGAGAAAAAACTCACGAGGGACGCAGCAATTTTTTTTATTTTTTTTTTTTTAAGAGACAATGAACGGAGGAAGGAAAAACACAGATAAAACAAAAAGGTCCATGTGCCTAAAGGCATCCTCCATTCATAAAATGTTTGTAACAACTGGATTTAAACATTTGTAGATTGTAAGTTTGTGGAAAGCAAATCGAGGGAAGTGAATTCCAAAGAGTAGTAGCTCTGGGGATAAATGAATTCTGATATGCAGAAGTTCTGCATTGTGGAGGAGAAAGTGTAAATTCATGGGCGCTCTCAGCTGCCCTAGTTCTACGGGGAAAGATGTGGAGAGGCGGCACAATTGAAGCAAGTTCCTCAGAACAATTGCTGTGAAAATATCTGTAGAATAATGCAAGGGATGCAACGTTTCTTCGTATGGATAATGTAGGAAGGTCCTGTGTGATTGCAGGGTTATTGATTAATCTAATAGCTTTATTTTGAATTTTGTCCAACTGCCTCAATGCAACCACTCCACTTCCACCCCACAGAGGTGAACAGTAATCCATCTGAGAACGCACATGACTTTTATATATTACGGCCAACTGCTCGTCAGTGAAGAATTCTCGAACTCTGTACAGGAGTCCCAGTTTTTTAGAGGCATTCTTAGCAATGCTTCTAACATAATGTGTCCAGCTCAAGTTAGTAGTTAATGTTACACCGAGAATGTCAATACTAGGGGAAGTGGGAATATTTACATCATTAAAAAATATAAGGGAGTCAGTGAGATTCTGTCGGTTAGAAAATTGAATGTACTTGGTTTTCTGTGCATTAAAGGAAACTAGATTCTTTTGTCCCCATCCATTAATTCTAGAAAGGTCCTGGTTCAGAGAAATTGCAGTGCTTATTTTTGAATTTGTAAGATCGGGTTGGGTGAAAGAATTGGTAAATGTGAAGGAACTGTGGAGTGTTGAGTCATCTGCGTAGGAATGTATTGGATTATGAGTGGTAGATATGAGATCATTGATATGAATGAGGAACAGAATTGGGGCCAAAACTGATCCCTGGGGAACACCAGCATTTATTGAGTGAAATTGAGAATAAAGGCCATCTACCATTACACGTATTTTTCTGTTATGAAGATAAGAAGAAATTAGTGGAACTAATGATGCAAGGCCGTAGTGTGACATCTTCGACAATAAGGATTGATGCCAGACTCTATCAAATGCCTTTGATATATCCAGTGCTATTGTATGTGTTTCACCACGTTGGTCTGTAGCTTGGTTGATTTGATGCGTAAGAAGGCAAAGCATGTCTGCAGTTGATCGAGATCGTCTAAAACCATATTGCCTATCACTGATTAATTTATTATTCTCAAGATGCTTAATTATGTGATTATTTAATATAATTTCAAAGACTTTACCAAGAGTGGAAGTTATAGCTATTGGTCTGTAGTTTGATGGATCTGAAGAGGCACCTTTTTTAGGAACTGGATGGATGTTTGCTTCTTTCCAGGGTACTGGGAAACATGAGGTATGAGTACACAGACGGAAAAAATTTGCCAATACAGGAGCGAGCACCAAGGAGCAATTCTTAAGTACTATTGGAGGAATTTCATCTGGACCAGGAGCCTTATCTACTGAGAGATTCTGCAAAATAGTTTTGACATGTCTGGTGTGGATCTTAAGTGAGGGAATTTCAGGCGAATTAAAATTAAGTACAGGGACATCTTGATTTATTTCATCTAAGGTTGAGTTGGTGGAGAAAATATCCGCAAGAAGGTTAGCTTTACCTCGTGGGTCACTTACAAGATTGCCAGTCGGAGATTTTAATGGTGGAATGGATGAAGCAGTAGTGAAGTTGGATTTAAATGAGTTAAGAGTAGACCAAAATATTTTGTTATCATTTGGATTATTTAGAAGTTTATTTGCCTGCTTGTGGAGAAAGTTTGATTTAGTTAGGTTTAATACAGTTTTGGCATGATTTCTGATGTTTCTAAAGTAATTAAAGGCTTCATGTGTTTTTGATCTTGTGTATGCATTGTAGGCTATTGCTTTTTGTTCAGTTACTCTAGCACAATTATGGTCAAACCATTTAGGTGAATTAGATCTTTTACTGTACTTTTGATGAGGAATAAAAGTTTCCATTCCAATTTTTACAAAATCTTGTATGTGGCTCAAGGTGGAGTGTGCATCATTAGAAAAGAAAGAGGTCCAGGGAATATCAATAAAGAAACTTTGAAGACCCTCCCAGTCTGCCCTATCATAATGCCATTTAGTCACCAAAACAGGTTCAGAGTGGGAAGGTGTGGTAGGTGATAGACAGGTGGCCTGTATCAGACAGTGATCAGAAGATCCAAGTGGGGACCTCACTGTAACATCATAATTTTCTGAATTGGTTGTTAAAAATAAGTCCAGTAGGTGGGAATTATGATTAGGATTATCTGGTACACGGGTGGGTTGGTTGACTACTTGAGTGAGATTAAATGAGTCTGCAAATAGCTCACATTCAAGACCAGCATCATCAGTCCTGGCTGAATGAGTGAGCCATTCAACATTATGGACATTAAAATCACCCAACACAATGATTTCAGAAGAAGCATTTAAGTTGAGGACACTGAGTTGTGAGGACAGAGAATCAAAAAGACTTTGCTCTGGAGGAGTATTTGGTGAACGGTAGATGCAACATATGTATTTAAATTTACCAGCAGAAATTAATTTGTATATAGAATAATCAAAATAGGGACAATTGAAACTAGTAACCTCCTCCAGGGCAATTTCAGATTTTGCGAAGCAACATACACCTCCCTTAGGTCTGAAATTTTGGAGCAGTTGATAACCTGGAAAATTAAATCTAGACGTGTCAGATGTGGATGTTACTTGAGTCTCTGTCAAAAAAAGGAGAGTAGGGGATTCTGCTTGAAGAAATTGGTGTACAGAATTGATGTTAGAGTGAAGTCCACTTATATTACTAAAAAAAAAGCTGCACCGACGAGCAGCTTTGGGACGTTGCAATGCTCTTGACACAGTCGCATGATGATGACCGGGAGGGCCCTGTGTCAACGACCCAACCCTGCCGGGGGTGGATATCCGAGGGACCACCAGGTTTGCTCTTAACAATTGCACTGCCATATTTATTTGGTAAAGGTGTATGGTGTTACATGTATGATATGTAGTGGGAAGAGTAGTGTTTTATGGATAGAGGATAGCGATGTAGGGCAATGTCGTGAAGTTGGATGTGTATGTTGTATAAAGAGGGTTTTCCTGATACCCCTGATGTGTGAGGCAGAAAGATATGTATCCAGCTACCAGGGCCTGGGAGAGAAAATGGAATTCAGGCTATTCCCTGAGTCTCCCGAAACCTTGGCGGTAGTACTTCCCTGGGCGGGGCTGCCTACCCCTACTACCTACAAAATGTGGAATCAGCGGAGCGTGGGGAGACACGTCAGGGCAGGTTGAGCGCAGAGCAGGGAAGAAGGAAGTATGATGCCTGAAGTCAGCGTCTGGTCAAATATCCACACAAGTACATCCACGAGTAGCCTATATGGAAAGCTTATGAATAGTTATTCTTATTTTCTTTTTATTTATTATTTGTTACGAAGTTTTTTCGTAGTGAGAACCCAATTTCATAATGACAGAACCATGAGTGAGGTTGCGTGCGCTCATGATGAAGGCTCCTCAAATTGTTTATGCTCTGCGCGGTAGATTCAAACTACGGTAAATGAGCGTTTGAAGAGGAGGCCTTATGTAATAGGCATAATCGTCAATGATGGAGGGGCCACTAATAAACATAAGTTTCTAATCTCTCAGTGGGGTTCGAACCGCCGACCGTCAGGACGATAGCCGACGCTTTAATCAACTACATCACGGCAGCGTTGGCTATCGTCCTGACGGTCGGCGGTTCGAACCCCACTGAGAGATTAGAAACATTTAGTGGCTCATGTGTATTTGTGATATATACTCAATATATATATGTATATATATATATATATATATATATTTTTTTTTTCTATATTCCAACTTACTTCCTCTCGGGCATAGGCTGAGAGCCTTAACATTCACCGCTTTACAATGAACAGTGAAGCCCGTGAGGTCTTGTTCCAGTCTAGGGAGTGAGACATGTGAAGCACGTAGAGTACAACGAGCACCTGCCATCTTGCCTTCACATGAGGCACGGTGCTCACTCACTCATATATATATATATATATATATATATATATATATATATATATATATATATATATATATATATATATATATATACAGTATATATACAGCATATCAAATATGCAAACAAGAGATTCTTGTGATACGAGTATAAGTACAAATATTTCCACACCAAAAGAAGTGTAGAAAATGATAGGTTCACTGTACAAATTTTAAAGATATACTGTATACATGCGGTCAATTATTATCAAATTTCCGAACATGCTAGAAATTATCGTAGGAGTATTTGAAAAAAAAAAAAAAAAAAAAATCGAATGTATTTTTTTTTTTTTAATACTCCTTCGATATTTTCTAGCATGTTCGGAAATGTAATAACAATTGAGCGCATGTATATATGAGGGTGCAAAGGCGGCAGTACGTGTGGAGAGTGAGCAGAGCGAGTTCTTTGACCTGAATGTTGGTTTGAAACAGGGGTGTGTGATGTCCCCGTGTTTGTTTACTGTATATATGGATGGAGTCATGAAAGAAATACTATCAAGAACAGTGGATGTTGGTGTATCGCTGAAGAGGGAGGGAATTGAGTGGAAGCTACCTATACTGCTGTTTGCGGATGATACAGTTCTGATGAGTGATAATGAATGGGAGTTGCAGGGTCTGGTAAATGAGTTTAGAACAGTGTGCGAAAAACGGAATTTGAAGGTAAATGCGGTGAAGAGCAAGGTCATGGTCTTCGAAAGGGGTGAAGTCACAGAGTGTGAGGTGAAGCTGAACGGTCAGGCTATGGAGATCGTCAACTCTTTTAAGTATCTGGGTAGTGTGTTGAGTAAAGATGGGACTATGGATGAAGAAGTGCGGGAGAGGGTACAACAAGGGAAGAGGGTTGTAGGAACGCTAAAAGCAGTAACAAGAAATAGGGTGGTCAGTATGGAAGTGAAGAAGTCCTTGCATGACAGTGTGATAATCCTGACACTGACTTACGGAAGTGAAGCATGGACGTTGGTTGAGAGACTCAGACCAAGAGTGAGAGAAGTGGAAATGAATTACTTAAGGAGTGCGTGCAGAGTTAAACAATTTTTTTTTTTTTTAAGAGACAATGAACGGAGGAAGGAAAAACACACAGTAAAACAAAAAGGTCCATGGGCCTAAAGGCATCCTCCATTCATAAAATGTTTGTAACAACTGGATTTAAACATTTGTAGATTGCAAGTTTGTGGAAAGCAATTCGAGGGAAGTGAATTCCAAAGAGTAGTAGTTCTAGGGATAAATGAATTTTGATAAGCAGAAGTTCTGCATTGTGGAGGAGAAAGTGTAAATTCATGGGCGCTCTCAGCTGCCCTAGTTCTACAGGGAAAGATGTGGAGAGGCGGCACAATTGAAGCAAGTTCCTCGGAACAATTGCTGTGAAAATATCTGTAGAATAATGCAAGGGATGCAACGTTTCTTCGTATGGATAATGTAGGAAGGTCCTGTGTGATTGCAGGGTTATTGATTAATCTAATAGCTTTATTTTGAATTTTGTCCAACTGCCTCAATGCAACCACTCCACTTCCACTCCACAGAGGTGAACAGTAATCCATCTGAGAACGCACATGACTTTTATATATTACGGCCAACTGCTCGTCAGTGAAGAATTCTCGAACTCTGTACAGGAGTCCCAGTTTTTTAGAGGCATTCTTAGCAATGCTTCTAACATAATGTGTCCAGCTCAAGTTAGTAGTTAATGTTACACCGAGAATGTCAATACTAGGGGAAGTGGGAATATTTACATCATTAAAAAATATATGGGAGTCAGTGAGATTCTGTCGGTTAGAAAATTGAATGTACTTGGTTTTCTGTGCATTAAAGGAAACTAGATTCTTTTGTCCCCATTCTTCAATTCTAGAAAGGTCCTGGTTCAGAGAAATTGCAGTGCTTATTTTTGAATTTATAAGATCGGGTTGGGTGAAAGAATTGGTAAATGTGAAGGAACTGTGGAGTGTTGAGTCATCTGCGTAGGAATGTATTGGATTATGAGTGGTAGATATGAGATCATTGATATGAATGAGGAACAGAGTTGGGGCCAAAACTGATCCCTGGGGAACACCAGCATTTATTGAGTGAAATTGAGAATAAAGGCCATCTACCATTACACGTATTTTTCTGTTATGAAGATAAGAAGAAATTAGTGGAACTAATGATGCAAGGCCGTAGTGTGACATCTTCGACAATAAGGATTGATGCCAGACTCTATCAAATGCCTTTGATATATCCAGTGCTATTGTATGTGTTTCACCATGTTGGTCTGTAGCTTGGTTGATTTGATGTGTAAGAAGGCAAAGAATGTCTGCAGTTGATCGACATCATCTAAAACCATATTGCCTATCACTGATTAATTTATTATTCTCAAGATGCTTAATTATGTGATTATTTAATATAATTTCAAAGACTTTACCAAGAGTGGAAGTTATAGCTATTGGTCTGTAGTTTGATAGATCTGAAGAGGCACCTTTTTTAGGAACTGGATGGATGTTTGCTTCTTTCCAGGGTACTGGGAAGCATGAGGTATGAGTAAATAGACATAATTTTTTTGCCAATATAGGAGCGAGCACCAAGGAGCAATTCTTAAGTACTATTGGAGGAATTTCATCTGGACCAGGAGCCTTATCTACTGAGAGATTCTGCAAAATAGTTTTGACATGTCTGGTGTGGATCTTAAGTGAGGGAATTTCAGGCGAATTAAAATTAAGTACAGGGATATCTTGATTTATTTCATCTAAGGTTGAGTTGGTGGAGAAAATATCCGCAAGAAGGTTAGCTTTACCTCGTGGGTCACTTACAAGATTGCCAGTCGGAGATTTTAATGGTGGAATGGATGAAGCAGTTGTGAAGTTGGATTTGAATGAGTCAAGAGTAGACCAAAATTTGTTGTTATCATTTGGATTATTTAGAAGTTTATTTGCCTGCTTGTGGAGAAAGTTTGATTTAGCTAGGTTTAATACAGTTTTGGCATGATTTCTGATGTTTCTAAAGTAATTAAAGGCTTCATGTGTTTTTGATCTTGTGTATGCATTGTAGGCTATTGCTTTTTGTTCAGTTATTCTAGCACAATTATGGTCAAACCATTTAGGTGAATTAGATCCTTTAATGTACTTTTGATGAGGAATAAAAGTTTCCATTCCAATTTTTACAAAATCTTGTATGTGGCTCAAGGTGGAGTGTGCATCATTAGAAAAGAAAGAGGTCCAGGGAATATCAATAAAGAAACCTTGAAGACCCTCCCAGTCTGCCCTATCGTAATGCCAACCTCTGAAGTGCGCATGGGGGTAATTGGAAACGTCCCCCTGTGCTGACGTATTTGAGGTGTTTCCGTCACTAAAATATTCATTGTGCCATTAATAGCATTAATACTTATCCATATGCGCCTATTATGGGTTGATTATAAAGGTATTAACCTGAAACAACAATAAAACGAGTGAAAACAGCGTTTGGATGGTCAAAATCGGAGATATAGCCCGCGAGTTGTATAATGTATGGGTGAGGCAAGCTGCTTTCCCGCCAATTTCCCCCAAGGCTACTGAGACACAGTCGATCGATACTCTCTCTCTCTCTCTCTTGCACTCGCTTGCCATCAGTGATGACAACACCCTGCTTGCAACTCGCTAATGTTAGCACAAAAATATACCTCAGAATAAGGGAATAACAGGGAAAATAGGTGATAACTGAAGGAGAGGAGGAAAGTGGGGAAGGAGGGGAGGTAGAGGACTGAGATTTTGCATGGCCCAGGGGCCAAACAAAAATAAAAAAATACAAAAATAAAAATACAAAAAATATATTGTTTTCGATGTCAAAAGTTGATTTTTTTTTCACTCACTCCTAAGAGTCTCCCCGCAGTCCGCCGGGGGAACTCTTAAGAGTCTCCCCGCAGTTCCCGGGTTAGTCACCAAAACAGGTTCAGAGTGGGAAGGTGTGGTAGGTGATAGACAGGTGGCCTGTATCAGACAGTGATCAGAAGATCCAAGCGGGGACCTCACTGTAACATCATAATTTTCTGAATTGGTTGTTAAAAATAAGTCCAGTAGGTGGGAATTATGATTAGGATTATCTGGTACACGGGTGGGTTGGTTGACTAGTTGAGTGAGATTAAATGAGTCTGCAAATAGCTCACATTCAAGACCAGCATCATCAGTCCTGGCTGAATGAGTGAGCCATTCAACATTATGGACATTAAAATCACCCAACACAGTGATTTCAGAAGAAGCATTTAAGTTGAGGACACTGAGTTGTGAGGACAGAGAATCAAAAAGACTTTGCTCTGGAGGAGTATTTGGTGAACGGTAGATGCAACATATGTATTTAAATTTACCAGCAGAAATTAATTTGTATATAGAATAATCAAAATAGGGACAATTGAAACTAGTAACCTCCTCCAGGGCAATTTCAGATTTTGCGAAGCAACATACACCTCCTTTAGGTCTGAAATTTTGGAGCAGTTGATAACCTGGAAAATTAAATCTAGACGTGTCAGATGTGGATGTTACTTGAGTCTCTGTCAAAAAAAGGAGAGTAGGGGATTCTGCTTGAAGAAATTGGTGTACAGAATTGATGTTAGAGTGAAGTCCCCTTATATTGCTAAAGAAAAAGCTGCACCGACGAGCAGCTTTGGGACGTTGCAATGCTCTTGACACAGTCGCATGATGACAACCGGGAGGGCCCTGTGTCAATGACCCAACCCTGCCGGGGGTGGATATCCGAGGGACCACCAGGTTTGCTGTTAACAATTGTACTGCCATATTTATTGGGTAAGGTGTATGGTGTTACATGTATGATATGTAGTGGGAAGAGTAGTGTTTTATGGATAGAGGATAGCGATGTAGGGCAATGTCGTGAAGTTGGATGTGTATGTTATATAAAGAGGGTTTTCCTGATACCCCTGATGTGTGATAGACAGACTAATGAAGAAGTAAGAAGGAGGTGTGGTGTGGAGGTAGATGTGCTGGAAAGTGTGAAAAGGAACAACTTGAGATGGTTCGGCCATATGGAACGTATGGAAAGCGAGAGAATAACTAAGAGGGTGTACGAGAGCGAGGTGTTATGATCGGGTCTCGTATAAATCAGTGGCTCTTATACATTGGACTAGACTGGCATAAATGCAACAACGGAAACGCTAGATCCAACCCCTGATATATAATCCCATCGAACAAAGAACACATATACCCTCCAGAGTTATATCTGCGATAGCGGGGTATCTTAACTCTCAGTATCTATGTGCTTCTACTATAGGCTGATGTTCTCTGAAACAGCCTATTACCTATAACATATGGTTGCTTAGTTATGGTACACAAGGAAAATATAGTTAACTTAATTAAATCACAAGAGTGATCTAATGCAAACAAGAAGAAGGTTTACTTAACGTTACTTTAATCAATAATATCTGTCACTCCTTTATGAAAGAAAGTGTTGTAAAGTCCTCAAGCACCGAACAAGGAATCTTCTGAATAATGTCGGATGCTACTAAGAAGAACGTATCGGAAATGGAACCACAAAATAGCAGGAGGCAGGACAATGCACGTGTAGGCTAAATACACAAAAAGGCTGGACCTATAATGTTATTGGACACAAGAATATTATAAGTGGTGCAACAGTAATAATGCTCGCCACGAAAAAGTAGTACTCCTATTAACAAAACCGGTCTATGCTGGTTGTGTCTCTTTACAGCAACCTAGACCTCAAAATGCTTGTGTAGAAATAATGGGTATGCATAAAAGAGTATATGATCTAATCCAGCTAATGTCTACCCGGGTTAATAAAGTCTAGCTGGGATGCACAAAGGTACAGAATTCTGGTGGAGCAAGGCAGCTCCTAGCCTAGTGTGGACCTTGGGTCTGTGCGGTCTGATTACGTTAATATGAAGGGTGCTCCCTTGAGGATTCTCGATCACAAGTATCGAGTATCCTCCTGGTGACCCTCATAAGTAAAAGCAAATAGAGTTAGAACAGTGTTGGGTGGATTAGGCAAGCAGCCCTCACGCACTACACAGTCTAAACTCCAAGGTACACAGACAAAAGATCCACCCAGGTAACCCACAGAATCCATAGTGTCGTGCAGCTCAAAAGTAGCCTACACACAGTGAAAACACCAACAGCAAGGTACCTGATCCCTAGTCTAGCATTATTTAACCCTGTAGAAACATTAGTGATTGATGGAGACAGTCCGAGCAATAGAATCTCTCAAAAAGACAGCGACTCTCTTCAACCTTAGCCTAGTACATAAGAAATGTGAGATCCAGCATATAATACAGTCTGGCCACCAATTCAAGGTGTGGATGCAGGGAACCAGAGGGGGATTGATATTAATAAAAGGTGAGGAAGTAGTGGAAATGATAGAGGCAGTAGGAGAGAAAGATTCTAAGACAAGAGTGTGGAACAGTTCATGGGAGATACTTAGAGTATGCTGTCTGGGACGGATCTGACAAGGATATTCCCAGGGACCGCCTCGCTGGAGTCCCAGTTCGCAGGAATGGCACGAGGGCGCGCGACAGTCGCCCAGTAAGCAGCCGCCTAGTAGGCAGGAGGCAACGAATCCCGCGAGGCCTATGTAAGGGGGCCAGCCACGCGCCACACTCACCACCAAGTCACACCACCTGGTCTCTCTCTCTCTCTCTCTCTCCCGCTCGCCTTCCCATCATTCAACTATTTAACACAATAATTTCAATTGACTAAATAAAATAGAAATGATTGTGACAGACGAAAATAAAGAACAGTTCTGAACTGTCTGCAACACAAGCTTTCTCGAGAAGGAAAGTACACAATGCTAGGTAGACTGTAGCTACATTCTCTGCCCTGGCGAGTCCTAGCGAGTAAGGCATGCGGTTCTGGGGGAAGCGGTGAGCGTCACACCCCACCCAAGATTTTTAAGAGGCTCCAACTATGAGCTCTAAATCTGACACGCAGAACACATACCAAATTCGCCACTCCTAGCCACCCAGCGACAATGAAATGTTAAGCACAGTTCCCTTCAAAATAACACATTATAAAAATGAACAACCCTTCCCAACACAATAGATTAAATTACATAGTTATGCTCATAAGAGCGAGCTTCACTAGCCCAGCCTTCTGAGAGGAGTACAACTCAGAATTTCTGCTATAACATACTTAAAAAAAAATTAATTATCAAAGAAAGAGTTTTTATAGGATTTTTATATTTTTAATATGTTTATGGCGGCTGCACTACAGGGGCAAGCCTAGTTTTTTCTTCTATACCAACACAGCAACTCCTACTTTACGACCCAATACGCTGGGCTACACACTCGAGCCAACAAGCACCAGACGTAAACATACTAATCAAACCAAAGTAGGAGGCTACCCTTGTGATGATCTACCCCGGGTCTTCCACCCTCGATAAGCAATCTGCAATCACGTTCTCAGAACTGGCAATATGGCGTATGTCTAGGTTGTATTCCTGCAACATTAATGACCACCTGGTCAGCCTCATATTCCGGTTATGGAATTGATTCAGGAACTTGAAGGGGTGATGGTCGGTGTAGATCACCACAACTGGTCCATAGGCTGGAACATACACCTCAAAGTGCCTGAGCGGTAGCACAATCGCCAGCAGTTCCTTCTCAACTACTGAATAGTTCTTCTGCGCCGAAGAAGAAACTGACTGGGTGCTCCAGCCCATCTTCGTCTGATTGCATCAGAATGGCACCAGCCCCCACACCACTGGCATCAGTTGCCAGCTGGAATGGTCGGCTAAAGTCCGGGGCCCTGAGGATTGGGTGAGTACACAACAGGTGTTTTACTAGAAAAAAAGCCCTCTCACACTCAGGCGCCCACTTAAACTTTCTATCTTTGGCCAATAGGTCCGTCAGAGGAGCCAGCACAGTAGAATAGCCCTTTATAAAGCGGCGGTAGTAACCAATCATGCCCAAAAACCTCATGATCTGCTTCTTGGTGGACGGCCTGGGAAGTGGTTAATAGCCAATATCTATTTCTGTGGGGGGCACACCTGGCCCAAACCCACCATGAACCCCAGATACTGCACGGTAGCCCGCACAAAATCACACTTTCCCAGGTTGACCACCAAGTTTGCCTCGCTTAATTTCTTAAATAGGGATTCTACATGTTCACAGTGGCTCTTGAAATCGTCATCGTAGATAATGACGTCGTCCAGGTACACGGTACAGTTCGGAATGTCAGCCACCATCTCGTTCATCAAGCTTTGGAAGGTCGCTGGTGCGTTCTTTAGACCGTACGGCATGACATTACAACGATATGTAGCACCATTCACCACAAAACCACACACCTCTTTCGCCCGTGCAGACAAAGGCTCCTGCCAGTAACCTTTTACCAGGTCCACCTTTGGTCAAGAACTTAGCCCTGCCAATCTTGTCTACACAGTCATCGACCCGGGGAAGAGGATATGGGTTGGTGGGAGTCAAGCCGTTTAGCCTGCGTTAATCAACACAGAAGCGCACCTTGCCATCCGGCTTAGGTTGCAGTGTTACGGGAGATGTCCACTTTACCTCCCCCTTCTCGATCAGTCCCTGTTGCAACATATACTCCAAATCCGCCCGGAGGGCCGGAAGTTTAACACCTTACGAGCGGCCTATGCGGTTTATTTATATGTACCGCCCAGCGGGGTGTTTTTAGCCAAAATAGGGCTGTTTACGTGATCATTTTCATGCCTAAATAAGACTCAGAACGTAAAACAAGTACCTATCCCTGAAAGGGCATAAACAGAGCTTTCGAATGACACCATAACGATCCTTTTATGATGGCTAGTTTTCTTGCAATAACCGTGCAACGCGAGTGCAAAAAGCATGTAATTAGCCACTTTCCCGATACAATTCCTTATATAGCGAGTGAGAGAGGGAGGAGGGAGCTGGGATTCGTGTCAGTATGTTCGCCGCGGTGGTCTGGAGCAGTCATACACTCGCTACTCTCCTGCCACCACTTGTCTCTCTCTCTCAGCAACATTACGTGCTGAAATTGCCACTCGACCTATGTCGAGCGCCGCCACATAGTCCAGCTTTATTTAACTCGACTTATGTGGTGAGCCGCTAATTAAGGGTTAATAGGGGGCACCCTATAGGACACTGATTTGAAGGGTGGGTGGTCTCTGACATCAACGTCGTGCACCTCATGAGTAGTGAGGCCTGGGTGTTCCGCAAATACAGTAGGGTATAAACAGAATAGGCGCTCGACAGCCACACGCTGTTGCTCAGGTAGGTGTTGCAAAGCCTCCTGAGACGCCTGTCTCGTGTTTCCCGCCCACTGTTCTGCAGAAACATGATAATCCCAGTTGTCATCCACCTGCGCATGACTGTCCCGTTCTCCTTCTCCACCTTGACTGCTGAAAGTCATCACGGGGACAGTGAGAGGCTCAGGTGGGCGCCTCACATATTCCTTTGTCAGGTTGACATGACATAACTGATTCCTCTTACGCCTGTCTGGAGTGGCCACCAGGTAATCTAAGTCCGAGAGCTTCTCTGCTACCCTATAAAGACCAGCGTACTTTGCGGATAAGGGGTGACCTACAAGAGGGAGTAGTATCAACACCTCCTGACCCACGTGAAACTCCCTGAGTTTCACCTTGTGGTCGTACCTGTCCTTCATGAGGGCCTGAGAGCCTACCAGATTGCGGCCAGCCAACTCCAGACTACGCAACATTCGTTCTCTACTCTCAAGTTCGACAGCACCGTCACTACACTTTAGAACCTCCGGATCTTCTTGCTGCAATTTGAGAATATCTGAGGGAGCTAGCCTGTCTAAGTGTTTGCGAAACAACTCATGCCCTCCCCCAACATCGAACTTTGCATCCCGTTGCTCTCTCCGTGTATACCGTTGCTGCCTCTGAGTCTCTTTAAGCCCTGCCTCTACACTCTCAGTGACAGGTGGTAGTGCTTCTCCAGACTCTAATAACGGTGCTAATACTGAGTCCCCGAGAAGCGCTGCTGGTACTAGACTCTCCACCGTATCAGCTTTCAGCACCTTCTCGTGACCGTTCCTCCGCTTATTTGAAGACTGTTGGTTAGGCTGTGACTCCCTGGATGCGAGAGATCTGGTTACAACACACGCCATTGGTTGCACCTGACACTTCTCAACCCACTCCTGTTCCTCCCTACTCACGTCGGCCGGCTCCTCGGCAACGACTAAGGGTGAAACCTTAGAAGCAGGCACCGCAAAGTCATTGCCGAGAAGGAGGTCGACGCCCCCAACAGGCAACTTCTCCACGATTCCCACATCCAGTTCGCGAGTCACACCGTCAACTTCAAGCTCCATTCTAACAAGCGGGTATGACCTAGTTGCATTAACTCCCTGCACCACAACTACCCGCGCCGCGTTTATGGGTCTACCAGTGAAATTCTTCAAGAGTGTCTGAGAGGCACCTGTGTCACACAAAAGCTGTACCCCGTGCTTCTTGCCCCCCCACTTCATGCAGCCATGCCCTCTATGGTCGCAAAAGACATCGCGGACAGGGTTCGAGCCTTCCGGATCTTTCTTCATTGGCGGTGCTCCATCCTCTGATCTTATGCCTCCAGCAAACACAGAAGACTTCTGGAACACCCCAATGCTGCGAGCCAATGACACAGCCGCCGTGGGAGGTCTGCTCGGACAAGCTTTTGCCATGTGCCCCTCTTTGTGACAGTGATAACACTCAAATTTCCCCTTGGACTTATACTGAGGTGTAAAAGTCCCCTGACTCATCTTAAACGGGGCGGTGCTAGGTTTGTGATCAGTCTTGGTGTCATTGCTTTTAAATTTATGTGTGTCCATATTCCGGGGAGGGGGAGGGTAACGCTCCTTAACGCCTACATCGTTTCTCTGTGCAGAGCCGCACCCCCGAATTAGTGACAATCGACGATCAGCCATCTCTGCTGCTTCTACGAGAGTTCTTGGGTTCTTCTCTTTAAGGTTTAAAGTCAAGTCGCCGCCCGCACACTTATAAAACTGCTCTAGAAGCATCAACTGTTTCATCTCATCAAACGTAGTTGTCTTCTCTGATCTGAGCCAGTTTCCCATAGCGTCGGACAGGTCCCGGGCGTGCTCCAAGAAGGTACTGTCTCGCCCCTTAGTCACACCCCGGAACTTTAACCTATATGTCTCGGGTTGTAGCTCATATGCCCGCAGGACAGCATCCTTGAGCTCCTCATAAACAACGCAGGACTCCAAAGGCAGTGCATCGTAAGCATTGAGCCCCTTACCTACGAGTCTAGAGGACACAAGGGCCGCCCACTTAACTTCAGGCCACTGATGCTCCCGGCACTTCTTCTCAAATCTATTGAAAAACTCTGTGACACCAGACTCGTCAAATACAGGGACCAGTTTGAGAAGGTGCGACAGAGACTGATCATGCGCACGGTTTCCAGTACCGAGTCGCTGTCCCGTCGTCTCAACACGAGACTTCTCTAAATCCATGTCGGCACGGTATCTTGTAGATTCTAGTTCAGTCCTAAGCTCAGCTTCCCTTTAGCCAGCTCTTTTCTCTCTTCTATCTTAGCTAGCTCTATCTGCTGTTGACTCTGATGTTTTGCCATCTCGAGCTGAAAGAGCATCTCCGGGGTCAAACCTTGAGGAGGAGGAGGAGATGCAATGATGTTAGAAATACCCAGTGATCCCCCCAGGGGTAAACCACCCTGCCAGTCACTACCCACCTGCGGAAGCGTGCTCAGGGTCGGTACTCCAATAGGAGGATTGGGAGTCGAGTGAAGGGGAGGCTCGGCCAAAGGGCTCTGAGCACTCACCCTACCTCGTACGCCAGTCACCCCACCCAGCACACACGTCATCAGGTCATCCTTGGTCATGCCACTAGTACATACATGACCGAAAGCTGCGGCTAAGCACTGGAGACCGTACCGATTCATACCCACCAACCGGTCGGAAGTAACAGGCCATTGTAAAAAATTCCTTGCATCCTCCTCACTGTTCACCAAGTTAACAACCTGCCCATGCTGCTGCTCCTCAGCTTCTACATCACGTACTGTGTCCTCATCCTGCACTGATCCGCTATAAGACATGATGCTCACTGAAGATTTTTCACTTTGATACACAAAAAAGAAGTACCCCAAACGCTTATACCACAATATTCACAATAAAAAATTCTCGGAGACCGCTTAAGTGCTATATTACTTTGCTAAAAAAATAATTCTTGCATGTCCTCAAAAAATATTCCACAAAATCAACAAATGTTCACTGCCTAAACTGTGAGAAAAATCTGCACAATAACCTGCAATTATATGTCAGTTCACCAAATCCTGAGCTAGGTCGCCATTTGTTACGATCGGGTCTCGTATAAATCAGTGGCTCTTATACATTGGACTAGACTGGCATAAATGCAACAACGGAAACGCTAGATCCAACCCCTGATATATAATCCCGTCGAACAAAGAACACATATACCCTCCAGAGTTATATCTGCGATAGCGGGGTATCTTAACTCTCAGTATCTATGTGCTTCTACTATAGGCTGATGTTCTCTGAAACAGCCTATTACCTATAACATATGGTTGCTTAGTTATGGTACACAAGGAAAAGATAGTTAACTTAATTAAATCACAAGAGTGATCTAATGCAAACAAGAAGAAGGTTTACTTAACGTTACTTTAATCAATAATATCTGTCACTCCTTTATGAAAGAAAGTGTTGTAAAGTCCTCAAGCACCGAACAAGGAATCTTCTGAATAATGTCGGATGCTACTAAGAAGAACGTATCGGAAATGGAACCACAAAATAGCAGGAGGCAGGACAATGCACGTGTAGGCTAAATACACAAAAAGGCTGGACCTATAATGTTATTGGACACAAGAATATTATAAGCGGTGCAACAGTAATAATGCTTGCCACGAAAAAGAAGTACTCCTATTAACAAAACCGGTCTATGCTGGTTGTGTCTCTCTACAGCAACCTAGACCTCAAAATGCTTGTGTAGAAATAATGGGTATGCATAAAAGAGTATATGATCTAATCCAGCTAATGTCTACCCGGGTTAATAAAGTCTAGCTGGGATGCGCAAAGGTACAGAATTCTGGTGGAGCAAGGCAGCTCCTAGCCTAGTGTGGACCTTGGGTCTGTGCGGCATGATTACGTTAATATGAAGGGTGCTCCCTTGAGGATTCTCGATCACAAGTATTGAGTATCCTCCTGGCGACCCTCAAAAGTAAAAGCAAATAGAGTTAGAACAGTGTTGGGTGGATTAGGCAAGCAGCCCTCACGCACTACACAGTCTAAACTCCAAGGTACACAGACAAACGATCCACCCAGGTAACCCACAGAATCCGTAGTGTCGTGCAGCTCAAAAGTAGCCTACACACAGTGAAAACACCAACAGCAAGGTACCTGATCCCTAGTCTAGCATTATTTAACCCTGTAGAAACATTAGTGATTGATGGAGACAGTCCGAGCAATACAATCTCTCAAAAAGACAACGACTCTCTTCAACCTTAGCCTAGTACATAAGAAATGTGAGATCCAGCATATAATACAGTCTGGCCACTAATTCAAGGTGTGGATGCAGGGAACCAGAGGGAGATTGATGTTAATAAAAGGTGAGGAAGTAGTGGAAATGATAGAGGCAGTAGGAGAGAAATATTCTAAGACAAGAGTGTGGAACAGTTCATGGGAGATGCTTAGAGTATTCTGTCTGGGACGGATCTGACAAGGATATTCCCAGGGACCGCCTCGCTGGAGTCCCAGTTCGCAGGAATGGCACGAGGGCGCGCGACAGTCGCCCAGTAAGCAGCCGCCTAGTAGGCAGTGTTAGGCAGGAGGCAACGAATCCCGCGAGGCCTATGTAAGGGGGCCAGGCACGCGCCACACTCTCCACCAAGTCACACCACCTGGTCTCTCTCTCTCTCTCTCTCCCGCTCGCCTTCCCATCATTCAACTATTTAACACAATAATTTCAATTGACTAAATAGAATAGAAAGGATTGTGACAGACGAAAATAAAGAACAGTTCTGAACTGTCTGCAACACAAGCTTTCTCGAGAAGGAAAGTACTCAATGATAGGTAGACTGTAGCTACATTCTCTGGCCGGGCAAGTCCTAGCGAGTAAGCAATGCGGTTCTGGGGGAAGCGGTGAGCGTCACAGAGGTGGAGGGACAGAGAGGGAGAGGTAGACCGAATGAGAGGTGGAAGGATGGAGTGAGGAAGTACATGAACGAAGGCGGTGCTGGTTGCGGGGAGGGGCGTCGATTGACTGGGGACAGAGGTGCATGGGGGCGGTTCGTTCGTGGCCACGTCTTCGGGGATCACGGCGTCAGGCAATAGATAGATAGATAGATAGATGTATATATCTTTAACATTTGTACAGTGAACCTATCATTTTCTACACTTTTGGTGTGGAAATATTTTTACTTATATATATATATATATATATATATATATATATATATATATATATATATATACTGTATAATTATACACCGTATATATATATATATTTTGTTTTTTTTCTTTAATACATACGAGGTTGAAAGAAATGGCAATTTCTGCGTTGGAAATTTTATTATTCAAAGTTTCCAGGTCTCTGATGAGTTTTCGCTGGGTGGCAGGAAGTAGATGAATGAGATTAGCAAAATTCATGGTGGTACAGGGTTACATTAATGTACATGATGATACAGGATATACGATGCATTTCACTGGACAACCAGCATTATCAAGTAAGGAGAGAATGATATAAAAGGTAAACAGGAAGGGTATATATAGAGGGTGGAGGATCAGAGGAGGCGAAAGTCAGGGGGCAAAAGTCTGCTATTGGTGGAGGGGTATTCTAGGAGAGAGAAAGAAAGAACCGATTCACGCATGCGCACTGGATGCGGGAAGGTGGTGGTCGGTTGGCGGGGTCGAAGCTGATTGGCTGCGTGTCGAGGGGCGTGGCCTAAGTTACGTAGTACGTGTGGCGCCGGCAGAAGACGAAGCTGAAGGAGGTAGCGCGGGGGGCTGCGTCAAGGGCACCGGGGGGCGAGGGGGGGCGTTAGGTCCTGTAGGATAGTGCCTTTTGGCAGAAGGAAGGATCTGAAAGTCCAGAGTTTGGTTGATGATGTTGGGATGTAAGGCTTGGATATATAACGCTTCGAGTATAGGTAATCTCCTTTGGTCACTTTCTTTATCGAGTATGGTGGTGTGTTTCTCTAACTCGTTGCGTGTGAGGTGGGAGTGGTTAGAGTCTATCTGCTTGTACATGTTTCCCCGGGGGCAAAGGAAGGGGGCCTCCTTGGTACATAGCTCCAGCAGTGTTTTCAGGGCCTTCTCCGGGATGTCCAGTGTTGGTGTATCAAGGCAATGGTAAATTCGACGTAGAATCATGTCAATGGTCCTATCCACTGGCACGTTGGTGAACAGGCTTTCTACGTCGAGGGAGGCGATTGTGTGGTTGTTGTTCCGGGGGGCGTCTCGTAAAATTTCCACCAGGAACTAGAAAGACTATCCCAAGTTTTAGTGAATAACGGATACTCCAACTCCGACATCTCCAGCACCATCAACCACCATCTTGAAAAATGGTACACCCAAAGCCCTCCTAACATTGACCCCCCCAATGAAATTAAGATCTTCTACCGCAATTTTATGTCCTCTGAACACAAAAATGACGAGGCCGTCTTAAAAGAAATAATCTCCAAGCTTGTCCACCCAACCAGCCTGGAAAACAAAATCAAATTAATAATTTATTACAAATCCCCCAAGACCTCCAACCTCGTTCTCCGCAACAAACCAGCTTCCACCAAGATAAAGAGCCCAATGACCGACGATCACGTCATTTACCAACATACCTGTAATTATGAGGACTGTCGACCTCATTCCTATATTGGCATGACGCAGACTCGTCTTTCACGTCGGTAAACTCTTCACCTTCAGGCTGGAGCCATCAAAGACCACTATCTCACCCCTAACCACCCCCACCTCACACGCAACGAGTTAGAGAAACACACCACCATACTCGATAAAGAAAATGACCCAAGGAGATTACCTATACTCGAAGCGTTATATATCCAAGACTTACATCCCAACATCAACAACCAAACTCTGGACCTTCAGATCCTTCCTTCTGCCAAAAGGCACTATCCTACAGGACCTAACGCCCCCCCTCGCCCCCCGCTGCCCTTGACACAGCCCCCCGCGCTACCTCCTTCATCTTCGTCTTCTGCCGGCGCCACACGTACTACGCAACTTAGGCCACGCCCCTCGACACGCAGCCAATCAGCTTCGACCCCGCCAACCGACCACCACCTTCCCGCATCCAGTGCACATGCGTGAAGCGGTTCTCTCTTTCTCTCTCCTAGAATACCCCTCCACCAATAGCAGACTTTTGCCCCCTGACTTTCGCCTCCTCTGATCCTCCACCCTCTATATATACCCTTCCTGTTTACCTTTTATATCATTCTCTCCTTACTTGATAATGCTGGTTGTCCACTGAAACGCGTCGTATATCCTGTATCATCATGTACATTAATGTAACCCTGTACCACCATGAATTTTGCTAATCTCATTCATCTACTTCCTGCCACCCAGCGAAAACTCATCAGAGACCTGGAAACTTTGAATAATAAAATTTCCAACGCAGAAATTGCCATTTCTTTCAACCTCGTATGTATTAAAGAAAATGTATTACCTGGCTTTACTAACATATATATATATATATATATATATATAGAGAGAGAGAGAGAGAGAGAGAGAGAGAATGTGGGCGAGAGTGACATTCATTCACTTCTATATTCTTCAAACACAATACATTTTCATATATTCGATTGTGAAATTTATATTTAAATAATGTGTTACTTCCTAAAATTGCTAGCAAGCTATAAGCCTTCCTCTTTGCCAATAATTAATTTTTTCGTCTAAATAGGAGTTTTAGACAATTGTTTTGATCTCTTTAATGGCGCTTCTGAATAGTTGTTGACATATATATTATATTATTTTATTATTCTGGTTTTGATATACAGTATAGTTATTTGTGTACATATAATTATTATCTATTTAGTAGTTACTATATTTTTAACTAGTTGAAGTACGGAATATTTCCCATTCGTACCCTGACCCCAACATATCCCTATCCAAACACAACTATTATAATGAATCTATGGGGATCACCTACCGAGGGTAACAGACCAACTCGAGTAATGTCAGCGTGATACAAGATAAAGTAATTTTTTGTTTTCATTTTTTTCCTATACCTCACTACACCGGACTCCCTGAATACCCAAGCCATGTCTCATATCCATTTTTTTATTTTTATTTTTTTTCTATGTGATTGAGGGAGGCAAAAGGCATAACTGCCTATAGCGAATGCCTCCCCCATAGTTGAAAGAGTGACAGGGCCAAAATCAAGGGACGTTCGAGCCAAAATGCCTGAACACACGGAGTTTGAAGCAATTTAAGTCATAGGAAGAGGGAAAGACTGATTCTGGGAGAGAGTTCCAGAGCTCAGCTGTTGAGTAGAAGAAAGTTTGAGAGTAACGTTTAACTCTTGGGTTGGAGAGTTGCACAGAGTAGGGGTGGGATTGAGTTGCAAGACGGGTACCACATGCCCTATGTAAAGGAGGTGGTATGCACTGGGATAGCTCTGAGGAACACTGATTATTATAGTAGCGATAGAATAACGAGAGAGATGCAACATTGCGGCGGAGAGAGAGAGATTGCAGAGAGTTGGTGAGTGGACGGGAGTTAATGATACGAAAGGCCTTCCTTTCAACTTTGTCTAGGAGAGCGGTGTGAGAGGAACCTCCCCACACATGTGAACAATACTCAATACAAGGGCGCACTATGCCCCTGTACAGAGCAAGAAGCTGTGCAGGGGAAAAGAACCCCCTAAGGCGGTTGAGCACACCCAGCTTCTGGGAGGCTGCCTTAGCAAGACTGGTAATATGGTCCTTCCAAATGAGAGCAGAAGAAAAAGAGACACCAAGAATATTGAGAGAAGATGAAGGGTTGATTTTTGTATTGTTGAAGAATAAGGGATAGTCCGCTGGGAGATCCTGACGGGTAGATAGATGGAGAAATTGGGTTTTGGAAGCATTAAAGTTAACAAGGTTTTCTCTGCCCCAATTGGAAATAGTATTTAGATCTGAATTTAAGAGATCTATGGCTTCATTACGTTTGTCGTTGAGGGATTGCTGGCTGGGGCGTTCTGAAAAAATAATGGAGTAGTGTAAGGTTGAGTCGTCTGCGTATGAATGGATGGGAATTAAGGTACAGTTAAGGGGATCATTTATAAAAATTAGAAAGAGAATAGGAGATAGGACAGAGCCCTGAGGAACACCGGAGTTTATAGGGTGAGGAAGTGAACAATGGCCGGCCACAACCGCGGCTATGGAACGGCCGGAAAGGAAATTAGAGACAAAGGCACAGATGGAGGGATAGAAACCGAAGGAGGGTAGTTTAGAAATTAAAGATTTATGCCAGACTCTATCCAAGGCTTTCGATATGTCTAGTGCAATAGAAAAAATAGCCTCAAGGGCTTGGAGGTTAAAGGAACAAACATTCTTTACTACTTTATAATAAAGATATTACTTCGATGTCTTTGTAAATATTTTACTTATTATATATATAAGAATATAAGTCCTAGAGTTCTCATTGGCCTTTCAGGAAACTGAGCGCCCAAATCGACGATGAACTGTCTTTGTATACTCCGCTGCAGGCTCCCAATTTTAGTGCCTCTCAATATGAAATATTGTGAGTGATACTCTGATATTTGTATATTATATGTTTAATGTGCAGTTTTACAACAGTAACAACATGTCACTTGGTTAGTAGCAAATATATTAACTGTAATGCCCTCGAAAATGTCCCGCACCCACAATAATACTAACCCGAGTTGACGTCAGGTATAGCGTAAAATAGTCGGAGATGGTAAGTCCAATAAACTCATCACGTGATAACACCACAAGACTATCACCTGGTTCTTAAAAATCGGACTAAGGTTGCTATACTTTTAGTACGTCCGTGGTAGTACAGTGGGTTAGCGCGCGGGCCTGGTGGTGATGGTTGGGTCACTAACCAGGGTTCGAACCCCACCCAAGGCATCTCAAAACCTGTGGATTTTTAGGGGGGTTAAATTCCCTTCAGAGGTTCGTACCCCGCGCCAGGTACCAGGAAAAGTTGATCCTAAAGGTAGCCTGGGGATGTTTCAGGAGACCATGAAATTCCCTTCACACCCAGCAGAACATTGGCGGCAGCGGTGGTTCTTGATTCGGATAAAAGGTTGCATTACACTGCAAGTTTGGAACAGTAGAAGCATGGCAACATCGCGAAATCTTCAGCCACTCGCACACATTCCCAAGTATGATGTAAACACATATGATATCACCAGTTACTTAGACATAATAAAGCCAGTGTACGATGTGGTACTTCATAATGACCGCGAAAAAATCGCCATGGCAATTTTGCATATTGTACAGTTGGGAGAAGCCGTTTCCCAACTTGTTGATAAGCCTACCTTTAAAGAATTTATTCACCAAATGGTGACACAGAATACGCCAGAGAGTACCTGGAACCAGTTTCGATCCTTCGTGATCCGGACTTTAGATCCACTTTTGGGTTCCCCCGTCGCCCCCAAAATAATAAAAGTCGACGAGATCAAGTATGAAGGGGATATAAATGTGACCCTCATACAACTCTACAGATACGTGAGGACCACGTATAGCTATGAAGATTACGACCAACAAAATGAACTCTTATTCACCGCATTGTTAAACATCCTCCCACCCCACATCACCGCCCATCTCGACCCGTATGGCTTATTCGAAGAACATATGCTCTCCATCAGAGAAGAATGCCTACGCAGTTCGATGAATCCCCTATCCAACCTTTTAGCCCCTATCCAAGACTCCGTGCACCCGTCCAAAATGACTTCCGGTGAAAGTCCAACCCCAGTGAACTCTTCCCCCACCAACCCTCCGCAGCCCCCCCAACAAGCCCCGTATTCTAGCTATGCCTACCTATGTAGGCCTACCACAACATATTTTCCCCATGACCCCAGAAATGTTCAGCTATCCCCCCACCAACAAAATTTCCCTTGTGACAGTTTTCCGTCGGTAGCTTGTGACAGTTTTCAGTCAGTAGCTCCCTTCCACCCCCACACAATTCACACCCCTAGAAAACTTCGAAACCCCACACTTGACTCGCCCTCTCATGTCAAACAAACTCACCAGTCCCAGATAACCTCTAACCAGACCGAGACTGCCACCAAGAAAATTCCCCAAACTCGTCCTGTTAATGTCAAACAAACCCACCAACCCCAGATAACCGCTAACCAGACCGTGACTGCCACCAAGAAGATTCCTAATATTCGTCCTGTTAACAACCCCAAATCAATACATCAGTCCTCTACCAATAACCCCTGTTCTACACCTAACTCTTCCCCCACCAACCCGCCGCAGTCCCCCCAACAAATCCCGTTTCCTAACTCGCTCACCTCTCACCACCCTGACCCTCCCACACGCGCCGTTAACCCTCCCCTCACGCGTGACGACCTAGGGACCCAACTATGTTCCCCCCCTTTCCGCCAGAAATACTCAGCTATTCCCCCACCAACAAAATCTCCCTTGTGACAGTTTTCCGTCAGTAGCTCCCTTCCACCCCCCCCACAATTCACACCCCTAATAAACTTCAAAACCCCACACTTGACTCACCCCCTCATGACAGACAAACCCACCAACCCCAGATAACCTCTAAGCAAACCGTCACTGCCACCGACACACCCCACCACTCTGATCCTCCCACACGCGCCGTTAATCCCCCCCTCACGCGTGACCCCACCAAAGTGATTCCCCCCCACATGCGTACCGAACACCTGCTCACCAGTCGGTCCCCCACCATCATGAGCCCAGCTAAACTTGCAACCTCCACCAATTCCCACCAACAAAATCTCCCTTGTGACAGTTTTCCGTCAGTAGCTCCCTTCCACCCCCCCACAATTCACACCCCTAATAAACTTCAAAACCCCACACTTGACTCACCCCCTCATGACAGACAGACCCGCCAACCCCAGATAACCTCTAAGCAAACCGTCACTGCCACCGACACACCCCATCACTCTGATCCTCCCACACGCGCCGTTAATCCCCCCCTCACGCGTGACCCCCACCAAAGTGATTTCCCCCCCCTCATGTGTACCGAACACCTGCTCACCAGTCGGTCCCCCACCATCATGAGCCCAGCTAAACTTTCAACCTCCCCCTCTTCACCGTTACCCCCCCCGCCCCAAATTCCCCCCCCCCCCAAAGATCCCGCTCGACGAAATACCACTCCCATCCCAATCCAACCACAAAACTTTTTCCACCTTGGCTAAACCCCAAAATACTCTCTCTCTCGCCCCAAACAACATAATCAACCTCTCAACTTCAACCACTCCTCGAAATCCCATCCATGTCTCTCCCGGAAATAAAATCAGTCTAAATTCAACCCCTCTCAAACCACAACCCTGCCTGCCCAGACCCCCCCCACCGTCTCCCTATCAAATCCCCACACCCCAAACCTCCAAACCACCCGATCATAGTAAACTCTCAACCTTCAGCCTTACTCACCCTTCCCCAAACCCCACTCACGACCACAACTCTCTACACAATTCAACCCCTCCCCAGCACCAACCTCTTCCGCAACAACAACCCCGACTCGACCTGCCCATTTCATCTTTAAAACCCCCCTATCACTACCCCCGACCGAAACCACTTAGACCCCCCCCTCCAAAACTGGCCCCGGGCCAGCTCGCCCCCAGACCCACATTCCTAACGACAAGAACTAACGGTATATCCACCCCGCCCTTCCAAAGTGAAAGTGAACCACCACCCCCTATTACCAGACCATCACCCAGACTAACGGCGACCCTAAATACCCTCCCCCCCCTGATGATGATAAGGATATTATTGTACTAAATTGTTTCGAATGTTTTCAATTCCTAAGCGATTGGGCATGATTCTATAAATTTACATGTTTTCCATATACTGTATATACTATATTTTTTTTCCTTAGGCATACTACTTTTCTTGTTACCTACACTTTTCTGACTATCTTTTAAATTTGCTTTATACATTTTTAAACACTTTACCTCTTCTTAATTTCCTGTGTTCTTAAGTATCTGTCCTTTCTTAAATTTACATGTTTTCCATATACTGTATATATTATTTTTTTCCCTTAGTCATACTACTTTTCTTGTTAACCTACACTTTTCTGACTATACTTCTTTTTACTTCACCCTTGAGGCTCGAGGACGAGCCTATAATGAAGGAGAGGGAAGTAAAATGCCCCAGAACGAGAAGCCCACCACAGAAGCCATGAACGAACACCACACAGAAACACCAAAGGAAAGGTCTACAGAACGAAAGGACCAGCTGACCGAGCCCGCCATTCCAGACAGGCCCAAGCCCGCAGGGCTAAACAGCTCCAGGACACACCCATTTACCTTTTCTAAACTGACCATTTTCCACACCTCACGTACACTAACCCCCTCGTGTCCTACACTCCTAACAACAAAGATGATGAACAGGAATATACATTCATATTAAAAACACCCATGCCTGTCCCGACGTTGAGCCAATGCCAACACATCAGACAGCCATAATTATATCTATGTATGTTCTTGCATCCGAGAAGTAGATGTTATATATCTTAGAAGTTAAAACACCCACGCTGTCCCTAGACCCCGTATATCATTTTCCATGACGAGTATAGATATGTGTAACCTGTGCTCAGTCACCCCTTGCATTGTTCCTCTAGTAACTAAGTCTATAATATTAACTGCCACCAGCATTGATGCGACATAGCGGCAGTGTCCTTGTGTCGTATTGTGCCAAGTACAGATCAACCAGGTTTCATCACCTTATTAGGACGACGACTATAATGTCATCGTTCATCGATGTATGCAATCCTTAGGTTAAGTATTTTATCCGCCATTGTGTTCACCTTTTTCCATTTACTTTCCACAATTGTCATACGTCTTCCCCTTGCCTCCTTCGTATCCACAGTCCACACTACGCCAATTTACTTCGTGTCTTACACCTCTTACCCCAACCAGAGATTATATAAGATAACCTGGTTATCAGTATCTGTCATAAGTACCCCGAAACAATAACTAAGTACCCCTACGAACTGCCGCTGTTGTTGATATTATATTTAATAGAAAACGCAGTTCCCAGGGCCAACTAATAGTATCCATAACCCTCGGACTGATCACATAACTCTATCTTTTCCAGACTCCTATACCACCCCATAGTTGCATTCCCCGGTAGCATTTGGCTAACGTATTCTACTGCCTTTTCAAACTTCCATATCAATTGTAGCCTAATGCCACCCCCACGCCCAGGGACCTTAGGGGTAAAATTTCCCTGTAGCCCTTGAACTCTTCCCCCCCCTCTCATTAAGACACCCGCGCTTCTCGACTCTGGTCCGACCTAGCCTCTCTCTCATACCTCTTGAAGATCCTTGAATTGTCCGTTACTAACGCTCTCCAACCTTTTATATAATTATATACTCCTATCCAGCCTACCTTCACTTAGTAGGCCAGAACAACATTAGAACTTTACTAGCCCCTTGCATGCCATCTATTCTCTTACAACACATTCACAACCCTGCACCCAATGGTCGCCGGTGCGAGGCTAGCCGCCCCGCCAGTAACTAACTTCTATTGCCATACTTCCAGATAAATGTGGCAGAGTTAGCAACCCAGTCTCCACCATATCCAGCAAAACCTACAATTAACAACCAGCCGAGTAAAACCAGCTAGCTAAGGCACCTTCGGTTTTGGTATTAAAGACACTCACATCTGTCTCATACACAGAGGGTTATTACAAACACTGGTGATATGGCAAGCCCCTAGCCACAGCCGCCGGACGACTATATCAGAGAGAGGGCGCCCAGCTCCCCCTTTTTGCCCACCCGAGGAGGGAGACCCCCACCCCCGCGGAGGTATACCTGGCCCCTGTTTTGACTTTCGAGTCATTGCCAGGTAGCACAGGAATTCTTCCTATCAATGAACTAACCATGAATGACTAACACCTTTACTAACCTCTATTACCTCACAATAAACCATTTACCTTTCTTGCATGCTCTGATCACTAAATTAGCACCTCAGCTATACCATAGAATGAAGATTGAACAATCTAGAGAGACGCTCCTATCACAGCTGTCCCCATCCTCCTCGCAAAGTAGATCCAGTCTCTCTCCCCTAAATACGTCCAGTATAGCCAAAATAGTACCTCTTACTAAGGCTCAGTTATATGAAAATATAAAGGCTTCCTATCGCCCTGTGCCACAACAGTAAATACCATCTTACCTAGTCCCCATATCTATTGAGAGCTCAATTAAGTCCATAAGACTCGAGATCCCTACTGTCTACAGGGTCCAGAACCGAGCCTATAAATCTAACTCCCGCCCCCAGTCAAATCAGTTGAAAGCTAGACACCAACCAGGGGTCACTACCCTGCAGTTAATTTCTAGCTCTGCCCTTGTGTTGTTCCGGAGTGAGATCCCAGAACCGGCAGACTCCGTGGCAGATTTGGATAGAAGGACCTGCCCACGTATTGAAGAACTTCACACATATGGCCCCCCTGGACGGCCGCGGAACCAGTCGTTAGCCCCCAACATCATGGACGCAAGATAACCAGGACCAGACCCATCAGATACTACCCAAGATTCCCTTTAGCAGTACTACATATTACTGTGCTGTTTTAGATTCACTAATTAATATTTCTACGAAGTGGCTAAGACCTTGCCCAGTGTAATTCATACTTAACCATTCCATTTGGGACGTACTAAGCGATCAGTGCTCTTTAATTAACAGGCGACCTTGACTCTCGTAATTACTTTATTCAGATATTAAAACTCTAGTGATATCTAACGTTCGCCCACTGATTTGCGTTCTATGTATTTCTGAGACAAGGATATAAAACTTAGATCAGTACCCCCTGAGGTTACTAGAATTCCCGTGCTCTAAAAATACGTGTGTCTAATCTAGTCTGTGAACTACTACTTGTGCACCAGAGCTACCAGTAATAAATCTAACAGTGAATATGAATCTATAAGTAACATTGATGGTCTTCGGTATATAAACCTGTGAAATCAAAGCCAGTGATCAGAAGATTAATACCTGAACGTTGGAAGTGGGAGACTAGGCTGTAATGCCCTCGAAAATGTCCCGCACCCACAATAATACTAACCCGAGTTGACGTCAGGTATAGCGTAAAATAGTCGGAGATGGTAAGTCCAATAAACTCATCACGTGATAACACCACGAGACTATCACCTGGTTCTTAAAAATCGGACTAAGGTTGCTATACTTTTAGTACGTCCGTGGTAGTACAGTGGGTTAGCGCGCGGGCCTGGTGGTGATGGTTGGGTCACTAACCAGGGTTCGAACCCCACCCAAGGCATCTCAAAACCTGTGGGTTTTTAGGGGGGTTAAATTCCCTTCAGAGGTTCGTACCCCGCGCCAGGTACCAGGAAAAGTTGATCCTAAAGGTAGCCTGGGGATATTTCAGAAGACCATGAAATTCCCTTCACACCCAGCATTTCATTAACCTTTCGATATACCTTGCAGTCCATCAATGTTAGATTTGATCATTAGAACCATCCATCCAAAAATTATCAGCTCACAGACCTATATATTTCCAAACAAAAATTAATATACTAAATGCACCTTCCATTAATTTAAATAAGCGGACTATAATGGACTATTTTCATGATCAATCTGCCCTACACTACTTGATTTTACACTTAAGCTCAATTTCTGGTGGGCCCAAACCACCTTGAGGAGGAACTGTTTCTGCTTCTTGTCACGCATGATACTAGAATTGAATCTCTTCATCAAAGCGATACCCCAGTCGGCAATGTCGCCGACCACCTTCAGGGCTTTCACCCTCTTTTGCGACGTGATACAATCTTGGTTATTGATCCAACACTCTGGATCTTTCTGGAAAAAGGTGGGAGACTCTAATTCTGGTAGCATCGCGCAAAAATTACCTCTTTGGTTGACGAAGAGCTCGATGGGTTGTTGTGGATTGAAGTTCTACAGATCGAGCCGTTTGAATCCCTTCTTCGAGACGGGGATTGAAGTCGTTGGACCATCTTGTGCTTCGTGTCCTTTGGAATGCAGGCATTGAAAAAACCAAGCCCCACGAGTTCCTCTGAGAGATACCACAGGTGCCTTTTCAAGGTCGTGGATGCCGTGTGGCTGACTTCCTTGAGCAGGCGGAGGAACTCCAAGTCATTCAGGGGAGCTTGATTCAAGACCATCGTCTCGTTGCAAAGTTCAGCATATAAGTCACATTGACTTTCTAATTACAAAAGCTCTTTTTTCTGCTTATAATCCAGATGTATTTTATTATAAACTATACAATGTATGTACTATTATGTAGACATTCGGTTGTAAATTCGACCACCACCCTATACATTATGTGGCCAATGTTTTGGTCTGAAAATACATAATTACTGGACACTGAATCAGGCCACGTGACAAGTTTCTCTTTCTAGCATCATATCAGGAAGCAATGTCCTGTAAACAACATTCCCATATGGATCCGTGAGGTGGTTAAGTGATCCTGCAGGCGAGTGCTCCCACATACCTGGTAAGTTGCAGTTAAGGATTACTTCCTTTGTTTCCTTTCCGGGAGACCAAGGTTCACATATGCATATGTGTGTCATGGATGTATATATCTAAGCCTTATAAACCAAATGTGTGTTTTGTCTTTCAAGCAAATCTTCTCGTAACATACTGTATGTTTTATGTGTGGTTTGAGGCAGTCTTGCCTTGGAAGCTGACCATGAGAGCATTCTAGTTATATTATTATCTTCTCTCCACTAACCAACTTTACTCCTAAACTCGATTAATGAAATTAACAAACACATGTGGCAGTCCGGGGATTCGAACCCAGGACACTCATACCGAAAATCAACACACTTATGCATTGCACCACGAAGACAGTTAAAGAATGTTGCACAAGCCTACGATTTAGTATGCAGTTTCGAATCCTGCATACCAATCTTTGCATGTACAATCATTCCAACTGCGCTATCGGAGGCTATGAATATGTGAATGGAAATAGTAATTAATGGGGCACTTAACCCTAAGGAAGGACTCTCGATAAACTACTACTGAACCAGAATTAATTATTATGTTCTCTCCACTAACCAACTTTACTCCTAAACTCGATTAACGAAATTAACAAACACATATGGCAGTCCGGGGATTCGAACCCGGGACGCTCACACCGAAAATCAACACACTTATGCATTGCACCACGAAGACAGTTAAAGAATGTTGCACATGCTAACGATTTATTAAGCAGTTTCGAATTCTGCATACCCATCTTTGCATGTCCAATCATTCCAACTGCGCTATTGGAGGCTATGAATATGTGAATGGAAATAGTAATTAATGGGGCACTTAACCCTAAGGAAGGCCTCTCGATAAACTACTACTGAACCAGAATTAATTATTATGTTCTCTTCACTAACCAACTTTACTCCTAAACTCGATTAATGAAATTAACAAACACATGTGGCAGTCCGGGGATTCGAACCCAGGACGCTCACACCGAAAATCAACACACTTATGCATTGCACCACGAAGACAGTCTTTTTCACCCCCTAAATGCTATTGCCACTTCTTTTATGGCTCTTAACCCTTGTCTAGCAGGGGGTTTTGGGCTTATTTGGGCATATTTAGGTCCTCCTGAATGATAAATCAAGTATCTGCATGAAAAGAAATTTATTCAGCAAAAAACTAGGTGTTAAAAGCTTCAAAATGAGACCAGAACGAGCTACGTAGCACTCGTGGTTCTCATACAGTGGTACCACCAACATGAGAGTTTAGCGTATAGCGGTATATTTTTCCCAGCTCGAGAACACAGGGAGGGTGAGTTAGTGGGCGGCGGTAAGTCCTGGGTGTAGGCCGTGTGGCCTGCTGCGCTCCCGGCCATTTGCACTCGATTTTAACCCTTTAAAAGCCTTAATAATGCTCCTAACTTGCTGCTTTTTGTATACGGACTTAAGTCAGGCCCCGCTCTTTAAGTGTTAAATGTTCATATGTTCATATTAAAAGCAAAATAGGCGCAAATGGATAATAGTGGGGCGGTTTACCTAGGATATTCAAACCTATTGTGCATTTTTTGATAAAAGCACCAATTTTGGCACAGAGGTAGACCAATATATTATGAACAAATTTGGATGTGGAACCATCGCCCAACTGCCCCATGGCGGCCGTGGCGGCCATTTTCCAAAATGGCCGCCATGTGGCTGCCGAGGAAGACTTATCCTTAGGTGAATGAGATGTACTGAGTAAATGTGCAGGACAAAATTATTTTTTTGAATCTGCAATGTTGTGCAAACATTATGTTGCGTGTTGTTGCTAATGTAGGGTAGCACTTAACAACAAAGAAAGGTGCCCATGTGTTTTTAGAATCTTATCTTATTATCGATTTATTGAATTACATAAGAACATAAGAACATAAGAACATAAGAAAATGGGAGTCTGCAGAAAGCCGATTGGCCTAAGCAAGGCAGATCCCTGTCCCACACAACCCCAATTACAAAGCCCAATTATAGGCTCAACACTCTAATACCTTGAGGATCATCTTACCAAAACGGTTAGAGATTAACGCAGGATTACGGGGGTCTGCAGAGTGCTGATTGGCCCAACCCTGCTGATTCCCCTTCACACCCAACCCTTCTCGTCCATATGCTTATCCAATTTTATCTTAAAGCTCCCTATCGTTTTTAATCCCACTATAGCACTTGGTAGTCTATTCCACCCATCTACAACTCTGTTACCAAACCAATATTTGCCTATATCTTTTCTGAAACGAAATTTATCTAATTTGAAACCATTGGTACGAGTTCTTTCGCTATCACTGAGCTTTAGTACATTTGTCATGTCCCCTTTGTTAATCCCACTAACCCACTTGAACACCTCTATCATATCCCCTCTAATTCTGCGTCTCTCTAACGAATGTAAACCTAATTTCTTCAACCTTTCTTCATACGGAAGATTTCTAATATTATGGATCATTTTTGTCATTCTACGCTGTACTCTCTCCAATGAATCTATGTCCATTCTGTAATAAGGACACCAAAATTGGACAGCATAATCCATATGGGGTCTCACTAATGACAAGTAAAGTTTTAAGATAACATCAGCAGTTCTGTTACTCACACTCCTAGAGATGAACCCGAGAATCCTGTTTGCCTTATTACGAACGCCTATACACTGTTTTCTAGGCTTCAAATCATTGCTAACAAACACACCTAGATCTTTCTCGCAGTCTGAATTTTCTAATTCTAAATTAGCTAGTTTATATTTAACATTTGTATGCATCTTCCCTATCTTTAATACTTTGCATTTGTCAATGTTAAACTTCATCTGCCAATTTACTGACCATTCATGTAAGGTATCTAGATCCCTTTGGAGGCACTCTATATCGCTATCTGAATCAATTGATCTCCCCATTTTAGTATCGTCTGCGAATTTACTTATCCTACTAGTTATACCTAAATCTAGGTCATTTATGTATATAAGAAACAACAGGGGACCTAATACCGATCCCTGGGGGACACCACTTTTGACTGCTCCCCACTCTGACTTGGTACCATTTATGCTGACTCTCTGTTTCCTACCAATTAGCCATGACCTAATCCATCCCAACAACGCCCCACCTATTCCATGTGCCTCAACCTTTCTCATCAATCTCTCATGAGGGACTCTGTCGAAAGCTTTACTGAAATCTAAATATATAATATCGTATGCCTTGTCATTATCTACTGCTTCATATACCTCTGAGAAAAAACTAAGCAAATTAGTAAGGCAAGAACGTCCCTGAGTGAATCCATGCTGAGAAGAATTGATTAAGTTAAATGTTTCTAAGTGGTTTCTCATTTTCCTAGCAATAATTGACTCTAGTAGCTTTCCTATGATTGAAGTGAGACTAATGGGACGGTAATTGGATGCTATTGATTTATCACCTTTTTTGAAAATCGGAACTACATTTGCAAGCTTCCAAGCTTCTGGAACTATACCTGTTTCTAATGAATTGTTAAAAAGAAATGTTAATGGGTAACTTAACTCATCTCTGCATTCTTTTAATACTCTGGCATATACCTCATCGGGACCAGGCGATTTCTGAGGTTTCAGTCTATCAATTTCCTTAAGCACATCATTTCTACTTATAGTAACCGTACTTAACCTATTTTCTATACTATCGCTATATACCTTACGGACTTCTGGAATCTGTGCCAAATTTTCATTAGTGAAAACGGATAGAAACTGACTATTTAATGTACTGCACATTTCTAAATCATTTTCTGTCATTTCTCCTATCGAAGTTTTAAGGGGGCCTATTTTATCTCTAACTTTAGATTTATATAGCTGGTAAAAAGCCTTAGGGTTATTTTTTGAGTCATTGGCTATCCTGATTTCATAATTTCTTTTGTCTGTCCTTATACATTTTTTAACCTCTCTTGATAGACTCTGATAGTAAGCAAGTAGGTGAATTTCGCCTTTCTTTATTTTTCGATATATTCCTCTCTTTTTTCCTAGAAGGTCTAATAGTCTATTATTCATCCATTTGGGTTGGTTCTGTGTTGATCTAAATTTTCTTTTGGGGATATATTTATTTTGCGCATTGTGGAGTGAAGAAATAAAATTATTATATGTAGCTGTCAAATTATCCTGAGTTAAGACAGGTATCTGTGAGAGAGTATGTTAATTAGCGCACCTGGGTCCACTTAATAGTTTAACCATAGGATCGACTCTTAAGGCTCGTCTTAATCCACCATAATTGGCTTTTCTGAAATCTGGGATAAGTGTCGTATTCTCTTTAGCCTTTCCTGTCCATTGTATGTTAAAATAAATTGATTTATGATCACTATTTCCTAGTTGGTCTCCTATCTCTACATTATTTTTCATTTGTTCATTATTACTGAGAACTAAATCGAGGATATTATTACCTCTAGTAGGCGAGTCTATGAATTGAAATAAAAAACTATCCTGTACCGCCTCAATAAACTCTTTTGAATCTGAGTCGCCGATTTGATGCTGCCAATCAATATTCGGAAAATTAAAATCCCCCATAATACACACATTGCTAAACCTTGATGCTATTTTCACTTCCTGCCATAAAGCTGTACCTTCGTTTCTACTCATATTTGGTGGTCTATAAATAACTCCAATAATTATGGTCTCACTACCTTCGCTAACCTCAACCCAAACACTTTCGTTATCAGTATTTAGTCTAATACCTGATTTAATACAGCTTTTTAAAGAACTCCTGACAAACACTGCTATTCCGCCGCCCCTCCTACTTGTTCGGTCGCGTTTAAACAAACTATATCCTGGTATATGGAATTCTGCTAAAAAATGTCTTGATTCTGTATTAATCCATGTTTCAGTCAGTGCTATAATGTCTATATTTTCGTTGCTAACAAGTGCTCTAAGTTCATCCATTTTGTTACATAAACTCCTACAGTTTGTATAATATAATCGCAATGAATTTATTTTACTGGAATCGGATTTACCTTTATTTCTAACTGAATTCCCATCTTCTGTTACACCTTCAATATTTCTACTAGCAGTACAATTAAAATCCTGTGACTGATATTTTCTATTCCTATCTGATGTACCAGTACGGCAATTTACCCTATCTAGACAATTATTCTTACTCATATTCTCAGGCTTTATTTTCAGCGAAACCCCGCGACAATCCTATCTATTGACCTAGCTAAATTTGCCACCCCTAGCCGAGAAAGATGAACCCCGTCCTGTGCGTACAACTGATTTTTACCATAGAAACGGGTCCAGTTATCAAGGAATGGTATTGCATTTGCATTACAGTATTTTTCCAGCCGACAATTGATACCAATTGCCCTAGATGACCATTCCTTGCTGACCCCTCTCCGTGGCAAGATACTGTGTACTACAGGTATGCCTCCCTTCCTCCTAACTTTATCTAACACCTCCCTGTACTGCCGAAGCAGTACTTCCGTCCTACCTTTACCAACATCATTGCTCCCTGTACTGAGACAGATAATGGGGCTATCTCCAATATCTTTCATGATGTAATCAATGTCCTCTAACACCTTCCCAACCCCGGCACCAGGCAGACAGACAAGCTTCCTAATATCAGTACAGGTGGACCTAGCTAAGTGTCTGACCATGGAGTCCCCAACAATTGAGAAGGACTTGCCTCTCCTTGTCGATGACTTGGTAGCAGCTGCGGCAGCGGCAGGAACTCCTGGGGCAGCAGTTGAAGGTACTCCTGGGGGGGCAGCAGTCACAGGATTCCCTGTTGGAGGCAACTTACTTACCTTTCTCCTGGTTTCCTCGCCGAAGGAAGCACTCGCAGTCTCACCATCACATTCGTCATTCAAGGTGATGAACTTGTTGCTCAGGGCAACTGGCCGCCGTAGAAATTTGCAGGTTGTTGCACTTGTTGGAACAACTGTCCAGGGAGCATCACGATCCCTAACAGCAGTTGCACTATCCTCACTTTTCTTGTCAGCCAAAGTCAGCTTTAAGGCCAAATTCTCGTCTTTGAGAGACTGCACCTCTCTCTCCACATTTTCCATCCTTTCTTGCAAAGCAAGACAAAGCTGGAGAATATGAGAGGAGGTAGCAATCTCGTCAACACCAGCCATTTTAAGAAAGCGTTAATACTATCACCACACTATGGGCAAAGATATTCACTGGGAGTCACTAGGGACAGGTCCTCACTCAGCAAAGGTCAGGCAGGTACTGAATTATTCATAGATTAGCATAACAACCATGACAAACATCTCTCAATTGAACATGTCCTAATTCACTTGGATTCTGAGTGCTCCTTTCATTCAACTTTGTCATTTTCCATTTCCAGAACAATGTCGAAGAGCTTCAAACTCGTTGAGCCTCGTGGTGCAGAAGCAGCTCCGTCTACCTCCGCCCAGCCAGCAACAGAGACAGACTGGTCATTATGCTTCATATGCCAAGAAACGACGCCAGAGTCGCTGACAAGTCCATCCCAGAATACACGGCAAGACAAGGGGAGCAGCTACAGCATTCTCGCTGGACATCTGAGAAGGTTCAATGAGCTTGGATTGCTCCCCAACTCTTTTCTGTTGAGCTGATTAGATGAAGGCAGTGGCGTTGAAGCAGCATTGAGCAGCCAACAATGCACGATACCACAAGACCTGCAGGCTGAGGTATAACAAGACCAAGTTAGACAGAGCTGAGAAGAGGCACCTGAAAATAGGCGCCGACGAAGAAGAGGAAGTTGTTGCCCGCAAGCGAACTCGATATCTGTCACGACCATCAAGTACTGAGACGAAACACCAAGAAGTGAAATGCTTCTTCTGCGGAGAAGCTCCTGGTAGTGCTGGTCTTCATGAAGCTGCGACCTTCCAACTGGACTCGCATGTCAGGTTGTGCGCACTGATTCTGGACGACATGGACCTCCTGACGCAACTGAACGCTGGGGACATGGTTGCACAGGAGGCCAAGTACCACCGAAATTGTCTCCTGAACTTGTACAATCGCGCACGGAAGATTAAGGAAATGGCGGGCAAAGGTACAGACGATGAACACGCAATAGCAGGACTTGCTTTCGCAGAGCTGGTGGTGTTTATTGAAGAAGCTCACATGGATGACGAGACATCTCCGGTCTTCAAACTTGCTGACCTGGCGCAGTTATACACGTCAAGGATGGAACAGCTGGGAGTCAAGCATGAGGGCAGGGTGCACACGACCCGTCTTAAGCAGAGACTGCTTGCTCACTTTCCTAACATGTGTGCACAGCACCAGGGGAGCGATGTCCTGCTTGCATTCAATGAAGACCTCGGCGATGCCCTGGCAAAGGCTTGTGAACTGGACAGAGACCTTGATGCTGTCCACCTGGCGCGTGCTGCCCAAATTGTGAGACGCCACATCATCGGAGATGCCAAGGTGTTCAACGGATATCCTGCAGGATGCCAACAGGACTCCGTGCCACCCATGCTGCTTGCCTTGGTCACTATGATCTTGGAAGGTCCCAGTATCAAGCACCAGAGTGAAAGCACAACACCAGCGGCACTGAGCATCGCCCAGCTCCTCAAGTTCAACAGCGTTATGCACCGACGGGCCGCCACAGGCAGTACACCTCGCCCAGTCAGGCACGCCACCACGCAGGAGACGCCAGTTCCAACCTACATTGGCCTAATGCTACATGCACACATACGCAAGAGGGAGCTCGTCGACAGGCTCGCACACATGGGGATTTCTATCTCCTATGATTGGGTCCTGTCCCTTTCCACACAACTGGGGAACAGTGCCTGCCGCCTCTACCACCAGGAGCAAGTAGTCTGCCCTCCCAAGATGAGAGGCAGAGTTTTCACGACTGCCGCGGTAGACAATATCGACCACAGCCTAAGTTCCACCACAGCAAAACAGTCATTCCATGGGACTGCTATTCCCTCATGCAACACCCTGCGGTCCCTGGGGCCGGCATTGACCGCAGCATCATCATCCTCGGAGGGCCGAACGAAAGAGGCCTCAAAACAGTTGACCGTTTGCCGCACTACTATACAGATGTCCCATCAGTAGGCAGCATCAAGAACACCCCAGTGCCGGCTACCAGCGTGACATCCCTGAGCAGCAACAGCGGCCTCAAGCAACATGCTGAAAGAGAGCATCTCTGGCTAAAACACACCCAAGTCGCCCTACAAGAAACTTCTCCAGTGGAGAACACTTCATGGGCTGCATACCATGCAAGCCAGCAGGACATGCCAGCCAGTCGGGCCATCTGTCCCACTGCACTGCTCCCAGTCTTCCTGGAGAGCGCCCACACCGTGGCTATGATCAAGCACTCCATGGATGTGGTCAGGATTGCAGTGCAACATCTCAACCCTGGTCACATTCGACCAGCCGCTGTTTGCTTTGGCAAAGCAAATCCAGTGGAAGTGGCCACAGGAGTATGGTGAAGAGAAGTTTGTCGTCCTCTTAGGCGGTCTTCATATCGAGATGGCAGCACTGAAGACCCTTGGTGACTGGCTACAAGGGAGCGGATGGGCAGTGTGGACAGCTCTACCTCAGCTGACCCAGACACTCACTGACCTCTCCACTGCACCGGATCATATTGATGAAGTTGCCATGCACACCATCGAGAGGTTCGTCATCCTGCTTTACGACAGAACAAGCACTGCAACCAATATCGACAAGGCACGCCGCAAACTGTTTGCAAAGAAGAGCAATGTCCAGCTGATCCCACCGACAAGTGCAGCCCTGAAGCAGCACGTCCGACGAGCAATATACCAGGGCGGACATGTCTGGGGTCAGGCCCTGGTTCCTGCACCAACATTGCCATCACCAACCGACTGGGGTTGGATCAAGACCAGCGAAATGTACGAACCTCTCTGGACAACGCTCCCCGAGGCATCCAAGGTCTGCCGGGAGCTTGTCTCCTGCAAATGCCAGAAGGGCTGCATCATGAAGTGCAAGTGCAAGAGGGCCAGTCTGGAATGCACATCACTGTGTGCTAGCGACGGGGAGTGCTCTCAGAACTGAACTCGCAAACTTAAGATGAAGATTCTGAACTGTTCCAGACAGTACACAGGTACTGTAAACCAGTGAACTTATCTGCATATTGCATTTAGCAGATTATGTGTTAATTAACATGATAATTAAATGTAGTAGTGTCCATTGACCACAGAAGTATAACATTTGACTTGCCCAGGATTGATCTGATGAGAGCAAGCCACCATAATTATCACTATCTGGTTCTGTTATTGTTGTTGTATTATCGATGTAATTAGCATAATTGTGTTAATAATTTTGTTAATTGGCATCTTAATTGGCGTGGGCAGTGTCCATGAATAGCTATTGACAGACAGAGGAAGAAGGTCAGATCACATTTCAACAACTTAAATTAATCTAGCCTATTCACAAGGAATGTAAGCATTTGATGCCTGATCATGGGTTTCCTTGTCGCCATTTCATCTGCAATTAGCCTAAATATGTTAATTAATATCAGCAGCATCTTCCAAAATGTGACTAAGAGCTATCTGGCATGTCTTGATTCAAAACATTCAATAAACATTCACTAAAACCTTCAGCAGCAAACTTTATCTAACTTCTGTGTGTCTTTTGGGTGTCTGCTGGCGGCCATTTTGGAAAATGGCCGCCACGACCGCCAGGGGGCAGTTGGGCAATGGCTCCACATCCAAATTTGTTCATAATATATTGGTCTACCTCTGTGCCAAAATTGGTGCTTTTATCAAAAAATGCACAATAGGTTAGCTTACCCGCTGTACGATTTTCGTCAAAATAGAACCAAATACCTTGATTGGCGGAATGGTTTGAACTACCATAGCTTCGCGCTTTACGAGTTAACCCATTATCTGTAATTATCATGAATTTTAGGATGTTCCAAAAATAAGTTTGATTCGCATTCCAAAGCTGAATATAGAAAAGCGTTAATTCATATGATGTAATGCTAGACTTATCAGATGATACTGTGTATTGCAAACTGAAATGTGTTTCCATAGTAGTTAGGCTACCTTGTATGCTCAAGTAAGGCATATTCTACCTTGAACTGGGTAGTATATGAGCTGGAGATATACCTAAGTTTATGCAATGTGTTTTATTCGTTGCGCACATGGGCTATTTTATTACCCTCGTTGTTAACTCCTCATGGAGAGGATACAGGACTAAGAATAGGGGTTTGTAAAAATTTATATATATATATATATATACAGTATATTATACTGTATATATGCAGGAAGAGGAAATCAGGGAAGATTACAGGAGAGCAGTAGAAAGATGACTAGCTGGGTTTGACCTGGAAGATATGGAGGAAGTGGAGGAGTTGAGCAAGGTGTTTAATCCGTACTGTACAGTAATAAAAATCCCCAGCAGTCCTAAGCAATGTGGCAAAAATGGCAGGAGAGACCACCTATCCACCTCCAAAGATGAGACAAGACTGGCTCTTGTCACCCTTCATGGGTCTCATATAAGCTGAGAAGTGTTGCCAACATGGGAGCAGTGCTCAAAAGGTTGTGGTAATTGGTACAGGGTTGTACAGGCAGTTACAAGGAAAGTACATTACTGTCGGATATATACGTCGCTGGGACTGGGGAGCCAATTATCTACTGACGTATATATACGGTGCTGGGATTGGAGGGGTTAAGGAAGAGATCTGTGCAGCATGTGAGGAGCTGTGTGGAGTAAGGAGAAGAGGGAGGGGAGTGAAAGGTACAGCATGGTGGACAGAAGAGGTAATAATAGCTGTGGAAGACAAGAAGAAAGCGTATAGAGAGTGGTTGGGTAGTAGAGGGAATGAAAATTTGGAGAGTCAGAAACGTGCGAGGTACGTGGAGAGAAAGATAGTGGTGAAGAGAGTAGTGGAGGAAAGTAAGAGATGAGTAGATGAGGAATTTGGAAGGAATCTGAGTGTAAAATGGAGGGAGTGTAAGAAACTGTTCTGGAAAGAAGTCAAGAAAGTTAGGGAAGGTAGCAAGGGAAACAGTAAAGGTGTGGAAGATAAGAATGGGAGAATGCTAGCCCAGAAGCAAGAGAGAGTCAAAAGATGGAGGGAGTACTTCAACGAGTTGCTAAATGTAAGGAATGAAGAGCCAGCACACATAGTTGGATGGGGTATGGGAGGGAGAAGAAGAGAAGTAGTGGAGGAGGAGGTGGGGTTCAGGAGGTCAGAAGAATGGGAAGCCATGAAAAGAGTGAAGTTGGGGAAAGCGCCAGGAACAGATGGAGTGTGTCGGGAAATGTTGAGCTATGGTGGTGAGATAGTGATCGAATGGGTATGGAAAATGTGCAAACTAGCATGGGAGAAGGGGAGTGCACCTGATGACTGGAAGACAGGCATGATAGTCCCCCTATATAAGGGTAAAGGGGAAAGAGGAGTGTGTGGTAACCACCGAAGAATATGTCTTCTAAGCGTAGAAGGGAAGGTGTACAGTAGGGTAGTGATTGAGAGAGTGAGAACGGAGAAATGGATAGGTGACAAGCAGGGAGGTTTTAGGAAGGGAAGAGGATGTGTAAATCAGATTTTTACCTTGAATTGTGTTGTGGAGAAATATCTGGAGAAGCAACAAAAGCTGTATGTTGCCTTTATGGACTTGGAGAAGGCTTACGACAGAGTGGATAGAGAAGGTATGTTGAAAGTACTTAGAATATACAGAGTAGATTGTAAGTTGCTGAAAGCAGTGAAGAGCATGTATGCGGGTGCAAAGGCGGCAGTACGTGTGGAGAGTGAGCAGAGCGAGTTCGTTGACCTGAATGTTGGGTTGAAACAGGGGTGTGTAATGTCCCTGTGGTTGTTTACTGTATATATATGGATGGAGTCATGAAAGAAATACAAGGAAAAGCAGTGGATGTTGGTATATCGCTGATAAGGGAGGGAAATGAGTGGAAGCTGCCTGTACTGCTGTTTGCTGATGATACAGTTCTGATGAGCGATAATGAATGAGAGTTGCAGGGTCTGGTAAATGTGTTTGGAACAGTGTGCGAAAAACGGAATCTAAAGGTAAGTGCGGGGAAGAGCAAGGTTATGTTCTTCGAAAGGGGTGAGGCCACAGAGTGTGAGGTGAAGTTAAACGGTCAGGCTATGGAAATTGTCAGCCCATTTAAGTATCTGGGCAGTGTGTTGAGTAAAGATGGGACTATGGATGAAGAAGTGCGGGAGAGGGTGCAATAGGGGAAGAGAGTTGTAGGAATGCTGAAAGCAGTAACAAGAAATAGGGTGGTTAGTATGGAAGTGAAGAAGTCCTTGCATGACAGTGTGGTAATCCCGACACTGACTTATGGAAGCGTAGCATGGACGTTTGAGAAGAGACTCAGACCAAGAGTGAGAGGGGTGGAAATTAGTTACTTGAGAAGTGCGTGCGGAGTTACATGGAGGGATAGACAGACGAATGAGGAAGTAAGAAGGTGTGGTGTGGAGGTAGATGTGCTGGAAAGTGTGAAGAGGAACACCTTGAGATGGTTCGGCCATATGGAACCTATAGGGAGCGAGAGAATGACTAAGAAGGTGTACGAGAGCGAGGTGGAAGGACAGAGAGGGAGAGTAATAATAATAATAATAATAGTTCTTAAAGCCAGCGCATGCTAAGCCAGCTAAGGATAGCTCAATAAGGCCGATTAGGCGTATTTCCATTGGGGTCCTGTACTACTACCCCATCTCCTTGCTCATGAGGGATGGTTACGACTCAGTGCTTGTGAAAAATCTTTAATGCGCCGAGCGTGGGCCGGGCCTTCTGGGTGGAAGTCCGAGACGCTAGTCACTACACCAGAGGTGGAAGGATGGAGTGAGGAAGTATATGGATGAAGGCGGTGCTGGTTGTGAGGAGGGGCGTCGACTGACTGGGGACAGAGGTGCATGGGAGCGATTCGTTCGTGGTCACCCCTTCGGGGATCACGGCATCAGGCAATAGATATATATATATATATATATATATATATATTTATTAGTGGCCCCTCCATCATTGACGATATGCCTATTAATATAATAGCCTCCATTCAAGCGCCCACGGTAGCCAGTTTGAATCTACTGCCGCGGGGAAGAACGGAGTATCCGTCATAAGGGTAACGCTTATTCTCTTATGGAATCGTCTTATGATTGGGTACCCGCTACGAAAACACTTTCGTAAAAATTAAAAAATTAAACTTTACTTAATAATTGTTATACTACAACTTTCCATCTCGTGGATTTCTTGTAAGGACTTCCTTGACGCTGCTTCCCAAGCCGCCATACTTTCTTCTACTCCCCGCGGGCTACCTGACTAGACGTGTGTCGCCTGCGCTCCGCCACATTCTTCGTTCGCTCTCTTCTAGTGAGTCCTTGCTCATTTGTATATATCTGAGTTGTATTGAACAGGGTTTAGATTAGCTAGCACAGGCTACCCCATTGGTATGCCCGCAGGGAGTGTTAAAATAGGGTATTTTTTGTGCTGGCGCTTACAGTTCTCCAGGACCACCGCCGCATGTGTATGTTTTATATTTACTGCGCCTTAGCTGTTGCTCTTTCTAACTAGTTAGGATGCTACTATCTTCGCAGTAACTAATGCTCCGTCGCTATGAGGCAGTTGCATTATTTGATTTTTAAGCAGACGCTCTAGTCTAAAGGTGGCCACACGTGGTGCGGTGCCTTCTAGCGTCCGAGCCTGCGTGCGGGCCCCTCTCGTGGGCCTCTTCTCCTTGTGCTACGTGTGTGGATCTTCAAGGGTAAGATGTCTACCAAGTGATGATTCTAAGAGCCTCGTGGCCAGCCTCAGTAGGGGTCTCCGTAGTGGGCTAGGTGTACATTATCAAGAGTGGTATCGCTCCACGTATAGTGGTACATGCCGGACGAAATGTCTGTCTGTCTGTCTGTCTGTCCGAGAACTCCTCCTAGACCGTTTGACGGATTTTCACCAAACTTCACACGAACCTTCGGTGCGTGAATTAGACGGTAATTAAAAGAAGATTTTTTGAATTTGTGCAATAGTTATGATCTTAGGTCCCCCCCCAAAAAATTGACCCCCCCCCTTTCAGGACCCCCACCCCCACCCTGTGTGTGTGTGTGCCTCCTAGACCGTTGGACTGATTTTCACCAAATTTTACACAAACATTTGTTGGGTGATTGCGAACATCAGTCAAAAAAGTGTTTTTGAATTTGTGCAATAGTTATGAGTTTAGATCTAAAATATGGTTCCCCCCCCCCCCCCCTGCTATGATAGCGTTCTGTGTGTGTGTGACCCGTAGGGGTCACACACAGAACGCCTTCATTCTGGGGAGAAAACATCTGGCCCCTCATTTGTTAGGTTAAGTTAGTTTAGTTGACATTAGAAGTGATGGTAGTAATAGATGATGGCAATTGTAGTAATAATGGTGATAATATTGGTGATGATGGTAATTGTAGTGATAATGGTGATAATAGTAGTGATGATGGTTGTAGTTGTACTGATGATGATGGTAGTGATGATGACAGTAGTAGATATGATGGTGACAGTACTAGTAGTAGTGATGATGGTCGTAATAGTAGTGATGATGGTGACAAGTAATGATGATAGTTGTAGTGATAATGATGACATTAATGATGATGGTAGTGACGATGGTGACAGTAGTAGTGTTGATGGTGAGTAGTAGTAATGATGGTGAAAGTTGTAGTGATGATGACTAGCAGTGATGATGAGAGTAGTAGTGATGATGGTAAGAGTAATAGTGATGACTATAATAGTAGTAGTGTTGATGATAGTAATGGTGATAGTGCCTAGTAGTGATGTTGGTGACACATCGCAGAGTTGGGTATGCCGTTTTGATATTGGGCAAAACGGCACGTCTACTTTATTATTATTGTGTTACAATTATATGTGTGTTTTCCCTTTTGGCTCCCTCGTGCATTTGTTTCAGTTACATTTGTGAGGGATGGGAGACGTCCTATTGTGTTTGTGGGGGTTCGGTTGATCTGTCTCTCAGTTAGACGATTTTCCGTAGTTGGTTCTTCCCCGCCGGCTCTCTTTCTGAGAAAAGAGGCTGCTACTCCTGCCGGGCAAGGCGGGAAGGGCTCCCAACTACCCCAATGTAGTCTTACTACATTCCTTCCCCGGCGGCCATGCTAAGACCGGCGGAAAGCAACGATTATATCGACTGACTCACCCTTTTACAATTTACTCACTTAGTACGCTCGGCGGCACAGTGCGCGATCTCGTTTTCTATACAGCTAATCCAAATAGCCGCTAGGATAAGGACAAAACGGATGATTTAAGGGTCAGTGACTCATGTCACAGGTAAGCAGTCAACCCGTGGCAACCCCAGTTAAGGGAGGGGTTCCCACGGCTTTTTGCACTCAGATGCGACGGAATACCAGTTGGTTGTGTAAACTGAGTTTCCGGCGCATCGGAGCAAGCAGGATGTTTTAAGCCTCTCGGGTTATCCTTATGAGCATTGATTCCTGGACATTTTTTATTTCCAGATCGTGTCACGCTGTCAGCAGCACAACCAGAGGATGTCCAACAGCCTCTCTGGAGCGGTCCGAGCCAGCAGACTCAGGTTACTGGTTCAAACGTTCAAAAGTAGTTTGATTGACATCTTTTTAAGTGGTGATGGGCTGGTCTATCAGAGTGAGAACTGAGCGATCTCTGCCATACCCATAGCTTACTCTGACTGTTCCTTTTACTTATATATTTTCTAGATCTCAAGTGACGGCATCTCTTCCGTGGATTGACCTCCCAATCTACCAAGATTGGAAGCCAAAGCGTCACATTTTTCCTTTGCCTCTCAACTTTCTCTTCATAATTGCTGAGGGGCACAGGGCCCTGGGTGGGGCTTTGGTTTCCCGGGCGTTTCCTCACCCTGCTCAGGTCCCCGACATGGAGTGGCTTCGGTCACCCAGGCTTTATTGTGGTCGGCAGGGAGGGTTCTGTGGGGCGCTCGGTTGTGGCCTTGGCCTTGCTCGGGGCCTTGGTGCTGTTTGGCCAGGCAGCTTGGGGAACGGCAACAACAACAACAACCAGAGGAAGCAACCATTCCCGGCAGGGAGGGGGGTTCAGTAGCCATGCCTCAGTTTAATATTTGTGCCACACCTACCTGCTTATTAGTCCCAGTAACAGCACACAGACTGTGCATCCGGTGCGTTACATGCTTCAACAGGTCAAATTTCCTCTGGACGTCCCAGAAATGTCCAGTGTGTTCAGACCTTTTCCTTGACTGGATCAATTCACAAGATCTTTCGTGCCTCTTGGCCTTGCTAGAGATTCAGAATAAATTCTCCTCTTATGCCAAACGAGTGGCTAACGTAGAACTTCTATGCGATAACACCGAACTATCATGGCTCATTCGCCTTTATTCTTTTGATGATCCTTTAGTCTCTCAGTCCAATCCCCATCACTCAGTTAACACCCAACAATCAGTTGAACCATTAGCTCCCCTCTGGGAACCAAATTTTTCTGAGGTAGACTCGCCTCCCCATACCAAGAGAACTCGCTCAACATCACCACACTACCAGAAGACTTGGCCATCGCAGTCCCAGTCCACCAGGCTACAAGGTGAACAATCTGCTAGTAGGAATCTTCTGTCCCCCAAAAGGCAGAAGTTTGAGTTCCCCACGCAGATTTTGACTACGGCGGAGATTCACGCCAGTCCGACCGACATTAAACCACAAGGTTGTAAGTCTAAGTCACTATCGAGCCCATCGGTTTCTGCCTCGGAGTCGCCGGAGTTTTTTCCCGGTCACCCCGGGGCAGATACCGGAGGTAGTAGGACAAACACCAGAGTGAGGCCTAAAGCACGAGTAACGCTAAAAGGCTCCAAAATAATGGTCTAAACATTTATTTTACCTTGTGACAAGGAAGAAAGTTTAATTCCTACAGCAATTGCTCTCGAGCAGCACCACACGGTAGCGGCGGGCGGATTAACGCCAAGTGTAAGTTCTCAAGGAAGTAACAAATCACCTTCCAGGTCTAGTTACTTTGACTCTCTGGCGAGTACTCTAACTTCCAGTACTCCCAGTAAGAGAAACATCTTAGTGCCAAGTAAACTTGATACAATTTTAACCCACAGAACCCCAGCGACGACACGTTTGCGTCGGCAATATTTGTAACGCTAAACCGCAGAGCCGCATAGGGTGCGTCGCGGTTAATTACTCCGGTCCTATGGCACTTAGAGGGCTCAAATTTGTATGGGAACTGTGTAAGTGTCCCACGTAACAATGCCGATGGTTGAAAACTCTCAAAGTCCAACCGTGTGCGAGTGAGCGTGCAAAAACCTGTTTTTGCCTACCCATTTCCCCATGTTAATTCCGACTTTTGGGCGCAACCGTAGGACCCCTTAACACCTTTCGAGCGGCCTATGCGGTTTATTTATGTGTACCGCCCAGCGGGGTGTTTTTAGCCAAAATAGGGCTGTTTACGTGATCATTTTCATGCCTAAATAAGACCCAGAACGTAAAACAAGTACCTATCCCTGAAAGGGCATAAACAGAGCTTTCGAATGACACCATAACGATCCTTGTATGATGGATAGTTTTCTTGCAATAACCGTGCAACGCGAGTGCAAAAAGCAGGTAATTCGGTACTTTCGGTACATAATTGAGTATGTAGCGAGTGAGAGAGGGAGGAGGGAGCTGAGATTTGTGTCAGTAGGTTCGCCGCGGTGGTCTGGAGCAGTCATACGCTCGCTAGTCTCCTGCCACCACTTGTCTCTCTCTCTCAGCCACATTACGTGCTGAAATTGCCACTCGAGTTATGTCGAGCGCCGCCACATAGTCCAGCTTTATTTAACTCGACTTAAGTGGTGGGCCGTTTTTTAAGGGTTAATGACCTAGGGGATCGTTTTTTTGTGGGTTTTCCTTCATTTCTAACCCATTCCTGGTGTTTTCTGGAGAAGAAAAAAAATTCACAACCTGCTGGTCCTGGGTGGTACATTTATTATTAACTAGCTGGGGTTCAGTGGGTTAAATGACAGGCGCAAAACACCAGAGGCAGCAACTTACCTGCCTCCGGTACTTGATCCAACTTTCAATGTTAAGCCTAGAACACCAGAGGCGGCATCTTGCTCGCCTCCGGTACTCGATCCAAATTTCAATGTAAAGCGTAGACGACCAGTGGCGGCATCTTGCCCGCCTCTGGTACCTCAAGGCAAAGGGGAATTAGTGTATCCCATAACACATCAGGTAGGGGACCAGTCAATGTCAGTACCAGGTCCAACTACGCAAGTAGGGAGTAGTGGGACAGTGGGAAAAGTAAGAACCAAATCTATTAAAAGACCCCGTAGTCAATGTGTCACGGCAAAACATTTGGGTGAGCTACTACACAGAGTATTACAGCAATGCGCTATATCTAAAATGTCTCGCCCTGCGGTAGTGGGGTCGCCCCAGATTGACTCTGCACCTCCTCTTACCTCGGACGATATTAACATTCAACCACTGCCACCAATCCCCTTGATTAACACAGCAGCTCAATCAAGTGGACTTGTATGTCCCCTGTCACCAGCTAAAGTTAGTGTTCTTTCGGCCCCTTCTATTGTTGCGACCTCAGAACCGTCTAAATTCGACCTCACAGCCTAACACTGTCACTTCTAAGTCTAAAATGAGATCCTATTCCCCGGCAGAAACCAGTCGGGGGTCCCCTCCAGGAAACTTTGCTTCTCTTTGCTCTAAACCACATGTTCATTCCATTGGTAAACAGCATCAGACAACAGACACGCTCCCACCCCAGCAAGAGCCGGATGGACTCTGGTGGTCAGTAGGTCCTACGGCATCAGGGGAGGAGCATAGATCAATCACAGGTGAGGTCCCAGTACCGCAGGAGTGGTCAATAGAAATCAATAAGAATAATGACTTGCGGGCAAAAGATGCCCAAGATAAGGTTGTTAACCCATAATTAGCGGCGAGCAACATAAGTCGAGTTAAATAAAGCTGGACTATGTGGCGGCGCTCGACATAACTCGAGTGGCAATTTCAGCACGTAATGTGGCTGAGAGAGAGAGACAAGTGGTGGCAGGAGACTAGCGAGCGTATGACTGCTCCAGACCACCGCGGCGAACCTACTGACACAAATCTCAGCTCCCTCCTCCCTCTCTCACTCGCTACATACTCAATTATGTACTGAAAGTACCGAATTACCTGCTTTTTGCACTCGCGTTGCACGGTTATTGCAAGAAAACTATCCATCATACAAGGATCGTTATGGTGTCATTCGAAAGCTCTGTTTATGCCCTTTCAGGGATAGGTACTTGTTTTACGTTCTGGGTCTTATTTAGGCATGAAAATGATCACGTAAACAGCCCTATTTTGGCTAAAAACACCCCGCTGTGCGGTACACATAAATAAACCGCATAGGCCGCTCGTAAGGTGTTAAAGTACAGATTAGGGCCATTCCCAACATTACAAATTACCATTATTTTGTGTATGTACCAGAGCAACTTGCCCCACCTTCCCCAGGGGATAGAGTGTGTCCTGACTGTTCCCGGCCTTACGGCGTTCACGGATATGACTCCTTGAGGAGCGACGAACCGGGGTTGGTGACAACTCTGGCTACCTTTCCGGCGGAACAGCAGCAAATAAATCTGGGGAAGGTCGGGCACGGGCCATGGGTAGAATGGGGTCAGGAGGCTCAACAATTTGCTATTGCCTTAACGTCCCAACCTTCCCTAACTATCCCACCACCTAGCCAACTAGAGTTTGATTTGCTAAACCCGCAACCGGGAGGTGTTCCCTTGTCTATATTTGAGTTCCTTATAGCTCCCCAATTTCACTCAAGGACTTTCCAAAACCATTTATGACTCCTGACCCCATTGAACTCCAACGCGAGTTCTTGTTGCGAAATAATGCTCACAGAAAATTTGCTATATTTTTACTTAGTAGAGACACAGCCTAGTCCATAGCCAAGCCAACACCTCCACAGACGGAGACAAGGGCTAGTGAAGCGGTTCGAGTATTCCAACAACTCCTACTACCAAAACCCTGCGAGATCAATCAGGGACATACGGACTGCCTTGTTCGAGGCAGTCCGGGCTAGACAACTTCTCAGACTCTGTATGGTAAAAGGCTTACCCGAGAATATTTTTTTCCGGGTAATTTTCTCTCCAGTATTAACAGCATCCACAATCAACTCTGAAACCAAAAAGGGATGTAGAAGTCATCCTCAACCAGTCTCTACCAGACACAGTATAAGTGAAAGGGTGAGATAATCTGTTAATACTAGATAGATAGTAGGAGACGACTACGGCCAACAACAGGCGGATGCCGTTCTTAACCTACATCACCTCTTCGATTCCTTTCCTCTCTCCCTCTCCCAAAAACCTGACTAAGGCATACGGATCCGGAAGTAGGCCCCGTCGGAGGTACCCTGGTATGCACCAGAGACCACTACGGTGGGCTCCGGGCTACGCCCCGGCGGATGTGAACGACCCATCCCACATACCCGGCTCCCCAGAGCTCGCCGTCTTGTTATAGCGACGCCTGGGCAAAACCTAATCGGCCGTGGGGCATGCCAAACAAACATCTAATGTTGACACGTCCAGTTACCTGTGGGCACCGCTGGCCCAATAATTCCCCCCCCCCCCCACCCTGGAAGTAGTCACAAATGTTTTTTACCGTCAGCTAATAAATTCAAGCCGGCATACCCAAGGTACTTTTCGAGGAATCAGTTGCTAGAACGGCGGCGCCGGTTGATGACAAAGGTCAGTCAATTGCCCACACCTTTCCATGTCTCCTTGTCATTCCAAATACTTAAGTTTTAGTAACCAATATGTCCAGGGATCATAAGTATCCGTCACACCTGAGGGTCAAGTGAAGTCTAACATAACTGGGCTCCAACCCCTATCATGATCGTTTCACACCCAGCTATAGAGTTGTTTAGGACATGTGACAAGTAAGACAAGACCTAGTAGGTAAAGCACGTTCAGGTATGTAAATTAGGAACCATGTTCACACCCTAAGTAACAGGAAGTAATGTCAAAGTCACTCCTTTTTGCCTCACGGGTGCATCAGTGGATAGGGCTGACCTGGGACACCAACAAGTGGCTCCCCCTCCAGTCAGGGTGGGGACGACTGTAACGTGTCCGTTTGAATCAATGAACGGTCGTCTGCAATCTGAACTCTATGGGGAGGCGGGAAGGATCCTAGGGCGGCCCTCTCAACTGAACCCAATCAAAAGTTGGGAATAGGTTGAGAGTCCAGAAATTATTCATGAAAGACAAATTTTGTCCTACCTCCACCGGGGGAAAAAAAGTAGGTCTCTTTCCTCAAGTAAAATACAACTTACATTCGACTGAGGCGAAGGAGGCAAAACGGTACTATAGTAATAAGTGGTTTTTCCTCCCCCACCTACAGTATGGAGGGACATAGATGCTTCATAAACAAAAGACTGGGGATATCAGTCCAGTCTAGACCACAAAATCAAGGCCAGGGAGTTTCTTTTTGAACAGAACTGTTATAGGTACAAGAAACTCTAGCTTAACCCCCTCAGATAGAAATAGTTAACTTACTGGCGAGGAGGCAGGAGACACGGTATTATTGTCACTGTACCCCACAACTGTCAAAACCTCACTGCGGGACCGTTAGAAGTCGGAGAAAGAAACTTGGGGTTGCCACCAATCGACAGATTTTCATCTAACTTACCTAACTTACTGAGCTCATATGACGCTCAATCGCGTCATAAACTTATTAGAGAGCTATAAAGATAAGTTCGTATGATGCTCTAGCGTCATATGAGTTTTTTGGCATAAGTTCCATATGATGCGATAGCGTCATATGAGTCTGAGGGAGTTAATTAGACTTGACCAATAAACTCACATTATTATGACTGAAGACAGGCAATAGCTGTTTGGAAGGTCAATGCCGACGCATTTCAATACTTTTAGAAGGCGGAGGCCAGTGAGGTTCCGAAGGTCACAGATATGGTCGGAACGAATGCTTGCTCGAGCCGAAACGCTGAGCAATCATTGACACGCATCTTAAACTCTCCCTGGCGTAGTAACCGTCAGGGCGAGATTTTGTCCCGGAGACATAGCACTTCAGCAGTCTGGAGCTTCAGCAAAACATCCGCAAAGGATGATTGTAGAGCTCTAGTGTCCACAAGTGGACCAAAAGGCCTTTGACAAAGTTCCCCACAAACGTTTACTTCTAAAACTAAAAGCGCATGGAATACAAGACGGTGTGTTGAAATGGATAGAAAATTGGCTCAGCGACAGAAAGCAAAGAGTAGTCATAAACGGTAAGGCATCTAAATGGACCAATGTAAGTAGCGGGGTACCCCAGGGATCGGTACTAGGACCAATTCTCTTTCTAATTTACTTCAACGACATAGATGAGGGTCTCACCTGTACAGTCTCAAAATTTGCTGACGATACAAAAATTGCAAATAGCGTACTCTCAAAAGATCAAGTTGACGATATGCAACACAATCTAGATAAATTGTCACATTGGGCCCAAATTTGGCAAATGAGTTTCAATGCGGATAAATGTAAAGTACTACATATCGGATACCTAAATGAGAAAGCAAACTATTCGATGAATGGCACTCAGCTTAAGAATGTAAACAGAGAAACCGATCTGGGAGTAACAATATCGAGTAACCTAAAACCGAGTCAACAATGTTCAGAAGTTGTTAAGAAGGCAAACAAAATAATTGGCTTTATAGGCAGATCATTTGAGCATAAATCCAAAGACGTAATCCTAACCCTTTACAATTCCTTAGTCCGCCCTCTTCTGGAATACTGCGTTCAATGCTGGTGCCCTTATTACCAAAAAGACATAAACAAGCTAGAACGAGTTCAACGTAGAGTTACCAAAATGATACCTAGCCTAAAGAACAAACCATACGAAGAGCGTCTTAGAGAATTAAATCTATTTCCTTTAACCCAGCGCAGATTAAGAGGTGACTTAATTCAAGTGTTCAAAATCATCAAAGGCATCGACAATATGAACTAGTAAGTACTTCACTATCGACCAATCTAATTACACGCGGGGAAACGGTTGCAAAATTATTGGTAAATCTTTTAACTCACACGAATCTAAGAATTTCTTCTTCAATCGAGTTGTCAACTTGTGGAATGGGCTTCCCCGAGACGTTATAGACTGCAGCACCGTTGATTCATTTAAATTCCGCCTAGACAAATATCTCGCATCAAACCCGCATCTGACTGCGTTTGTAAATGAATAACTTTATTTTATCCTCCCCTCAGTTACTAACCCATATGTCCCCTACTAACTTCCTAGTCCTGCCACGTCAGTGGCAGGGCAGTAGTTCCCTTTCCAATGTTCCCTTACCCTCTCTAAACCACTGTTTGGACACTTGATCCTCAGTGTTTTGGAGGACAAGAAGCCTAGAAGGGTCACTATATCTGTTGTTGCTTGATTTCCTTTGTACTCCTTTGTACTCCTTTGTATTCACGTTTGAGGATAACTTCACCCCCCACCGGCGCGAAGGTGGTACCACCAGTTTGGAAGGGGGATGACAGAACCAGGGGTCACTCCCGGTCTCGTTCTTCTATTAATAAGTAACTGGAGACTTCGAGACCTCACTGATGTAGGCCTAGGCCTATACCTTCCGAACGCTACATAACATGCCAAAAAGGCTGTCATATTATGGAGAGAAGGTTACAAAATTTTAAAATCAGTTTACTGTCCATCAAACTACTTTAACAATTAAATTATAAGACGTTCGAAACCACTAGAGTGGCAACAACGCACTCAGACACCTCAGTAACCTTAATTTCAACAATTGTAAAAGGGGTTAGTAAGCGCAGGTCTATGGTTACTCTCAAAGAGATTCACTTACCATAAGAAACCCCCCGGACATGATTTCCAGGTCCTTCCCCTCTAACTCCTCCATGCTAGTAGGTGGAGGAGGAACAGTACAGGTATACATGATTCAGGCTACGCCCATCACGTCAGCTCACACCTCCCTGTTCGCTAGACTAAACCTTGCCAGAGGGTACATTAGAACATATGTAACCATACGCCGGGAGTTTTCATAGTCACTATTAAGGTTTCTGTTCCTTACGGCTTAAGCGACAGGAAGACAGTACTTGAGCTGACGGCGAGGCGGTACAAAACCTAACAACCTCAGGAAAGAGAAACTGACCGACCAACTACAAATCGCTCAGATTCTCTTTTTGGGATTACAAATAAGTATGTTGTAGTAAGGGTTAGTAGAACTGTCAGTCCCGGTCCGAAACGTGAACTTACACATATCACTTCCTTATGCCCATTACATGTCCAAAATTAGTTACGTTATGAGGGTAACACACCCTCACCAACCAGGCTTCCTATGGACCAACCAAACAGAGCTCGAGTCATAAGAAGAAAACATTGACTTCTTTTTAGTAAATTGATTCTTAAAGGGCAGTACCCCCGGCATGACAGGGGAAACCCCATTTAGGAAAGTACGTCTATTACTTTTTCCAAATTGTTTCAATAGACGGCAGAGCAAACACGAACTTATAAACCCCCTTTCATACTTTCTGGACGCGAGCCCTGTCGGTGGTCCAAGATATTCCACAATTGACCTGTGTAGCATTATGGTGGCGGGTCTAGTAGTACGCTATTACTAATTACATTTTGTTTTAGGTGGAAAAAAGAGGGGGAGGGGGAATGTGGAAAAGCATAAAACCCCGAGCCCCTCCGCCGGGTATGGTAATAAGATCACGAGCTGTGATACTTAACAACATGAGCTGGCTCAATAGCTCAAAAAAGTTGTGATACTTAACAAAGCGAGCTGGCTGAAGAGCTCAACATTTGTTAAAGTTTAATCTATCATAGTTACAACTGTATAGTACTAACAAAATGTACAAACTCTTACAAAATGTACAATTACGTTAAGGCCAAAATATAATCCAAAGAATTTTAGTCCGGTAAGCCGTTGTTATGGGAATACAAATAGGTCCCCAAACAACGATAGGACGGGTCTCAAAGAACAGACCCGGTCAATTATAAGCAGATCTGCCACGAAGCACCTCACTGCTTTCTTTTCTTTTATAATCATCGTATGCAAGCAATAAAATGTTATAAAAAAGTTGTTGATTATTTGTCTCCAGACAACCATAGGACGGATCTCAAGTGTAAAACCGACCAACTATAAGCAGATATTCTTTGAAGTAACGCGCTGCTTTCTTTTCTATTTTTATAATAATTGTATGCATGCAATAAAAGCTTTAGAAATTGTAATACAGATTCTTTGTCTCTACCTAAGTAGTTTGTTAGTGGTTTTTGATATTGTCACGAATGTCCCCCTCCAGTCTTAAGATATCAGGCATATCGTCAATGATGCAGGGGCCACTAATAAATTATAGGTTTGATTCCCGGAGGGAAGAAAGAAAACCTAATATTTAGTAGGGGCCCCGTAATCATTGACGATGTAGGGCCCTCCCATCCATCCCCTTCCCATTCGCTTGATGTCTTGAGGTTAATCTTAATATGTCAGTGAAGAAAGTATGGCGGCTTGGGGAGCAGCGTCAAGGAAGTCCTTACAAGAAATCCACGAGATGGAAAGCTGTAGTATAACAATTATTAAGTAAAGTTTTACTTTTTATTTTTTACGATTTTTTTTTCATAGTGGGTACCCAATCATAAGACGATTCCATAAGAGAATAAGCGTTACCCTTATGACGAATACTCCGTTCTTCCCCGCGGAGGTAGATTCAAACTGGCTACCGCGGGCGCTTGAATGGAGGCTATTATATTAATAGGCATATCGTCAATGATTACGGGGCCCCTACTAATATTAGGTTTTCTTTCTTCCCTCCGGGAATCAAACCTATAATATATATATATATATATATATATATATATGGGGAGAGAGAGAAAGACAGAAAGTGAGAGTGAGTTAGGTTAATTTGCTTGCTTAGTTATATACTCGTTTTCAGAACTGAGATAATAACGACCCACCTATGTCTATAATGTCAGCTGATTGGCTCCTGCCACCATGTACAAAATCTTGGCCTGTAGTATTTTATGATTTCTTACCAAGAGTTTCAATAAAGTAGACGTGCCGTTTTGCCCAAAATCAAAACGGCATTCCCAACTCTGCGATGGGTTATCATCATCACTACTAATAACTATCACCATTACTATGATCACCACTACTACTATTATAGTCATCACTACTACTCTTACCATCATCACTACAAATTTCACCATCATCACTACTACTCACCATCATCACTATTACTGCCACCATCGTCACGTGACTACCATCATCACTACAACTATCATCATTACTTGTCACCATCATCACTACTATTATGACAATCATCACTACTACTAGTACTATCACCAATATATCTACTACTGTCATCATCATCACTACCATCATCATCATGATTGTCATCATCATCAATACAACTACAACCATCATCACTACTATTATCACCGTCATCACTACTATCATCATCAATCCCACTATTACTACCATCACTTATAATGTCAACTATACTAGCAAATGCGGAGCGAGATGTTTTCGCCCCCAGAACGATGGCGTTCTGAACACCATCATCATTGCTGGGGGCGGCTGAGGGAGGGAGGGGGAGGTAAAGCCATATTTTGGACCTAAAATCATAACTATTGCGCAAATTCAAAAAATCCTTTTTGACTGACGTTCGCATTCACCCACCGAATGTTCGTGTGAAATTTGGTGAAAATCCGTCCAACGGTCTAGGAGTTCCGGGACAGACGGACGACGACGACACATTTTTTTCCGGTGTTACCACTATACGGGGGGACGACGATACCAAACTCTGCTTACGCAGAGTTGATAATATAGTAGACGTGCCATTTTGCCCAAAATCAAAACGGCATATCCAACACTGCGATGGGTTACTATCATCACTAATATTACCACCTTTATCGCTACTAATATCATCATCACTACAACTCTCACCATCATCGCTACTACTATAATCATCACCATTACTATCATCATCACTACTACTATTACAAGCATCACTACTACTCTCACCATCATCACTAATGCTGTCACCATCATCACTACTGTTATTTTTTTTTTTTTTTGGAGGGGGGGGTTTAAAACCATATTTTGGACCTAAAATCATAACTATTGTATAAATTCAAAACATCTTTTTTGACTGACGTTCGCATTCACCCAACAAACGTTTGTGTGAAATTTTTATGAAAATCCGTCCAATGGTCTAGGAGGAGTTTTGGGACAGACGGACAACATCGACATCGCCAACGACATAATTTTTTTTCCGGTGGTACCCACTATACGGGGGGGCGACACCAAACTCTGCTTACGCAGAGTTGATTAGGGTCACACAATCAGCTGAAACTATTGCCAAATGTGTGGGCCGTAAGTTAAGTTGCCGACACTGCGTATAGTAAAAAAAAAAAAATTCCGACAGAATACTGGTATATTTGACTGTTGCCGGAGTTTGTGTGGGAGCTGTGTAGTTGTTGTTATGGTGGTGGTGGTGCTAGTTTGGAAGTATTTGTCACCCCAATATCTCGCCACTAACACACACCCAATTGCCCATCAATGTCGCCCCAACATGCTCGCCGGGTTCGAATCATTTGTAATTCAAAAAATGAAAACATTTACCTATAAAAAACATTTTCGGGTACCCAAACTTACAAAACAACAGTTGAAACTATAACACTAGTTACAACATGCACAAAAACATACCATATTTTTTCGCTACTCGACATTTTCGGTCATTATTAAGTTTAGCTCACAAATGTGTGTCATTGTTTTTATTACTGTTTCTTGTAGTTTTCATTTTTTAACCCTTGTCTATCGGGGCCCGACTTAAGTCCGTATAGAAAATTTGGACTATGTGGCGGGGCCCGACTTAACTCTGTGTGCAATTTTGGCGCAATATTGGCTCTGAGAGAGAGACGAGCGACGGGAGGAGCCTGGGTTACCTCATGACCGCTCGCCACGGCCGCGTGGACCTACTGAGATTTACTCCACTTCCATCCACCCTCACTCCCTCGCTACATAATTATATAAAGAAACTACCGTATTTTAGCGATTTTTCCCTTCGGTTGCACGATCGTTGCAAGACAACCAGTGATCGTAGAAGGATGGTTCGGGTGTCATTGGAAAGCTCAATTTATGCTCTTTCAGGGATACATACAGTACTTGTATTACGCTCTGGGTCTTGTTTATGCATGAAAAAGAGCACGGAAACAACCCCATTTATGGTAAACAAAAAACGCTGGGCGGCACAGTGAAATATACTCCACCACCCGCACTTAAGGTGGTAAGTGTTATATGAAGTATGATTTTTACCGCAATTGCATTTTTACCCATTATCCACCAATGTTTATAGACACACCTCCCGAAAACCATATTTTGTCATTAACCAAACCTAACAACCCAACCTAACCTGAGGGCTGCCCCCCCAGAATCCCGCTGGTCTTAGCGTTGATGTAGATTGTAGAGGATGACAGGATGACAAAATACTAAAACATACAGTGAAAAAAAGTGAGAAAAAAAGTTCTCCAACGATTCAAGATGGCCATGTTTCTTGCTTCCACCCTTAACCCTTAAAAAGCGGCTCACCACTTAAGTCGAGTTAAATAAAGCTGGACTATGTGGCGGCGCTCGACATAGGTCGAGTGGCAATTTCAGCACGTAATGTGGCTGAGAGAGAGAGACAAGTGGTGGCAGGAGACTAGCGAGCGTATGACTGCTCCAGACCACCGCGGCGAACCTACTGACACAAATCTCAGCTCCCTCCTCCCTCTCTCACTCGCTACATACTCAATTATGTACCGAAAGTACCGAATTACCTGCTTTTTGCACTCGCGTTGCACGGTTATTGCAAGAAAACTATCCATCATACAAGGATCGTTATGGTGTCATTCGAAAGCTCTGTTTATGCCCTTTCAGGGATAGATACTTGTTTTACGTTCTGGGTCTTATTTAGGCATGAAAATGATCACGTAAACAGCCCTATTTTGGCTAAAAACACCCCGCTGGGCGGTACACATAAATAAACCGCATAGGCCGCTCTTAAGGTGTTAAATAACCCACAAAGGCAAATTTTAAAAAATCATTTAATTTGTGGCGGTAATGACGGCGGATGACCTAGATGTGTGTGAATTTGTATTTTGTTTTAGTGTGTTCATTGTTTTCTGTGGTGTTGTCCCTATTCTGGCTCTGTCGGTGGTTCGAACCCCACTGAGAGATTAGACAAATTTAGTGGCTCACGTGTATTTGTGATATACCGGTATATATATATATATATATATATATACAGTATATCAAATATGCAAACAAGAGATTCTTGTGATACGAGTATATGTAAAAATATTTCCACACCAAAAGAAGTGTAGAAAATGATAGGTTCACTGTACAAATTTTAAAGAAAATATACATGCGGTCAATTATTATCAAATTTCCGAACATGCTAGAAATTATCGTAGGAGTATTTGAAAAAAAAAAATACTCGAATGTACTTTTATTTTTTTATTTTATTTATTTTTTAATACCCCTTCGATATTTTCTAGCATGTTCGGAAATGTAATAATAATTTACGGCATGTATATATGAGGGTGCAAAGGTGGCAGTATGTGTGGAGAGTGAGCAGAGCGAGTTCTTTGACCTGAATGTTGGTTTGAAACAGGGGTGTGTGATGTCCCCGTGTTTGTTTACTGTATATATGGATGGAGTCATGAAAGAAATACTATCAAGAGCAGTGGATGTTGGTGTATCGCTGAAAAGGGAGGGAATTGAGTGGAAGCTACCTATACTGCTGTTTGCAGATGATACAGTTCTGATGAGTGATAATGAATGGGAGTTGCAGGGTCTGGTAAATGAGTTTGGAACAGTGTGCGAAAAACGGAATTTGAAGGTAAATGCGGGGAAGAGCAAGGTTATGGTCTTCGAAAGGGGTGAAGTCACAGAGTGTGAGGTGAAGCTGAACGGTCAGGCTATGGAGATCGTCAACTCTTTTAAGTATCTGGGCAGTGTGTTGAGTAAAGATGGGACTATGGATGAAGAAGTGCGGGAGAGGGTACAACAGGGGAAGAGGGTTGTAGGAACGCTAAAAGCAGTAACAAGAAATAGGGTGGTCAGTATGGAAGTGAAGAAGTCCTTGCATGACAGTGTGGTAATCCCGACACTGACTTACGGAAGCGAAGCATGGACGTTGGTTGAGAGACTCAGACCAAGAGTGAGAGCAGTGGAAATGAATTACTTAAGGAGTGCATGCGGAGTTACATGGAGGGATAGACAGACTAATGAGGAAGTAAGAAGGAGGTGTGGTGTGGAGGTAGATGTGCTGGAAAGTGTGAAAAGGAACAACTTGAGATGGTTCGGCCATATGGAACGTATGGAAACCGAGAGAATGACTAAGAGGGTGTACGAGAGCGAGGTGGAGGGACAGAGAGGGAGAGGTAGACCGAATGAGAGGTGGAAGGATGGAGTGAGGAAGTAGATGAACGAAGGCGGTGCTGGTTGGGGGGAGGGGTGTCGACTGACTGGGGACAGAGGTGCATGGGGGTGGTTCGTTCGTGGCCACCCCTTCGGGGATCACGGCGTCAGGCAATAGATAGATAGATAGATGTATATATCTTTAACATTTGTACAGTGAACCTATCATTTTCTACACTTTTGGTGTGGAAATATTTTTACTTATATAATATATATATATATAATTATATATATATATATATATATATATATATTTATATATATATATATATACTGTATATATCCCCTATATATATATATATATATATATATATATATATATATATATATATATATATACTGTACATGTATATATACCGTATATATATATATATATATATATATATATATATATATATATATATATATATATATAGAGAGAGAGAGAGAATGTGGGCGGGAGTGACATTCATTCACTTCTATATTCTTCAAACACAATACATTTTCATATATTCGATTGTGAAATTTATATTTAAATAATGTGTTACTTCCTAAAATTGCTAGCAAGCTATAAGCCTTCCTCTTTGCCAATAATTAATGTTTTCGTCTAAATAGGAGTTTTAGAAAATTGTTTGGTCTCTTTAATGGCGCTTCTGAATAGTTGTTGACATATATATTATATTATTTTATTATTCTGGTTTTGATATACAGTATAGTTATTTGTGTACATATAATTATTATCTATTTAGTAGTTACTATATTTTTAACTAGTTGAAGTACGGAATATTTCCCATTCGTACCCTGACCCCAACATATCCCTATCCAAACACAACTATTATAATGAATCTATGGGGATCACCTACCGAGGGTAACAGAACAACTCGAGTAATGTCAGCGTGATACAAGATAAAGTAATTTTTTTTTTTTTTTTTTTTTCCTAAACCTCACTACACCGGACTCCCTGAATACCCAAGCCATGTCTCATATCCATAGCCTCAAGGGCTTGGAGGTTAAAGGGACACAAATAAACAAACATTCTTTGCTACTTTATAATAAAAATATTACTTCGATGTCTTTGTAAATATTTTACTTATTATATATATAAGAATATAAGTCCTAGAGTTCTCATTGGCCTTTCAGGAAACTGAGCGCCCAAATCGACGATGAACTGTCTTTGTATACTCTGCTGCAGGCTCCCAATTTTAGTGTCTCTCAATATGAAATATTGTGAGTGATACTCTGATATTTGTATATGTTTAATGTGCAGTTTTACAACAGTAACAACATGTCACTTGGTTAGTAGCAAATATATTAACCTTTCGATATACCTTGCAGTCCATCAATGTTAGATTTGATCATTAGAACCATCCATCCAAAAATGTTCAGCTCCCAGACCTATATATTTCCAAACAAAAATTAATATACGAAATGCACCTTCCATTAATTTAAATAATGGACTATTTTCATGATCAATCTGCCCTACACTACTTGATTTTACACTTAAGCTCAATTTCTGGTGGGCCCAAACCACCTTGAGGAGGAACTGTTTCTGCTTCTTCTCACGCGTAATACTAGAATTGAATCTCTTCATCAAAGCGATACCCCACTCGGCAATGTCGTCGACCACCTTCAGGGCTTTCACCCTCTTTTGCTACGTGATACAATCTTGGTTATTGATCCAACACTCTGGATCTTTCTGGAAAAAGGTGGGAGACTCTAATTCTGGAAGGATCGCGCAAAAATTACCTCTTTGGTTGACGAAGAGCTCGATGGGTTGTTGTGGATTGAAGTTCTACAGATCGAGCCGTTTAAATCCCTTCTTCGAGGTGGGGATTGAAGTCGTTGGACCATCTTGTGCTTCGTGTCCTTTGGAATGCAGGCATTGAAAAAACCAAGCCCCACGAGTTCCTCTGAGAGATACCACAGGTGTTTTTTCAAGGTCGTGGATGCCGTGTGGCTGATTTCCTTGACAGGGTAGGCCTTGAGCAGGCGGAGGAACTCCAAGTCATTCAGTGGAGCTTGATTCAAGAGCATCGTCTCGTTGCAAAGTTCAGCAAATAAGTCACATTGATTTTCTAATTACAAAAGCACTTTTTTCTGCTTATAATCCAGATGTATTTTATTATAAACTATACAATGTATGTACTATTATGTAGACATTCGGTTGTAAATTCGACCACCACCCTATACATTATGTGGCCAATATTTTGGTCTGAGAATACATAATTACTGGACACTGAATCAGGCCACGTGACAAGTTTCTCTTTCTAGCATCATATCAGGAAGCGATGTCCTGTAAACAACATTCCCATATGGATCCGTGAGGTGGTTAAGTGATCCTGCAGGCGAGTGCTCCCACATACCTGCTAAGTTGCAGTTAAGGATTACTTCCTTTGTTTCCTTTTCCGGGAGACCAAGGTTCACATATGCATATGTGTGTGTCATGGATGTATATATCTAAGCCTTATAAACCAAATGTGTGTTTTGTCTTTCAAGCAAATCTTCTCGTAACATACTGTATGTTTTATGTGTGGTTTGAGGCAGTCTTGCCTTGGAAGCTGACCATGAGAGCATTCTAGTTATATTATTATCTTCTCTCCACTAACCAACTTTACTCCTAAACTCGATTAATGAAATTAACAAACACATGTGGCAGTCCGGGGATTCGAACCCAGGACACTCATACCGAAAATCAACACACTTATGCATTGCACCACGAAGACAGTTAAAAAATGTTGCACAAGCCTACGATTTATTATGCAGTTTCGAATCCTGCATACCAATCTTTGCATGTCCATTGTCCAATCATTCCAACTGCGCTATCGGAGGCTATGAATTATGTGAATGGAAATAGCAATTAATGGGGCACTTAACCCTAAGGAAGGCCTCTCGATAAACTACTACTGAACCAGAATTAATTATTATGTTCTCTCCAATAAACAGCTTTACTCCTAAACTCGATTAATGAAATTAACAAATACATTGTGGCAGTCCGGGGATTCGAACCCAGGACGCTCACACCGAAAATCAACACACTTATGCATTGCACCACGAAGACAGTCTTTTTCACCCCCTAAATGCTATTGCCACTTCTTTTATTGCTCTTAACCTTTGTCTAGCAGGGGGTTTTAGGCTTATTTGGGCATATTCAGGCCCTCCTGAATGATAAATCAAGTATCTGCATGAAATGAAATGTATTCAGCAAAAAACTAGGCGCCAAAAGCTTCAAAATGAGACCAGAACGAGCTACGTAGCACTAATGGTTCTCATACAGTGGTACCACCAACATGGGAGTTTAGCGTATAGTGGTATATTTTTTCCAGCTATGCTCACTACTGGCTACACTGCCGGCCCCTCGAGAACACAGGGAGGGTGAGTTAGTGGGCGGCGGTAAGCCCTGGATGTCGGCCGTGTGACCTGCTGCGCTCCCGGCCATTTGCACTCGATTTTAACCCTTTAAAAGCCTTAATAATACTCCTAACTTGCTGCTTTTTGGATACGGACTTAAGTCGGGCCCCGCTCTTTAAGTGTTAAATGTGCATATGTTCATATTAAAAGCAAAATAGGCGCAAATGGATAAGTAATAATAATATATATGGTATTATGACGATTTTCGTCAGAATAGAACCAAATACCTTGATTGGCGGAATGGTTTGAACTACCATAGCTTCGCGCTTTACGAGTTAACCCATTATCTGTAATTATCATGAATTTTAGGATGTTCCAAAAATAAGTTTGATTCGCATTCCAAAGCTGAATATAGAAAAGCGTCAATTCATATGTAATGCTAGACTTATCAGATGATACTGTGTATTGCAAACTGAAATGTGTTTCCATAGTAGTTAGGCTACCTTGTATGCTCAAGTAAGGCATATTCTACCTTGAACTGGGTAGTATATGAGCTGGAGATATACCTAAGTTTATGCAATGTGTTTTATTCATTGCGCACATGGGCTATTTTACTACCCTCGTTGTTAACTCCTCATGGAGAGGATCCATGACTAAGAATAGGGGTTTGTAACAATTTATATATATATATATATATATATATATATATATATATATATATATATATATATATATATAATATATTATACTGTATATATGCAGGAAGAGGAAATCAGGGAAGATTACAGGAGAGCAGTAGGAAAATGACTAGCTGGGTTCGACCTGGAAGATATGGAGGAAGTGGAGGAGTTGAGCAAGGTGTTTAATCCGTACTGTACAGTAATAAAAATCCCCAGCAGTCCTAATCAATGTGGCAAAAATGGCAGGAGAGACCACCTATCCACCTCCAAAGATTAGACAAGACTGGCTCTTGTCACCCTTCAGTGGGTCTCATATAAGCTGAGAATTGTTGCCAACATGGGAGCAGTGCTCAAAAGGTCGTGGTAATTGGTACAGGGTTGTACAGGCAGTTACAAGGAAAGTACATTACTGTCGGATATATACGTCGCTGGGACTGGGGAGTTACTTATCTACTGACGTATATATACGGTGCTGGGATTGGAGGGGTTAAGGACAATATCTGTGCAGCATGTGAGGAGCTGTCTGGAGTAAGGAGAAGAGGGAGGGGAGTGAAAGGTACAGCATGGTGGACAGAAGAGGTAATAATAGCTGTGGAAGACAAGAAGAAAGCGTATAGAGAGTGGTTGGGTAGTAGAGGGTATGAAAATTTGGAGAGTCAGAAACGTGCGAGGTACGTGGAGAGAAAGAGAGTAGTGAAGGAAAGTAAGAGAAGAGTAGATAAGGAATTTGGAAGGAATCTGAGTGTAAAATGGAGGGAGTGTAAGAAACTGTTCTGGAAAGTAGTCAAGAAAGTTAGGGAAGGTAGCAAGGGAAACAGTAAAGGTGTGGAAGATAAGAATGGGAGAATGCTAGCCGAGAAGCAAGAGAGAGTCAAAAGATGGAGGGAGTACTTCAACGAGTTGGTAAATGTAAGGAATGAAGAGCCAGCAAACATAGTTGGATGGGATATGGGAGGGAGAAGAAGAGAAGTAGTGGAGGAGGACGTGGGGTTCAGGAGGTCAGAAAAATGGGAAGCCATGAAAAGAGTGAAGTTGGGGAAAGCGCCAGGAACAGATGGAGTGTGTCGGGAAATGTTGAGGTATGGTGGTGAGATAGTGATTGAATGGGTATGGAAAATGTGCAAACTAGCATGGGAGAAGGGGAGTGCACCTGATGACTGGAAGACAGGCATAATAGTCCCCCTATATAAGGGTAAAGGGGAAAGAGGAGTGTGTGGTAACCACCGAGGAATATGTCTTCTAAGCATAGAAGGGAAGGTGTACAGTAGGGTAGTGATTGAGAGAGTGAGAGTGAGAACGGAGAAATGGATAGGTGACAAGCAGGGAGGTTTTAGGAAGGGAAGAGGATGTGTAAATCAGATGTTTACCCTGAATTGTGTTATGGAGAAATATCTGGAGAAGCAACAAAAGCTGTATGTTGCCTTTATGGACTTGGAGAAGGCTTATGACAGAGTGGATAGAGAAGGTATGTTGAAAGTGCGTAGAATATACAGAGTAGATTGTAAGTTGCTGAAAGCAGTGAAGAGCATGTATGAGGGTGCAAAGGCGGCAGTACGTGTGGAGAGTGAGCAGAGCGAGTTCGTTGACCTGAATGTTGGGTTGAAACAGGGGTGTGTGATGTCCCTGTGGTTGTTTACTGTATATATGGATGGAGTCATGAAAGAAATACAAGGAAAAGAAGAGGATGTTGGTATATCGCTGATAAGGGAGGGAAATGAGTGGAAGCTGACTGTACTGCTGTTTGCTGATGATACAGTTCTGATGAGCGATAATGAATGGGAGTTGCAGGGTCTGGTAAATGTGTTTGGAACAGTGTGCGAAAAACGGAATCTGAAGGTAAGTGCGGGGAAGAGCAAGGTTATGTTCTTCGAAAGGGGTGAGGCCACAGAGTGTGAGGTGAAGTTAAACAGTCAGGCTATGGAAATTGTCAGCTCATTTAAGTATCTGGGCAGTGTGTTGAGTAAAGATGGGACTATGGATGAAGAAGTGCGGGAGAGGGTGCAATAGGGGAAGAGAGTTGTAGGAACGCTGAAAGCAGTAAGAAGAAATAGGGTGGTTAGTATGGAAGAGAAGAAGTCCTTGCATGACAGTGTGGTAATCCCGACACTGACTTATGAAAGCGTAGCATGGACGTTTGAGAAGAGACTCAGACCAAGAGTGAGAGGGGTGGAAATTAGTTACTTGAGAAGTGCGTGCGGAGTTACATGGAGGGATAGACAGACAAATGAGGAAGTAAGAAGGTGTGGTGTGGAGGTAGATGTGCTGGAAAGTGTGAAAAGGAACACCTTGAGATGGTTCGGCCATATGGAACCTATAGGAAGCGAGAGAATGACTAAGAAGGTGTACGAGAGCGAGGTGGAAGGACAGAGAGGGAGAGTAATAATAATAATAATAATAGTTCTTAAAGCCAGCGCATGCTAAGCCAGCTAAGGATAGCCTAATAAGGCCGATTAGGCGTATTTCCATTGGGGTCCTGTACTACTATCCCATCCCCTTGCTCATGAGGGATGGCGCATTAAAGATTTTTCACAAGTACTGAGTCGTTACCATCCCTCATGAGCAAAGGGATGGGGTAGTAGTACAGGACCCCAGTGGAAATATGCCTAATCGGCCTTATTGAGCTATCCTTAGCTAGCTTAGCATGCGCTAGCTTTAAGAACTATTATTATTATTATTATAGTAACGACTCAGTGCTTGTGAAAAATCTTTAATGCGCCGAGCGTGGGCCGTGCCTTCTGGGTGGAAGTCCGAGACGCTAGTCACTACACCAGAGGTGGAAGGATGGAGTGAGGAAGTATATGGATGAAGGCGGTGCTGGTTGGGGACAGAGGTGCATGGGAGCGATTCGTTCGTGGTCACCCCTTCGGGGATCACGGCATCAGGCAATAGATATATATATATATATATATATTTATTAGTGGCCCCTCCATCATTGACGATATGCCTACTAATATAATAGCCTCCATTTAAGCGCCCACGGTGGCCAGTTTGAATCTACCGCCGCGGGGAAGAACGGAGTATCCGTCATAAGGGTAACGCTTATTCTCTTATGGAATCGTCTTATGATTGGGTACCCACTACGAAAAAACTTTTGTAAAAATGAAAAAGTTAAACTTTACTTAATAATTGTTATACTACAGCTTTCCATCTCGTGGATTTCTTGTAAGGACTTCCTTGACGCTGCTCCCCAAGCCGCCATACTTTCTACTACTCCCAGCGGGCTACCTGACTAGACGTGTGTCACCTGCGCTCCGCCGCATTCTTCGTTCGCTCTTTTCTAGTGAGTCCTTGCTCATTTGTATATATCTGAGTTATATTGAACAGGGTTTAGATTAGCTAGCACAGGCTACCCCATTGGTATACCCGCAGGGAGTGTTAAACTAGGGTACTTTTTGTGCTGGCGCCTACAGTTCTCCAGGACCTGTGTATGTTTTATATTTACTGCGCCTTAGCTGTTGCTCTTTCTAACTAGTTAGGAGGCTACTATCTTCGCAGTAACTAATGCTTCAGGTCGTCGCTATGAGGCAGTTGCATTATTTGATTTTTTAGCAGACGCTCTAGTCTAAAGGTGGCCACACGTGGTGCGGTGCCTTCTAGCGTCCGAGCCTGCGTGTGGGCCCCTCTCGTGGGCCTCTTCTCCTCGTGCTACGTGTGTGGATCTTCAGGGGTAAGATGTCTACGAAGTGATGATTCTACGAGCCTCGTGGCCAGCCTCAGTAGGGGTCTCCGTAGGGGGCTAGGTGTACATTATCAACTCTGCGTAAGCAGAGTGGTTTCGCCCCCCGTATAGTGGTACATGCGGGCCGAAATGTCTGTCTGTCTATCTGTCCGAGAACTCCTCCTAGACCGTTTGACGGATTTTCACCAAACTTCACACGAACCTTCGGTGCGTGAATTCAACGGTAATTAAAAGAAGATTTTTTGAATTTGTGTAATAGTTATGATCTTAGGTCAAAAAAAAAAAATGCCCCCCCCCCTCCCCCCCCCCCTTCATGACCCCCATCCCCCACCCTGTACCTATTCCCTGTGTGTGTGTGTGCCTCCTAGACCATTGGACTGATTTTCTCCAAATTTTACACAAACATTTGTTGGGTGAATGCGAACGTCTGTCAAAAAAGTATTTTTTAATTTGTGCAATAGTTATGAGTTTAGATCTAAAATATGGTTCCCCCCCCCTCCCCCCTGCTATGATGGCGTTCTGTGTGTGTGTGACCCGTAGGGGCTCACACACAGAACGCCTTCATTCTGGGGGAGAAAACATCTGGCCCCGCATTTGTTAGGTTAAGGTTAGTTTAGTTGACATTAGAAGACAGTGGTGGTAGTAATAGTGGGTAGTAATAGATGATGGTAATTGTAGTGATAATGGTGATAATATTGGTGATGATGGTAATTGTAGTGCTAATGGTGATAATAGTAGTGATGATGGTTGTAGTTGTAGTGATGATGATGGTAGTGATGATGACAGTAGTAGATATGATGGTGACAGCACTAGTAGTAGTGATAATGGTCGTAATAGTAGTGATGATGGTGACAAGTAATGATGATAGTTGTAGTGATAATGATGACATTAGTGATGATGGTAACAGTAGTAGTGTTGATGGTGAGTAGTAGTGATGATGGTGAAAGTTGTAGTTATGATGACTAGCAGTGATGATGAGAGTAGTAGTGATGATGGTAAGAGTAGTAGTGATGACTATAATAGTAGTAGTGTTGATGATAGTAATGGTGATAGTGCCTAGTAGTGATGATGGTGACACATCGCAGAGTTGGGTATGCCGTTTTGATTTTGGGCAAAATGGCACGTCTACTTTATTATTATTGTGTTACAATTATATGTGTGTTTTCCCTTTTGGCTCCCTCGTGCGTTTGTTTCAGTTACATTTGTGAGGGATGGGAGACGTCCTATTGTGTTTGTGGGGGTTCGGTTGATCTGTCTCTCAGTTAGGCGATTTTCCGTAGTTGGTTCTTCCCCGCCGGGTCTCTTTCTGAGAAAAGAGGCCGCTACTCCCGCCGGGCAAGGCGGGAGGGGCTAGCAACTACCCCAATGTAGTCTTACTACTTTCCTTCCCCGGCGGCCATGCTAAGACCGGCGGGAAGGAACGATTATATCGACTGACTCGCCCTTTTACAATTTACTCACTTAGTACGCTCAGCGGCACAGTGCGCGATCTCGTTTTCTATCCAGCTAATCCAAATAGCCGCTAGGATAAGGACAAAACGGATGATTTAAGGGTCAGTGACTCATTTCACAGGTAGGCAGTCAACCCGTGGCAACCCCAGTTAAGGGGAGGGGTTCCCACGGCTTTTTGCACTCAGATGCGACGGAATACCAGTTGGTTGTGTAAACTGAGTTTCCGGCGCATCGGAGCAAGCAGGATGTTTTAAGCCTCTCGGGTTATCGTTATGAGCATTGATTCCTGGACATTTTTTATTTCCAGATCGTGTCACGCTGTGAGCAGCACAACCAGAGGAAGCAACCGTTCCCGACGGGGAGGGGGGTTCAGTAGCCATGCCTCAGTTAAATATTTGTGCCACACCTACCTGCTTATTAGTCCCAGTAACAGCACACAGACTGTGCATCCGGTGCGTTACATGCTTTAACAGGTCAAATTTCCTTTGGACGTCCCAGAAATGTCCAGTGTGTTCAGTCCTTTTCCTTGACTGGATCAATTCATAAGATCTTTCGTGCCTCTTGGCCTTGCTAGAGATTCAGAATAAATTCTCCTCTTATGCCAAACGAGTGGCTAACGTAGAACTTCTATGCGATAACACCGAACTATCATGGCTCATTCGCCTTTATTCTTTTGATGATCCTTTAGTCTCTCAGTCCAATCCCCATCACTCAGTTAACACCCAACAATCAGTTGAACCATTAGCTCCCCTCTGGGAACCTAATTTTTCTGAGGTAGACTCCCCTCCCCATACCAAGAGAACTCGCTCAACATCACCACACTACCAGAAGACTTGGCCATCGCAGTCCCAGTCCACCAGGCTACAAGGTGAACAATCTGCTAGTAGGAATCTTCTGTCCCCCAAAAGGCAGAAGTTTGAGTTCCCCACGCAGATTTTGACTACGGCGGAGATTCACGCCAGTCCGACCGACATTAAACCACAAGGTTGTAAGTCTAAGTCATTATCGAGCCCATCGGTTTCTGCCTCGGAGTCGCCGGAGTTTTTTCCCGGTCACCCCGGGGCAGATACCGGAGGTAGTAGGACAAACACCAGAGTGAGGCCTAAAGCACGAGTAACGCTAAAAGGCTCCAAAATAATGCTCTTAAAATTTATTTTACCTTGTGACAAGGAAGAAAGTTTAATTCCTACAGCAATGGCTCTCGAGCAGCACTGCACGGTAGCGGCGGGCGGATTAACGCCAAGTGTAAGTTCTCAAGGAAGTAACAAATCACCTTCCAGGTCTAGTTACCCTGACTCTCCGGCGAGTACTCTAATTTCCAGTACTCCCAGTAAGAGAAACATCTTACCGCCAAGTAAACTTGATACAATTTTAACCCACAGAACCCCAGCGACGACACGTTTGCGTCGGCAATGTTTGTAACGCTAAACCCCAGAGCCGCATAGGGTGCGTCACACTTAATTACTCCGGTCCTATGGCACCTAGAGGGCTCAAATTTGTATGGGAACTGTGTAAGTATCCCACGCAACAATGCCGATGGTTCAAAACTCTCAAAGTCCAACCGTGTGCGAGTGAGCGCGCAAAAACCTGTTTTTGCCTACCCATTTCCCCATGTTAATTCCGACTTTCGGGCGCAACCGTAGGACCCCTTAATGACCTAGGGGATCGTTTTTTTGTGGGTTTTCCTTCATTTCTAACCCATTCCTGGTGTTTTCTGGAAAAAACTTTTTTTCACAACCTGCTGGTCCTGCGTGGTACATTTATTATTAACTAGCTGGGGTTCAGTGGGTTAAATGACAGGCACAAAACACCAGAGGCAGCAACTTGCCTGCCTCCGGTACTTGATCCATCTTTCAATGTTAAGCCTAGAACACCAGAGGTGGCATCTTGCTCGCCTCCGGTACTGGATCCAAATTTCAATGTAAAGCGTAGACCACCAGTGGCGGCATCTTGCCCGCCTCTGGTACCTCAAGGCAAAAGGGAATTAGTGTATCCCTTAATGCATCAGGTAGGGGACCAGTCAATGTCAGTGCCAGGTCCAACTACGCAAGTAGGGAGTAGTGGGACAGTGGGAAAGGTAAGAACCAAATCTCTTAAAAGACCCCGTAGTCAATGTGTCACGGCAAAACATTTGGGTGAGTTATTACACAGAGTATTACAGCAATGCGCTATATCTAAAATGTCTCGCCCTGCGGTAGTGGGGTCGCCCCAGATTGACTCTGCACCTCCTCTTACCTCGGACGATATTAACAATCAACCACTGCCACCAATCCCCTTGATTAACACAGCAGCTCAATCAAGTGGACTTGTATGTCCCCTGTCACCAGCTAAAGTTAGTGTTCTTTTGGCCCCTTCTATTGTTGCGACCTCAGAACCGTCTAAATTCGACCTCACAGCCTAACACTGTCACTTCTAAGTCTAAAATGATATCCTATTCCCCGGCAGAAACCAGTCTGGGGTCCCCTCCAGGAAACTTTCCTTCTCTTTGCTCTAAACCACATGTTCATTCCATTGGTAAACAGCATCAGACAACAGGCACGCTCCCACCCCAGCAAGAGCCGGATGGCTCCTACGGCATCAGGGGAGGAGCATAGATCAATCACAGGTGAGGTCCCAGTACCGCAGGAGTGGGCAATAGAAATCAAAAAGAATAATGACTTGCGGGAAAAAGATGCCCAAGATAAGGTTGTTAAAGTACAGATTAGGGCCATTCCCAACATTACAAATTACCATTATTTTGTGTATGTACCAGAGCAACTTGCCACACCTTCCCCAGGGGATCTAGTGTGTCCTGACTGTTCCCGGCCTTACGGCGTTCACGGATATGACTCCTTGAGGAGCGACGAACCAGGGTTGGTGACAACTCTGGCTACCTTTCCGGCGGAACAGCAGGAAATAAATCTGGGGGAGGTCGGGCACGGGCCATGGGTAGAATGGGGTCAGGAGGCTCAACAATTTGCTATTGCCTTAACGTCCCAACCTTCCCTAACTATCCCACCACCTAGCCAACTAGAGTTTGATTTGCTAAACCCGCAACCGGGAGGTGTTCCCTTGTCTATATTTGAGTTCCTTATAGCTCCCCAATTTCACTCAAGGACTTTCCAAAACCATTTATGACTCCCGACCCCATTGAACTCCAACGCGAGTTCTTGTTGCGAAATAATGCTCACAGAAAATTTGCTATATTTTTACTCAGTAGAGACACAACCCAGTCCATAGCCAAGCCAACACCTCCACAGACGGAGACAAGGGCTAGTGAAGCGGTTCGAGTATTCCAACAACTCCTACTACCACACCCGGCGAGATCAATCAGGGACATACGGACTGCCTTGTTCGAGGCAGTCCGGGCTAGACAACTTCTCAGACTCTGTATGGTAAAAGGCTTACCCGAGAATATATTTTTCCGGGAAATTTTCTCTCCAGTATTAATTAACAGCATCCACAATCAACTCTGAAACCAAAAGGGATGTAGAAGTCATCCTCAACCAGTCTCTATCAGACACAGTATAAGTGAAAGGGTGAGATAATCTGTTAATACTAGATAGATAGTAGGAGACGACTACGGCCAACAACAGGCGGACGCCGTTCTTAACCTACATCACCTCTTCGATTCCTTTCCTCTCTCCCTCTCCCAAAAACCTGACAAAGGTATACGGATCCGGGAGTAGGACCCGTCGGAGGTACCCTGGTATGCACCAGAGACCACTACAGTAGGCTCCGGGCCATGCCCCGGCGGATGTGAACGACCCATCCCCCATACCCGGCTCCCCAGAGCTCGCCGTCTTGTTATAGCGACGCCTGGGCAAAACCTAATCGGCCGTGGGGCATGCCAAACCAACATCCAATGTTGACACATCTAGTTACCTGTGGGCACCGCCGGGCCAATAATCCCCCCCCCCCCTGGAAGTAGTCACAAATGGTTTATACCGTCAGCTAATAAATTCAAGCCGGCATACCCAAGGTACTTTTCGAGGAATCAGTTGCTAGAATCTCGGCCGCCGGTTGATGGCAAAGGTCGGTCAATTGCCCACACCTTTCCAGATCTCCTTGTCATTCCGAATACTTAAGTCTTAGTAACCAATATGTCCAGGGATCATAAGTATCTGTCACACCTGAGGGTCAAGTGAAGTCTAACATAACTGGGCTCCAACCCCTATCATGGTCGTTTCACACCCAGCTATAGAGTTGTTTAGGACATGTGATAATTAAGACAAGACCTAGTAGGTAAAGCACGTTCAGGTATGTAAATGAGGAACCATGTTCACACCCTAAGTAACAGGAAGTAATGTCAAAGTCACTCCTTTTTGCCTCACTGGTGCATCAGTGGATAGGGCTGACCTGGGACACCAACAAGTGGCTCCCCCTCCAGTCAGGGTGGGGACGACCGTAACGTGTTCGTTTGAATCAATGGACGGTCGTCTGCAGTCTGAACTCTATGGGGAGGCGGGAAGGATCCTAGGGCGGCCCTCTCAACTGAACCCAATCAAAAGTTGGGAATAGGTTGAGAGTCCAGAAATTATTCATGAAAGACAAATTTTTTCCTACCTCCGCCGGGGGAAAAAAAGTAGGTCTCTTTCCTCAAGTAAAATACAACTTACATTCGACTGGGGCGAAGGAGGCAAAACGGTACTATAGTAATAAGTGTTTTTTCCTCCCCCACCTACAGTATGGAGGGACTTAGATGCTTCATAAACAAAAGACTGGGGATATCAGTCCAGTCTAGACCACAAAATCAAGGCCAGGGAGTTTCTTTTTTAACAGAACTGTTAAAGGTCTTCATAAACAAAAGACTGGGGATATCAGTCCAGTCTAGACCACAAAATAAAGGCCAGGGAGTTTCTTTTTGAACAGAACTGTTAAAGGTACAAGAAACTCTAGCTTAATTAGACTTGATCAATAAACTCACATTATTATGACTGAAGACAGGCAATAGCTGTTTGGAAGGTCAATGCCAACGCATTTCACTACTTTTAGAAGGCGGAAGCCAGTGAGGTTCCGAAGGTCACAGATATGGTCGGAACGAATGCTTGCTCGAGCTGAAACGCTGAGCAATCATCGCCACGCATCTTAAACTCTCCCGGGCGTAGTAATCGTCAGGGCGAGATTTTGTCCCGGAGACATAGCACTTCAGCAGTCTGGAGCTTCAGCAAAACATCCGCAAAGGATGATTGTAGAGCTCTAGTGTCCACAAGTGGGCCTATTCACGTTTGAGGATAACTTCACCCCCCACCGGCGCGAAGGTGGTACCACCAGTTTGGAAGGGGGATGACAGAACCAGGGGTCACTCCCAGTCTCGTTCTTCCATTAATAAGTAACTGGAGTCTTCGAGACCTCACTGATGTATACCTTCCGAACGCTACATAACATGCCAAAAAGGCTGTCATATTATGGAGAGAAGGTTACAAATTTTAAAATCAGTTTACTGTCCATCAAACTACTTTAACAATTAAATTATAAGAAGTTCAAAACCACGAGAGTGGCAACAACGCACTCAGACACCTCAGTAACCTTAATTTCAACAATTGTAAAAGGGGTTAGTAAGCGCAGGTCTATGGTTACTCTCAAAATGATTCACATACCATAAGAAACCCCCCGGACATGATTTCCAGGTCCTTCCCCTCTAACCCCTCCATGCTAGTAGGTGGAGGAGGAACTGCACAGGTATACATGATTCAGGCTACGCCCATCACGTCAGCTCACACCTCCGTGTTCGCTAGACTAAGCCTTGCCAGAGGGTACATTAGAACATATGTAACCATACGCCGGGAGTTTTCGTAGTCACTATTAAGGTCTCTGTTCCTTACGGCTTAAGCGACAGGAAGACAGTACTTGAGCTGACGGTGAGGCGGTACAAAACCTAACAACCTCAGGAAAGAGAAACTGACCGACCAACTACAAATCGCTCAGATTCTCTTTTTGGGATTACAAATAAGAATGTTTTAGTAAGGGTTAGTAGAACTGTCAGTCCCGGTCCGAAACGTGAACTTACACATATCACTTCCTTATGCCCATTACATGTCCAAAATTAGTTACGTTATGAGGGTAACACACCCTCACCAACCAGGCTTCCTATGGACCAACCAAACAGAGCTCGAGTCATAAGAAGAAAACATTGACTTCTTTTTAGTAAATTGTTTCTTAAAGGGCAGTACCCCCGGCATGACAGTGGAAACCCCATTTAGGAAAGTACGTCTATTACTTTTTCCAAATTGTTTCAATAGACGGCAGAGCAAACACGAACTTATAAGCCCCCTTTCATACTTTCTGGACGCGAGCCCTGTCAGTGGTCCAAGATATTCCACAATTGACCTGTGTAGCATTATGGCGGCGGGTCTAGTAATACGCTATTACTAATTAAATTTTGTTTTAGGTGGAAAAAAGAGGGGGGGGGGGAAATGTGGAAAAGCATAAAACCCCGAGCCCCTCCGCCGGGTATGGTAATAAGATCACGAGCTGTGATACTTAACAACACGAGCTGGCTCAATAGCTCAAAAAAGTTGTGATACTTAACAAAGTGAGCTGGCTCAAGAGCTCAAAATGTTTTAATGTTTAATCTATCATAGTTACAACTGTATCGTACTAACAATATGTACAAATTCTTACAAAATGTACAATTACGTTAAGGCCAAAATATAATCCAAAGAATTATAGTCCGGTAAGCCGTTGTTATGGGAATACAAATAGGTCCCCAAACAACGATAGGACGGGTCTCAAAGAACAGACCCGGTCAATTATAAGCAGATCTGCCACGAAGCACCTCACTGCTTTCTTTTCTTTTATAATAATTGTATGCAAGCAATAAAATGTTATAAAAAAGTTGTTGATTATTTGTCTCCAGACAACCATAGGACGGATCTCAAGTGTAAAACCGACCAACTATAAGCAGATATTCTTTGAAGTAACGCGCTGCTTTCTTTTCTATTTTTATAATAATTGTATGCATGCAATAAAAGCTTTAGAAATTGTCATACGGATTCTTTGTCTCTACCTAAGTAGTTTGTTAGTGGTTTTTGATATTGTCACGAATGTCCCCCTCCAGTCTTAAGATATCAGGCATATCGTCAATGATGCAGGGGCCACTAATAAATTATAGGTTTGATTCCCGGAGGGAAGAAAGAAAACCTAATATTTAGTAGGGGCCCCATAATCATTGACGTTGTAGGACCCTCCCATCCATTCCCTTCCCATTCGCTTGATGTCTTAAGGTTAATCTTAATGTCAGTGAAGAAAGTATGGCGGCTTGGGGAGCAGCGTCAAGAAAGTCCTTACAAGAAATCCACGAGATGGAAAGCTGTAGTATAACAATTATTAATTAAGTAAAGTTTTACTTTTTATTTTTTACGAAAGTTTTTTCTTAGCCGGTACCCAATCATAAGACAATTCCATAAGAGAATAAGCGTTACCCTTATGACGAATACTCCGTTCTTCCCCGCGGTGGTAGATTCAAACTGGCTACCGCGGGCGCTTGAATGGAGGCTATTATATTAATAGGCATATCGTCAATGATTATGGGGCCCCTACTAAATATTAGGTTTTCTTTCTTCCCTCCGGGAATCAAACCTATAATATATATATATATATATATATATATATATATATGGGGAGAGAGAGTGAGAGACAGAGTGAGAGTGAGTTAGGTTAATTTACTTGCTTAGTTATATACTCGTTTTCAGAACTGAGATAATAACGACCCACCTATGTCTATAATGTCAGCTGATTGGCTCCTGCCACCGTGTACAAAATCTTGGCCTGTAGTATTTTATGTTTTCTTACCAAGAGTTTCAATAAAGTAGACGTGCCGTTTCACCCTAAATCAAAACGGCATACCCAACTCTGCGATGGGTTATCATCATCACTACTAATCACTATCACCATTACTATAATCACCACTACTACTATTATAGTCATCACTACTACTCTTACCATCATCACTACAAATTTCACCATCATCACTATTACTGCCACCATCATCACTATTACTGCCACCATCGCCACTACCATCATCACTACAACTATCATCATTACTTGTCACCATCATCACTACTATTATGACCATCATCGCTACTACTAGTACTGTCACCAATATATCTACTACTGTCATCATCATCACTACCATCATCATCATGATTGTCATCATCATCAATACAACTACAACCATCATCACTACTATTATCACCGTCATCACTACTATCATTTTCAATCCCACTATTACTACCATCACTTCTAATGTCAACTATACTAGCAAATGCGGAGCGAGATGTTTTCGCCCCCAGAACGATGGCATTCTGAACACCATCATCATTGCTGGGGGCGGCTGAGGGAGGGAGGGGGAGGTAAAGCCATATTTTGGACCTAAAATCATAACTATTGCGCAAATTCAAAAAATCCTTTTTGACTGACGTTCGCATTCACCCACCGAATGTTCGTGTGAAATTTGGTGAAAATCCGTCCAACGGTCTAGGAGTTCCGGGACAGACGGACGACGACGCCACATCTTTTTCCGGTGTACCCACTATACGGGGGGATGACGATACCAAACTCTGCTTACGCAGAGTTGATAATATAGTAGACGTGCCATTTTGCCCAAAATCAAAACGGCATACCCAACACTGCGATGGGTTACTATCATCACTAATATTATCACCTTCATCGCTACAACTCTCACCATCATCACTACTACTATAATCATCACCATTACTATCATCATCACTACTACTATTACAAGCATCACTACTACTCTCACCATCATCACTAATGCTGTCACCATCATCACTACTGTTATTTTTTTTTTTTTTGGAGTGGGGGGTTTAAAACCATATTTTGGACCTAAAATCATAACTATTGTATAAATTCAAAACATCTTTCTTGACTGACGTTCGCATTCACCCAACAAACGTTTGTGTGAAATTTGATGAAAATCCGTCCAATGGTCTAGGAGGAGTTTTGGGACAGACGGACAACATCGACATCGACAACAACGACAGAATTTTTTTTCCGGTGGTACCCACTATATGGGTGGGGGGGGCGACACCAAACTCTGCTTACGCAGAGTTGATTAGGGTCACACAATCAGCTGAAACTATTGCCAAATGTGTGGGCCGTAAGTTAAGTTGCCGACACTGCGTATAGTAAAAAAAAAAAATTTCCGACAGAATACTGGTATATTTTACTGTTGCCGGAGTTTGTGTGGGAGCTGTGTAGTTGTTGTTATGGTGGTGGTGGTGCTAGTTTGGAAGTATTTGTCACCCCAATATCTCGCCACTAACACACACCCAATTGCCCATCAATGTCACCCCAACATGCTCGCCGGGTTCGAATAATTTGTAATTCAAAAAATGAAAACATTTACCTATAAAAAACATTTTCGGGTACCCAAACTTACAAAACAACAGTTGAAACTATAACACTGGTTACAACATGCACAAAAACATACCATATTTTTTCGCTACTCGACATTTTCGGTCATTATTAAGTTTAGCTCACAAATGTGTGTCATTGTTTTTATTACTGTTTCTTGTAGTTTTCATGTTTTTAACCCTTGTCTATCGGGGCCCGACTTAAGTCCGTATCGAAAAATTTGGACTATGTGGCGGGGCCCGACTTAACTCTGTGTGCAATTTTGGCGCAATATTGGCTCTGAGAGAGAGACGAGCGACGGGAGGAGCCTGGGTTACTTCATGACCGCTTGCCACGCCGCCGTGGACCTACTGAGATTTACTCCACTTACATCCACCCTCACTCCCTCGCTACATACGTAATTATATAAAGAAATTACCGTATTTTAGCGATTTTTCCCTTCGGTTGCACGATCATTGCAAGACAACCAGTGATCGTAGAAGGATGGTTCGGGTGTCATTGGAAAGCTCAATTTATGCCCTTTCAGGGATACATACTTGTATTACGCTCTGGGTCTTGTTTATGCATGAAAAAGAGCACGGAAACAATCCCATTTATGGTAAAAACCCCCCGCTGGGCGGCACAGTGAAATATACTCCGCCACCCGCTCTTAAGGTGTTAAGCGTTATATGAAGTATGATTTTTACCGCAATTGCATTTTTACCCATTATCCACCAATGTTTATAGACACACCTCCCGAAAACCATATTTTGTTATTAACCAAACCTAACAACCCAACCTAACCTGAGGGCTGCCCCCCCAGAATCCCGCTGGTCTTAGCGTTGATGTAGAGGATGACAGGATGACAAAATACTAAAACATACAGTGGAAAAGTGAGAAAAAAAGTTCTCCAACGATTCAAGATGGCCATGTTTCTTGCTTCCACCCTTAAATAACCCACAAAGGCAAATTTTAAAAATATAATTTAATTTGCGGCGGTAATGACGGCGGATGACCTAGATGTGTGTGAATTTGTATTTTGTTTTAGTGTGTTCATTGTTTTCTGTGGTGTTGTCCCTATTCTGGCTCTGTCTTGAGTTGCCCCCCCCCCAAAAAAAAAAGAAGGAAAAGAAGGAAAAAAGAAAAGAAAACAAAAATAGGGTATGACAGAACTATAAGACACGATCAAATTGGTGGCAAAAATGTGTGAGCTAAACTTAACATTGTCCACATTTTCTCTGACTGATAAATGCGTTATGAAAATGATTGATTGATAAAGGGTGTACAGTCCTGTTCATGAATTATTAAGGAGGGTCACCGGCTTTTTTTTTATCTTTCTCTCCTTCTCTCTCTTTCCCTGGTTTGTATCCATTCGGCCCCATTCATCCACCTGTTTTAAGACTTTTATCCCCATCCAGGTGTCAATTTCTTCCTGCGAGCGATAGCGAGCCAGCATTGTATGGAGAACTCAGACTTCGACAGACATTTTTGTATCGAAAAATGTAAAAATTTAGCTTGCTGTCAAAACAAATATATATGTATATATATATATATATATATATATGCTGGCTCGCTACCGCTCGCCAGGAAAATATTGACACCTGGATGGGGGTAAACGTCTTAAAGCAGTTGGCTGAATTGGGCCGAATAAATATAAGCCAAAGAGAAAAGGAGAGAAAGACAACAAAAGTGAGGTGGGCTCCCTTAACCCGGGAACTGCGGGAAGACTCTTAAGAGTTCCCCTGGCGGACTGCGGGAAGACTCTTAAGAGTCAGAGAAAAATAAATAAATAAACTTTAAACATCGAATTTTTTTTTTTTTTTTTTTTGCACCTGGGCCATGCAAAATATCACTCCTCTACCTCCCCTCCTTCCCCACTTTCCTCCCCTCCTTCAGTTATCACCTATTTTCCCTGTTATTCCCTTATTCTGAGGTGTATTTTCGTGCTAACATTAGCGAGTTGCAAGCAGGGCATTGTCATCACTGTTAGCAAGCGAGTGCAAGAGAGAGAGAGAGTATCGATCGACTGTGTCTCAGTGGCCTTGGGGGAAATTGGCGGGAAAGCAGGTTGCCTCACCCATACATTATATAACTCGCGGCCTGTATCTCCGATTTTGACCATCCAAACGCTGTTTTCACTCGTTTTATTATTGTAATAGGTTAATACCTTTATAATCAACCCATAATAGGCGCGTATGGATAAGTATTAATGCTATTTATGGTAAAATTAATATTTTAGTGATGGAAACAGCTCAAATACATGCGCACAGGCAGAGGTGTCTAATTACCCCCATGCGCACTTAAGAGGTTAAACACCTAAATGATAGAAACAAAACAGTGAGTGCTAACCAGTGAATCCCAGTTAAATTATTTTTGTGGCTAAAGCGCTTTATCAAAATAGTTCGCCAATGTACCAGGATCATAACTGCACTTCCCAAAAGTGTCCAGAAACTCCTGACCACGACTGTACATAATACCAAAGGGAAGCTATATTGAGCATTGCACCTCCTCTCTAAGTATATCACAATGTCTAATGTTAATTGATATATTGTATGTAAGAAATTAACATATTCGTGATATCAGTGAAACAGAGAGTACACTTTTATATTTACCTTCATTATGAAAATGTATGAATTTTACTGAAGATGACCTAACTTTTAGGATTAAACTAGGTTCTAGTTTCTGAAACCTATTTATTCCAATTGGGTATAAATAGTATTTTTGGTCCCAGCTGACGGTAAATTGTTATGTCCTAATTTGAATTAATCACTCATTACGAAGATTTTGTAGGGAAATAATATCTATCCATCTATTGTCAGACGCCTTAATCCCCTTTATGAGGGTGGCCATACACAAAGAGGCCCCACGCAGACCAGTTCTAAGTGAGAAGGATGACCCGTGGTAGTTTATTCAAGGACTTACAGGATTGACCACTCAATTTAAGGTCCTTCTGACTCCGAGGCCCTCTATGTATCTTTTTAGCACTATTTTTCTATTGTGGAGGGTGGCTAGTCCATTCACCAACCTGGTTCACCCTTAGGTGAGCAGTAAGAATTTGTATAATGTTTACTCTCATAGATGGGTTATCGACCAAGGGTGACGAGTCCCATTCACCCGGAGTTTTATAAGGTCTCCCCTAGATGGGTTGCCAACCAAGGCTGAAGAGTCCCATCCACCGGTGCTAATATGATACAAAGACATAGTAGTTACATGATTGTCCATTGATTTTTTTGTTGTTAATAAGCTGGTAAAGGCTTCAATTTACTGTCTAGAAATAAACATACTAGTCAGTGAGCTATAACTTGACGTGGCTTGTCTTCCCATAGTTGATCCTGCTCATGTGGTTCATGATTGAACAAGTAGATACATCACGTCAATAGTTACTTGGGATGAGAAGGATTACTGCCTTAAATTTCATTCAAAGATACCCTGCGAATGGATCATATTGGGAGGCAATAGACAACCTCACATGTAACCCTGTTCGCAATGTTTACTCCGATCCAAGTGATTTATGGCTAGATATACAGGAGGGCTTTGCAGACAATCCAAAAAACTTGCCAGGGCCAGTGGATGTTGTTTATAATTCTTACTCCTACCTGTTGTTATTGTATGGCGTCATAGACCAAATATAAGCTTTTGGATGGGGTCAACAAGTATCTGTGTCACATGTTAAGCCACTTGTCATGTGATTCAAGCAAAAGATTTGTTTGTGTGACCTTTCCTACTGAAGGAACGCGCCAACTCAGATGTTCTCGGTTGTGAATAGAGACTGCTAACAAATTTGCCTAAAATATACTATAAATGTATTTCAGCTTGGTAATGGTTATTGAATTAGACGGAGTTAACAGTTTCTGTAGAGATATCTTGGGGGTAATTTTTTTATTCCATTATTGTTATTTCGTTATAGGATCTTTGATTGCTTCTGCCATTTTCGAGCAATGTACTTTTATTTTCGCCACTAGACTAAAACATGCCTTCCAAGCTCCTCTTTCAATAATAATAATACACAAAATAAATAATAATCGCCCCCCAGGACCCCCCTTCAAGCTAGTAGAACCATGTCCCGTTTTTCCTAAATAGCTGGCTCGTTTTTGCTCGCCCAGAAAAAAATCGACGCCTGAATGGGGTGAAATGTCTTATAGCCGCCAAGCTAATTAGGTGAAACATATTAACATTTAAAAACTAGTGGAGTGAAACAAAAAGAGTTCAAAATGCCTGTGTAACTGGTGTAGTCGTAACAGAGTTCGGCCATCCTCTGCCATATTGGTGCCACTGATGGCACTATAGTCTCTCTTTACACTTAAATATGCTCATTCCCGTAGCAATGAAGATAATATAGATTGCTAACAAGTTACATTTCATATGCTCTAGGGAGCTTGTAGGCACCAATCGAGCTGGGCACTAACCAGGGGAGGCCTCATAGGCATGTAATAAGGTGCTGGAACTCCTGATTTCGCGTGTGCCTCACCTCCACAGAGTAATCCAGCTAGCTTTCGCAAACACATTCTCCTTTTATATGCTTCGCTACACTAAACAAAAACACCACACTTCTTTTTGACACAACAACATTTGTTTAACATGATGATGTATAATAGCCCAGCCTCGGAGTACCCAGGGAGGGGGAACCACAAAGGCCACAATACATACCCGTCCTTCCCCAAACGACCCCTCCAAATGCTCTGGACCACAGCTTATCACTCTTACTGTAAACATTTGCATTATCTGCGGCTTATCCTCTAAGTTTCCTTCTGTTGAATACCACTTCTCCTTCTACAAACCTGATCTACGTTTCGTCACTGAGACTCAGGTGTCTAAGGCAACCCCCATCAGCTCCTTCTCTGTCTTCTCCTACTTTTTCTATCCTAATTTTCAAGCTAAAGGTGGATGTTGTGTATATGTGCACAACAAACTTATTTGGTCTCTTGTGCCAACTTAGACTCCTCTGGCTCAAACTTTCCTGTCACTCTCAGCCTGAATAATTCTGTGCTGTCTATCTATCCCCTAACTCTACTGGTTGTTTGTTTTAAATTCTTTGACTATTTAAACTCTTAAGCCTCATTCTCACCTGCAAGAATCACGGGCCAAATTAAGTTTGTGATACTTCTTTATGTGTCTCAGAGCATCCGAATGTACTGTGGTGAGTCGGCAATCACCAGGGAAATTTCAAACATGTTCAAAATGTTTGTGGTGTTCGTCGAATTACGGCCACTCTGTAGCCGCACCGTTAGACATTTTGTTGCATACCATGGTAAATTCAAGCTCATCCAAATTCTTCGGCGCACATCTTGTCACTTCGCAGTCCCCCAAAAATCTTGCGAACGCCCACGGTATGGAAACAGACTGCATGGTTAATTATGGTTAACTAAGGTGTGCCATGATGGGATATAACAAGTTTGTGAGGCATCTCATTAATGTCATCATGAACAAAAATAATTGCCGAAATGGAGAGTGTTCACGTAGGACCAAGAATAGGGCACAGGCATATCACAAAGCGACAGTATTACAATCACGATACAACTCTTTGAGGTCATGGCCCACCCACGGCATCCTGCGAGTAGCTAGAGAAATTAGCGTTAAAGTGGGTGCATCTTGGAAATTGAGTTTTGTGGAACACATCATCTCAACCTCCCCTCTCTATGAAAAATTCATCCTAGGACATTTCAATGATCACCACTGCTAATGGCTCGCCTCTCACTCCACTGACCAACCTAGTGAACAAGCTTACATCTTGTTTATCCTAAATGACCTAGAGCAGTTTTTCCAGCGCCCTACTAATATAACTGACCGCCTTGGAGATCAGCCCAACATCCTTGACATATTTTTAACCTCTAATCCGTTTGCTTACACTGTAGATCTTTTCTCTCCGTTGGGCTCTACCGATTATAACCTTATCTCTGTTGCCTGTCCCATCCCTCCAGTACGGCCATCAGATCCTCCCAGCCAGTGGTGCTTGTTACACTTTGGTGCTGCAAACTGGGAGGCTCTTTGGGAGTACTTCCTAAGGAACGATTTTTGACTCCGTGGCCGGGAACCCTCTGAGTGTGCTGAACACATTATCGAGGTAATAATCTTTGGCATCCCATTCCATTTTCCTTCTCTTAGTTTAATTCAACAATATCTTGGTTTGCTAATGTTTGTTCTACTTCTGTTCACAAAATGGAGAAAGCATTCAAATGGTTCCATCACCTTCAAATTCAAGAGTCTCGTACTTTATATTTTTCTGTCCGGAATCAAGGCAAATCTGTTCTTCGACTCTTGAAAAAATCTTTCGTCAAAAACAAATATCCTGGAATCTCTAACTCTACTTCTTACCAAGCTTTTTGTCAGCTAGCCAAAAACCTCTCCAACAATTTCAATTCCTCGTCGTCCCCTCCTCTTTTCCACTCTGACGATACCACCGTCACTTCTTCCGCTGTCAAAGCTGAACTCTCCACTCAAACTTTCGCTAAAAACTACACCTTGGATGATTCCAGTACTATTCCTCCCTCTCCAACCCCCTTTCACTTATTTATGCCTTATATCAAAATATCTTCTCAGGATGTCCTTTCTACCCTCTCTGGGCTTAATACTAAGTAGGCGTCCGGACTAGATGATGTTCCTCCTGTTGTACTCAAAAACTGTTTTTCTGTGATGACTCCCTGCCTAGGCAAACTCTTTCGTCTCTGTCTTTCCTCTAACGGCTTCCCTTCTTGTTGAAAGTTTGCTCTCATTCAACCGGTAAGGGTGACTGCCCTCAACTCTCCAGCTATCGTTCAATTGCTCTCGTTTCTTGCATCTCTAAAGTTTTTTAATCAATTAGTACTTATAAATTTTGATGCATCCATCTTCCCATAATCTTCTTTCAGATCGCCAGTATGGTTTCCTGAAGGGCGGCTCTACTGGAGATCTCCTTACTTATGTTACTAACTCTTGGTCATCCACCCTTCGGGACTTCGGTGACATTTTTTCTATTGCTCTAGACACTTTTAAAGCCTTTGATAGAGTCTGGCACAAATCTCTAATTTCCGAACTACCCTTCTTCGGTTTATATTCCTCTATCTGTGCCTTTGTCTCTAATTTCCATTCTGGCCGTTCCATAAGAGCTGTTGTGGACGGTCATCACTCACTTCCTTAACTTATCAACTCCGGTGTTCCTCAGGGTTCTGTTTTGTCTCCAGTTCTTTTGCTAATATTCATAAATGATATTCTGAACTTTACATGTAGCCCTTTTCAATCATATGCTGACGACTATATAACTAGTGTTCTATAATGACCTACATCACCTCACAATCACTGTAAAACTGATGTGATGAAACCATAGCACACTCATCTTCTGATTTATCAACTATTTCCAATTGAGACAGAGATAATCTTGTTACTTTCAATGCCTCCAAGCCTCAATTTCTCACTCTATTTACCCATCGCTATATTTCACAAGACTATAATTTGCTCTTCTACAACACATAAATCAACCCTTCATCTACTCTCATTTGTCTTGGTGTATAATTTTGTTCTGACCTTTCATGGAAAGACCCTATTACCAGTCTTGCTAAAGCAGCTTCCCAGAAGTTAAGCGTGTTCCACCAAATCCGTGGGTTCTTTACCCCCACAGAGCTTCTTGCTCTGTACAGGGGCACTGTGTGTCCATGTATTGAGTATTTTATGCATTCACCTATCAATTCACCTCCTCTTACTAATTCCCTGCATCTCTCTCTACATGCCACACTGTTGCAGCTCTCTCACTCTTCTACCACTATTACAATAATAATTTTTTTCTGAGCTTTCTTAGTGTACACCTCCTTACATACGGAGAGTGAGAGGCACCAGACTTTCAACACATTCCAACCACTACTCTGTCCAACTCTCTAACCCATGAGTGAACTGATTTTCCCTGTCTTCTTTGTACTCACCAAGTAAGCTCTGGTACTCTCTCTCTCAATATGTCTTTCCCTAATCCTATGACTTAAACTGCTGCAAGGTCCGTGTGTCCAGACATTTTGACTCAAACGTACCTCTGTAATTTTTCAACTTTGAGGGGGACATTTGTTACAGATAGCTTTGCCTTTTGTCTCCTTCATACACATAGAACAAAATATAATACACATATCATATCATATATAGCATGTATAAATCCATGAGGAAGTTCAGGCAATTAGGAAATTTGGGGGACCTACATTTGTTTCTCATTTACAGACTATATGTGTATACCATTTGGCTTATATTCCTAGGCTTTATAACTTTGTATGTATCTATCGAATGCCAGACACCCTAATCCTTGATCACGAACAAACCTCTTCCAATCCACCCTGTCCCCGACAACACTCGTCTTTACTCCCAACTTCCCAACCCTTCACCCTCTCCCCATACATCTCTTAATTCCATCCCTCCACCTCATTCTTGGTTTAACCCTCCCTCTGACCCCTTTCACCTAACTCTCATCCACCTTTTTTGCCATCTGCAAGCTCTCCATTTACTCCATGTGGCCATACCACCTCAATACATTTCTCCCGACATTTTCTACGACATACACCTAAACATCACACGTCTCACGCACCTCCCAGTTCATTAGGCTCCTCAAGCTCCTCTTAGATAACTTTTATTGACTGCTCTCATTTTCAACTTATGTCCCTCTAATAACTTCCACACTTCTCTTCCATATGTCAAGGTAGGGACTACAACTGTTACACATGGAATGACCTCTATGCTTCCATGCTACCCTCTCTAGTTCTTATCACTGGGAGGGCAGCCCGCCAAGGAGGATAACCCAAGGTGGCTCAGCATACCTGGACCCTTGAGGAGACCTCATTTACCACGAGGCTAGCTGAACCGTTAACCCTTCTGGCCCGGGCTGCCTTTCTAAAGGACGGAGCTCGTATCCGGACGATCTGGATGAAAAATAAGACTTGTAAACAAAGGCCTATCTCCCTTAACCCGGGAGCTGCGGGGAGACTCTTAAGAGTTCCCCCGGCGCACTGCGGGGAGACTCTTAAGAGTCAGAGAAAAAAAAATCAACTTTTGACATCGAAAAAAAAAAAAAAAAATTTTTTTTTTTTTTTTGGCCCCTGCGCCATGCAAAATCTCAGTCCTCTACCTCCCCTCCTTCCCCACTTTCCTCCTCTCCTTCAGTTATCACCTATTTTCCCTGTTATTCCCTTATTCTGAGGTATATTTTCGTGCTAACATTAGAAATCCGATTGGAGGGTGTGGTCATCACTGATAGCAAGCGAGTGCAAGAGAGAGAGAGAGAGTATCGATCGACTGTGTCTCAGTGGCCTTGGGGGAAAATTGGCGGGAAAGCAGATTGCCTCACCCATACATTATACAACTCGCGGGCTATATCTCCGATTTTGACCATCCAAACGCTGTTTTCACTCGTTTTATTGTTGTTTCAGGTTAATACCTTTATAATCAACCCATAATAGGCGCATATGGATAAGTATTAATGCTATTAATGGCACAATGAATATTTTAGTGACGGAAACACCTCAAATACGTCAGCACAGGGGGACGTTTCCAATTACCCCCATGCGCACTTCAGAGGTTAATACAAGAGCAACATTAATCAAACATATTACATTTTTGTTGCCTTACCTTGTTGCGTAGACTGGCGTTAAGTAGAGCTCTCTAGCTCAACTGGTTCCGGAGTTATGGCGATGTTAGTGGAGGTAACTTTTGCCGCGTATTTACCTCGGCGCGTCCGAACACTCAACCGCGGCCCCGGCTACAACTCCCTGTTGTACTCGTTGCCCCACCCGCAATTATGCCGGGAAGCGATTTGAACGTTTTTATTGTTTATTATGCCATTTATTACAGTTATTATGTTATTTTCACTCAATAAAGTTATTTTTATGAAGTTATTTGTGTCTCTGTCACTTATACTTAGTTTTATTGTTATTATTATGAGTAGTTATTATTATTTATACTGGAGTATGGTAATTGATAGTGTCATTTTCACTTTTATGTATTGTTAGGTAAGCTAATAATATATATAGTGTCACTTTCACTTGTTCATATTGTTATGAAGGCACTTATTATTACTTATGTGTGTCTCTTTCACTTATTCTTAGTTTTATTATTTCTATTAGCCTACATTTTAGAAAGTGTCACTTTCACTGTCATTGTCACGGGCATTTCAATAATCGATTAGAGTGTGAAAGTCGTTGAAGCACAAAGTCGTTGAAGCACCGTCCAGCGCACAGTGCCACTTGACACTCGAGGCATTCCCATGTGGTTTTGCTCATTTTGTGGGGTCTGCGAGTTGTGTGGCTTGCACACATGGCACCTCTTCTGACTCACAACTTTACTACCGGGTGCTTTGAAAGGAAGGGGGTGGAGCTGGTGCTTCCTGAAGAAGTCGGCACATACCGTGCGGTCCAGCTGGCCTGGTCCTTGTAGTGGTCTCCCAGGTTCCGCATATTTAGCCAGGAGCTCAAGTATCACCTGCTTGTGGAACTTCCGCAGGGACTTGTTGTTTCCGGGAGTCCACAGACGGTAGATGTTGTAGGCATTGAGGACCGACATATGTACCGTATGCAGAATAAACTTCTTATACCACCTGCAAGATGTTCACAGGCAGTCGATGAAGCCCATCTGCATGTCGGACTTGTCGACGAGGCACATATTTACAGTAGGTTGTAGTCCAGGACAGAAGCTGGTTTCTGGACGGGGTTTTTGGTTCTTCGGTCCGCCTTCCCTGTGGCGACCATCTCGGCCTTGTGGCATGTAGTGAGGAGGTTGACCTTGCGCTGGTCATGCCAGTGGATGGAGTGGATGGGGCCACTCTTCTTGTGGAAGATGTCCATCTTCTTTGTCTTTGTTGGGTAGGCTGGCATGCCCCTCCTCTTGGCCTTGACTGTGCCGACAGTTCCGGTCTTGTGGTCATGGAGGTACTTGGTTAGGATGGGCGACGTGTAGTAATTTTCGGTGTAGAGAATGTGGTTCTTATGGAAGTGTTTCTCCATCATTCTTTGCACGACAGCGCCGCCAAATCCAATCTCGGGGTCAGTCTCAATTTCCCCACCACTGCCGCTGTAAACCACAAAGTCCAGCACATATCCTGTCTTGCAGTCGCAGAGGACGAAAAGCTTGATGCCGAAGTGGTGTCTCTTGGACAGGATATACTGCCTGAAATGCAGCCTACCACGGAACAGGACCAGAGACTCATCCAGGCACATCTTCTGATATACTGTAGAATCAGGTAGGTGGTAAACCGATGACGTATCATGTCATACAGCTTCCTGATCTTCCATAATGAGTCGGGAAGGTGGACTGCCATATTGTTGGTCAGGTGGAGATAGGAGAGGATGTCAAAGTACCTGTCCCTGGACATGTACTTGCCAAATGCTGGAGTCGTGATGAGGTCGGCAGTGATCCAGTAGTCTGCCAGAGCGTGCTTCCTGATATGTGTCATCAGCGTAGTGAGTGCCAAGAACACATACAGTTCTGCCACAGTGACAGCTCTCCATGCCACCATCTTGGCACTGGTCTTCCTGCCAAGAAAGTTGGCACAGATGTCATGATGGTTGTTGGTCTCCTCGACAAGGTATTCCATGACTTCATTGTCATAGAAGCCACAGAAAAGTTCACTGGGGGTTGCATTTGGGCCACAGGGATATGCTGGTGACACCCCGGAACCAATCTGCTGCTCGTCAAAGGCAGGACAATCTGGCTCAAAATCCGCCCCATCTGTCCACACAAACAAGTGGGATGAGCGCGCACATGCAGCAGACACACGCCCAGGCACATGCCCTTGCCCACGCAGACGCCCACACGGATGCGCTGCATGCCCACGCCCATGCCCAGGGGCAGCGGCGTCGTCAGGCTGAGCCGCACGCCCCGACCTCGCCCTCGAACTCGTCGTGTCGGGACTTCCTACTCTTCCACATCCTCTTCGTCGTCCTCCTCCTCCTCAGGCGATGTCAGGTCATCTGGGGCAATGTTGGAGTCGTCAGCATCTTCTTCGGGAGACAATTCCGGTGAAGAAGTAACCGGGCGTGGGGGGTCGGGAGGCTGCGGGAGGTTGATCAATGGGAGCCTCAGCCTCGAGAGTTGGGCTCCTTTTGCGGCGAGCCGAGGGCTTTGCAGCAAATAATGCCCTACGATGCGGGGCCTGTGGTGGCACACTGTGGGAGGACAATGCCACCCCACTAGTACCACTTGTAGAGGCCCTTTGCACATCCTGAGGGAGAGATGAAGCAGAGGGCTGTGGGTGACCCGCGCGGCGTCCCGGGTCAAGGCGTCGTGACAAAGGAATGCGGGTGGTTGCTAGACCAGGGTTGGCGTCACTATCACTATCTTCACCTTCCCTAGCTTTTTCTGCTGCCCTACGTGCTTTCTTGGCTGCACTTTTCACAAGAGATTATTTGTAAAAGTATTTACCCACTTTCAAGGGCGTACGGGCAGGCAAAGGGGAAGGCCCTGGGCTAGGGCTAGGCCTAGGGTGACTACGCAGTGATGGCGATGGGGTAGGCCTAGGCTCTAGCACACTCGGAAGTTCGACTGCACCTTCCTGCAACACTTCCACATCAGGATCATCATTACTATCCCCTCCCTCAAACAAATCAACATGGTCATCATCCCCAAACCCCACAAAATCATCGTCTTCACTTGCACTAGTAATGAACTGTTCTTTATCAACTAAGCTTTCGCCACTGCTTTCTTCAATGGCAAAAAGTTGTCTCTGTATAGCACTGTCACTCAACAATACCTTCACTTTCTTGCATTGAGCCTTTTTCTTACTTGCAACAGGCGTCGATGTAGTGAGCGGGGTAGCACTGGGGTGCGCGGGAGGTTGCACAGAATCGGACACGTCGGAATTCAGGATTTCACTACAACTCGCCATGGCGGTCACGTGGGAACTGATAACGGTAGTAGTTGAGGCTTGGCGGCGCTGCGATCGCCCCTGCAAAGTAAATTTTCGCCGCCCAAATTTCAAAGCACGCTTTCAAGCATAGGGATTTTAAAAGGACACTCAGGTTCCGGCCCATCTGCTGCACTGTCATTTTAAAATGACACCCGGGCCAGAAGGGTTAACCCAGGACCTGACTACCCCTGTTTGACCCTCCACCACCGTGACAGTTAGGGGTCAACTACCACAGCACAATACTCTTCTTTACAGGGAACCACTATACAAGCACAAGTTTGTGTATGGCATATACAGTATATTGTATTTATATATTTGTGTATTTATACATTTGCTGTATTGTGTTGATTGCTGAACTCTTTAAGAATGTACACTATATGTTTGTTGTAATTAAAACCTTGTTTGTTTTGCATTATGCAATATTTTATATTTTGTGTTGACGGCGTATTTATCTCCCAGTTAAGGACACCAAATACGTCATAATTATTTAAGCATACCAGATATTTTTAAGGAAATTGGTAGTTTCCAAATTTCCTACTGCCTTGAAGAAAATGTATTCAGTGAATTCAGCGTAAATAAAAGCTTATATTAACTTTTTAATTTTCTTACTGAGGTATACCGTGTTGCAAATTTAATTATGCTCAAACATTGATTGTTCTGCTGAATCTTTGCATACCAATGACTGTGATTAGCTCCCTGGGAATATAGAGACACAGGCAACAACTCTTAACCCTTAATTCGCGGGGCTCGACTTAAGTCGAGTAAGAGAAAAGTGGCCTATCCTGTGGGTCCCGACTTAAGTCGCAAGGGATTTTGAGCACATTATCGGCTCTGAGAGAGAGTCCATGGGGTGCGAGGACCGCAGGCGGGCTCTGACCATTCAGCGTGGACCTACTCCCGCCACTAACATCACCACCACACGTTTACACATCTCTCGCCTCGCTAGACAGGGTAAAATCTCGGAAAATTACCGTATTTTAAGGTTTTTGTACTCGCGTTGCAACATCGTTGCAAGCGAGCCCGTTGTCGTACAAGGATGATTCAGGTGTCATTGGAAAGCTCCATTATCGCCCTTTCACAGATACATAATTGTATTACGCTCTGGCTCTTGTTTATGCATGAAAAAGAGCATGGAGTGATGCTCGTTTAGGGTAAATCTGCCCTCCTGCCAGGTAGTAAAAGTTACAAATGTCCTCGTCCGACGGGGGTTAATGAATATGCAAATGACCAGGGGTGATGGAGTCAGTGTTTGATCCCGCATGTTTGTCTCCAAAACATAGTTTTATACTATCAAATATTAATTGCATACTGAGCATGGGGGTTAATGACATGGGGAGTGGTTTTATTATTATTGTTTTTATTTTGTATTGACTATCATATTACTGTTTTCATTTATTTATAAAATGCTGGTTGGATAGTTGGAAGAGCGAAAAAAACATAATATGTCACCATATAAAGAAAAAAGGAGAAACGTATGGAAGAAGATACTGCGGTTACCAGGTGCCCCAGGCAACGAAAGGGAGAAAGACCTCCACAGGGCCACAAAACCCAGAATGTGGTCAATTGAAATGGGACAGGCCTCGGCTTTGAGTTTGGGACCTTGTACAACCCGGGCATTTGTCTTGTAGCTTTGTCCCATGACAAATGGGGCCTGCATAGTTACCTGACTCACACACTGGGAAGAGAGAAGGGAGTCAGAAACCTCAAAGCAACCCTATAGTGCTCATCCTCCATCAACGAGCTTTGCGAGCCCTCGCCGGCAGCACCTGTCACCAGGTGGACCCCGCCAACTTAGCCGGGATCAGAAACACCAAGGTGAAACCCCAAGGAAATGAGAACCTCAGAAGCAGTTAGAGAAAAAGGTAGGAAACAAACAGGGAAGTCAACTAGAAGGAAAGGGAGGGACGGGTCCACAAAAGCACAAGGGTGGGAGACCGACCTCTGTCAGCTGCCCCAGGAGAAAGCGGAAGAAGGAAAACGAAAACTAGAGAGGAGGAGAAATAAAAGGACATGACAAAATTAGTTGGAGGTGATAGGGGGAGCAGTCAAGAACCTTGGCCACTCCACCTACCCCCCAAACGCCATCAACGAACCATGTGGCATGGGGGGTCAAACTTTGCAGAAACCTCTAAAATAACTTTTAAAAGGTCAGCAAGTACAAAAATAAGGTACTACTAAAAGGTCAAGGTCATAGATCAAGGTAAAATATTAAAGTCAATATAGTAACTTCTTAACCCGTACAATCCCAGCGATGGCTGCCAGCCATCGGTAGATAAATCACTCCCTAGTCCCAGCGACGGCTGCAAGCTGTCAGTAATATACGGTCCTTATAACTGCCAGTATTAGGCAGTGGCTGGTACCATGACTTGTAAACACTGTTTTAACACCTTACGAGCGGCCTAGGCGGTATATAATATGTAGCCACCAGCGGGGTGTTTTTACCCAAAATAGGGCTGTTTACGTGATCATTTTCATGCCTAAATAAGACCCAGAGCGTAAAACAAGTATCTATCCCTGAAAGGGCATAAACAGAGCTTTCCAATGACACCATAACGATCCTTTTATGATGGCTAGTTTTCTTGCAACAACCGCGCAACGCGAGTGCAAAAAGCATGTGATTCGGCACTTTCCCCATACAATTCCGTATGAAGCGAGTGAGAGAGGGAGGGAGGAGGTGGGATTCGTGTCAGTAGGTTCGCCGCGGTGGTCTGGAGCAGTCATACGCTCGCTACTCTCCTGCCACCACTTGTCTCTCTCTCTCAGCAACATTACGTGCTGAAATTGCCACACGACCTATGTCGAGCGCCGCCAGATTGTCCAGATTTATTATACTCGACTTATGTTGCGCGCCGCTAGTTATGGGTTAAGGAACTGGCAACACTTTTTAGGTAGGCTGCAAGCTTCCACAGGCTGTCTGGGTCAGTGTTTCATCAAATTTTGAGGCGGGAGGTTGTTATATCTTGCCTCTGAAGCCATTTTGGCCACATTGCTTGGTACTGGGGGGTACATTTATGGTAGTATCCTATGGTACAGTAGGGGTTAATAGTTTATTCAAATTTCACCAAATTCGCCAACATTATTGACCTTGGTATACAAATGAAAATCGCAAATTATCAGACACATTCCGAAAAGGTCTAGATACGGGTTAACACCTTACGAGCGGCCTATGCGGTTTACTTATGTGTACCGCACAGCGGGGTGTTTTTAGCCAAAATAGGGCTGTTTACGTGATCATTTTCATGCCTAAATAAGACCCAGAACGTAAAACAAGTACCTATCCCTGAAAGGGCATAAACAGAGCTTTCCAATGACACCATAACGATCCTTTTATGATGGCTAGTTTTCTTGCAACAACCGCGCAACGCGAGTGCAAAAAGCATGTGATTCGGCACTTTCCCCATACAATTCCGTATGAAGCGAGTGAGAGAGGGAGGGAGGAGGTGGGATTCGTGTCAGTAGGTTCGCCGCGGTGGTCTGGAGCAGTCATACGCTCGCTACTCTCCTGCCACCACTTGTCTCTCTCTCTCAGCAACATTACGTGCTGAAATTGCCACACGACCTATGTCGAGCGCCGCCAGATTGTCCAGATTTATTATACTCGACTTATGTTGCGCGCCGCTAGTTATGGGTTAAGGAACTGGCAACACTTTTTAGGTAGGCTGCAAGCTTCCACAGGCTGTCTGGGTCAGTGTTTCATCAAATTTTGAGGCGGGAGGTTGTTATATCTTGCCTCTGAAGCCATTTTGGCCACATTGCTTGGTACTGGGGGGTACATTTATGGTAGTATCCTATGGTACAGTAGGGGTTAATAGTTTATTCAAATTTCACCAAATTCGCCAACATTATTGACCTTGGTATACAAATGAAAATCGCAAATTATCAGACACATTCCGAAAAGGTCTAGATACGGGTTAACACCTTACGAGCGGCCTATGCGGTTTACTTATGTGTACCGCACAGCGGGGTGTTTTTAGCCAAAATAGGGCTGTTTACGTGATCATTTTCATGCCTAAATAAGACCCAGAACGTAAAACAAGTACCTATCCCTGAAAGGGCATAAACAGAGCTTTCGAATGACACCATAACGATCCTTGTATGATGGATAGTTTTCTTGCAATAACCGTGCAACGCGAGTGCAAAAAGCAGGTAATTCGGTACTTTCAGTACATAATTGAGTATGTAGCGAGTGAGAGAGGGAGGAGGGAGCTGAGATTTGTGTCAGTAGGTTCGCCGCGGTGGTCTGGAGCAGTCATACGCTCGCTACTCTCCTGCCACCACTTGTCTCTCTCTCTCAGCAACATTACGTGCTGAAATTGCCACACGACCTATGTCGAGCGCCGCCAGATTGTCCAGATTTATTATACTCGACTTATGTTGCGCGCCGCTAGTTATGGGTTAAGGAACTGGCAACACTTTTTAGGTAGGCTGCAAGCTTCCACAGGCTGTCTGGGTCAGTGTTTCATCAAATTTTGAGGCGGGAGGTTGTTATATCTTGCCTCTGAAGCCATTTTGGCCACATTGCTTGGTACTGGGGGGTACATTTATGGTAGTATCCTATGGTACAGTAGGGGTTAATAGTTTATTCAAATTTCACCAAATTCGCCAACATTATTGACCTTGGTATACAAATGAAAATCGCAAATTATCAGACACATTCCGAAAAGGTCTAGATACGGGTTAACACCTTACGAGCGGCCTATGCGGTTTACTTATGTGTACCGCACAGCGGGGTGTTTTTAGCCAAAATAGGGCTGTTTACGTGATCATTTTCATGCCTAAATAAGACCCAGAACGTAAAACAAGTACCTATCCCTGAAAGGGCATAAACAGAGCTTTCGAATGACACCATAACGATCCTTGTATGATGGATAGTTTTCTTGCAATAACCGTGCAACGCGAGTGCAAAAAGCAGGTAATTCGGTACTTTCAGTACATAATTGAGTATGTAGCGAGTGAGAGAGGGAGGAGGGAGCTGAGATTTGTGTCAGTAGGTTCGCCGCGGTGGTCTGGAGCAGTCATACGCTCGCTAGTCTCCTGCCACCACTTGTCTCTCTCTCTCAGCCACATTACGTGCTGAAATTGCCACTCGAGTTATGTCGAGCGCCGCCACATAGTCCAGCTTTATTTAACTCGACTTATGTTGCTCGCCGCTAAATAAGGGTTAAAGATAAATTTCAATTATATTCGTAATATCTCCTAAACTAATCAAATATGTTTTCATAAAAATGTAAATACATATTTGATTTATCAATGCAATGATTATGCAACAACAACTATTTCCTCACTTAAAGTTAAGGTCACAGGTCAAGGTCAAAGTTCAGTTTTCAAATCTATTGTTATTAAAACATTTTGGACTCCACCATTATCATTCTCCTAAATGTTGTTTATATAGACATTCTATAATACAAATACCACACAGATATTTTAAATCTCAGGGTTAAAGGTCAAGGAAAAAGGTCAATACCATATCTATATAAATTTCTCCTAAACTGACCTATGGATTTTCACCAAATTCGCTGAGATGGTTCACACTAAAACCATACATGTCAAATATATAGGTCAAAGGTCAGTTTTAGCTATGCTAAAGTTTTATCAAACTCGTCGTGTTAGATGTAATTTATTATATATATACAGTATATATAATTATATATATATATATATATATATATATATATATATATATATATATATATATATACGGTATATATAATTATATATAATTATATATATATATATATATATATATATATATATATATATATATACGGTATTTATATTCACTGTATATTATACAGTATATACTAGCAGGGGTACCCGGCGTTGCCCAGGTTTAAATTCTACCATAATCACCATCACTACTACTACCATAATCACCATCATCAATCACTACTACCACAATCATCACAATACTATTACTACCATAATCACCGGCCTCGACTTCCCTGTGCCTCATTAAACGGCGACCTCGATTTCGGCTGCTAAATGACCTCCGATTTTGGATCTGACCTCATCCGTACCCCAATTTTGGGGGGCTGCGAACAACTTTCGTTCCATACACCTTTTCAATCGGAGGCCTCCTTCTGCCCCAAACGGCAATTTGTTTATTTTGTTTGTTTTCAATTTCGGCCTCGAAACGGCCTCCGATCGTGGCCTCGCCCCCTCTCTGAACTGACCCAGGTCAATTGACACCCACATGCAAAGTTTCAGCTCACCAGGTCCAAAACTGCGGCCGCCTATTAAGAACACACAGACAGACAAACAGACACACGAACTGATTTAATAATATATATATATATATATATATATATATATATATATATATATATATATATATATATATACAGTATATATATATAATTTTGAGGAGTAATCATATCTAAATATATATATATATATATATATATATATATATATATTATTAGTTTTCAAAGGTCATAGATAATAATTAAAACAAATATTTATAATAAATCTGTTTTTTTTTTGTATTTTTGTTCAACTATTTAATCAATTTGCAGAATATGTACTGGCCAACTGTCAGATAAATATCTGAAAATCAAGGCAATAGGAGCAATTATAATATTATGCTAATAACGCACAATCTACTGGGGGTATATAATTATCCTATTCTATGTTCAGTTAAAAATAACATAAGAAAGTGCTCAAACGTTTATAAAATGCCTTATACAGTATAGTCAATTTTGAAGAGGAAGAATCAAATTCGCAGAATTGGGTATGCAGCTTGCTTTCCAAAATGCGAAAACTGTAATTCTACTTTATTGGACGTTTCATGTTTTACTTCAGTATTTCGTCAATACCATACCATATACACTTCATGTTTTACTTCAGTACTTCGTCAATACCATACCATATACACTATGACAATACTGGTATGTAATGTATGGTTATCCTCTGAACTCCCATTAAAATGAATCTAAAATTTATTTGTAATTATGATTTTAGGCAGCACAGTCTGATGACTTGTGAGAAATGTACGTCATTTGAAGGAAGCATTGAAGGGCGACAAGAAAGTCAATTTATGCCTGACTTTTATATATATATATATATACAGTATATATATATATATATATATATATATATATATATATATATATATGTATATATATATATATATATATATATATATATATATATATATATATATATATATATTATTACTTTATTAATGACTATTTTTGATTCTCACTCTCTCTCTCTCTCTCTCTCTCTCTCTCTCTCTCTCTCTCTCTCTCTCTCTCTCTCTCTCTCTCTCTCTCTTAAACCTTCTGGTTTACTGTAACTGTATTAAAATCAGTGGCAACTACTATTTTAGATTTAAAGCCGAACACCCTTATAAGGACTGCAAAGTCTGTGTGATTTGTGTATCTATGTAACTATATCTAACTCCCTTTCTATGTAAACACAAATCTGGCCGCCCATATAGTAGGTATATTTGTTTTCCGTCCGGACGAACCCCGGCTGTAAATTGAAATCCGCTGACTGCATACAAAGTGAGGGTAACCTGTGTGTAGGGATGTAAACATAACCAAGGAGGAACAATAGCCGGAGGGTTAACATACAAAGTGAGGATAACCTGTGTGTAGGGATGTAAACATAACCAAGGAGGAACAATAGCCGGAGGGTTAACATACAAAGTGAGGATAACCTGTGTGAGGTGGATGTAAACATAAACAAGGAGGAACAATAGCCGGAGTGTTAACATTTGAAGTGAGCATAACCTGTGTGAGGTGGATTTAAACATAAACAAGGAGGAACAATAGCCGGAGTGTTAACATTTGAAGTGAGCATAACCTGTGTGAGGTGGATTTAAACATAAACAAGGAGGAACAATAACAGGAGGGTTAACATATATAGTGAGGATAACCTGTGTGTAGGGATGTAAACATAACCAAGGAGGAACAATACCAGGAGGGTTAACATATAAAGTGAGGATAACCTGTGTGTAGGGATGTAAACATAACCAAGGAGGAACAATACCAGGAGGGTTAACATACAAAGTGAGGATAACCTGTGTGAGGTGGATGTACACATACACAAGGAGGAACAATACCAGGAGGGTTAACATACAAAGTGAGGATAACCTGTGTGTAGGGATATAAACATAACCAAGGAGGAACAATAACAGGAGGGTTAACATACAAATTGAGGATAACCTGTGTGAGGTGGATGTAAACATAACCAGGGAGGAACAATAACAGGAGGGTTAACATACAAAGTGAGGATAACCTGTGTGTAGGGATATAAACATAACCAAGGAGGAACAATAACAGGAGGGTTAACATATAAAGTGAGGATAACCTGTGTGTAGGGATATAAACATAACCAAGGAGGAACAATAACAGGAGGGTTAACATATAAAGTGAGGATAACCTGTGTGTAGGGATGTAAATATAACCAAGGAGGAACAATAACAGGAGGGTTAACATATAAAGTTAGGGTAACCTGTGTGTAGGGATGTAAATATAACCAAGGAGGAACAATAACAGGAGGGTTAACATATACAGTGAGGATAACCTGTGTGAGGTGGATGTAAACATAACCAAGGAGGAACAATAACAGGAGGGTTAACATACAAAGTGAGGATAACCTGTGTGTAGGGATGTAAATATAACCAAGGAGGAACAATAACAGGAGGGTTAACATATAAAGTGAGGATAACCTGTGTGTAGGGATGTAAATATAACCAAGGAGGAACAATAACAGGAGGGTTAACATATAAAGTGAGGATAACCTGTGTGTAGGGATGTAAATATAACCAAGGAGGAACAATAACAGGAGGGTTAACATATAAAGTGAGGGTAACCTGTGTGTAGGGATATAAACATAACCAAGGAGGAACAATAACAGGAAGGTTAACATACAAAGTGAGGATAACCTGTGTGAGGTGGATGTAAACATAACCAAGGAGGAACAATAACAGGAGGGTTAACATACAAAGTGAGGATAACCTGTGTGAGGTGGATGTAAACATAACCAAGGAGGAACAATAACAGGAGGGTTAACATACAAAGTGAGGATAACCTGTGTGTAGGGATATAAACATAACCAAGGAGGAACAATAACAGGAGGGTTAACATATAAAGTGAGGATAACCTGTGTGTAGGGATATAAACATAACCAAGGAGGAACAATAACAGGAGGGTTAACATAAAGTGAGGATAACTTGTGTGTAGGGATATAAACATAACCAAGGAGGAACAATAACAGGAGGGTTAACATATAAAGTAAGGATAACCTGTGTGTAGGGATGTAAATATAACCAAGGAGGAACAATAACAGGAGGGTTATCATATAAAGTGAGGATAACCTGTGTGTAGGGATGTAAACATAACCAAGGAGGAACAATAACAGGAGGGTTAACATATAAAGTGAGGATAACCTGTGTGTAGGGATATAAAAATAACCAAGGAGGATCAATAACTGGAGGGTTAACATATAAAGTGAGGATAACCTGTGTGTAGGGATGTAAATATAACCAAGGAGGAACAATAACAGGAGGGTTAACATATACAGTGAGGATAACCTGTGTGTAGGGATGTAAATATAACCAAGGAGGAACAATAACAGGAGGATTAACATATAAAGTGAGGGTAACCTGTGTGTAGGGATATAAACATAACCAAGGAGGAACAATAACAGGAGGGTTAATATACAAAGTGAGGATAACCTGTGTGTAGGGATATAAACATAACCAAGGAGGAACAATAACAGGAGGGTTAACATACAAAGTGAGGATAACCTGTGTGTAGGGATATAAACATAACCAAGGAGGAACAATAACAGGAGGGTTAACATACAAAGTGAGGATAACCTGTGTGTAGGGATATAAACATAACCAAGGAGGAACAATAACAGGAGGGTTAACATACAAAGTGAGGATAACCTGTGTGTAGGGATATAAACATAACCAAGGAGGAACAATAACAGGAGGGTTAACATATAAGGTGAGGATAACCTGTGTGTAGGGATATAAACATAACCAAGGAGGAACAATAACAGGAGGGTTAACATATAAAGTGAGGATAACCTGTGTGTAGGGATATAAACATTACCAAGGAGGAACAATAGCAGGAGGGTTAACATACAAAGTGAGGAAAACCTGTGTGTAGGGATATAAACATAAACAAGGAGGAACAATAACAGGAGGGTTAACATACAAAGTGAGGATAACCTGTGTGTAGGGATATAAACATAACCAAGGAGGAACAATAACAGGAGGGTTAACATACAAAGTGAGGATAACCTGTGTGTAGGGATATAAACATAACCAAGGAGGAACAATAACAGGAGGGTTAACATATAAGGTGAGGATAACCTGTGTGTAGGGATATAAACATAACCAAGGAGGAACAATAACAGGAGGGTTAACATATAAAGTGAGGATAATCTGTGTGTAGGGATATAAACATTACCAAGGAGGAACAATAGCAGGAGGGTTAACATATAAAGTGAGGATAACCTGTGTGTAGGGATGTAAATATAACCAAGGAGGAACAATAACAGGAGGGTTAACATATAAAGTTAGGGTAACCTGTGTGTAGGGATGTAAATATAACCAAGGAGGAACAATAACAGGAGGGTTAACATATACAGTGAGGATAACCTGTGTGAGGTGGATGTAAACATAACCAAGGAGGAACAATAACAGGAGGGTTAACATACAAAGTGAGGATAACCTGTGTGTAGGGATGTAAATATAACCAAGGAGGAACAATAACAGGAGGGTTAACATATAAAGTGAGGATAACCTGTGTGTAGGGATGTAAATATAACCAAGGAGGAACAATAACAGGAGGGTTAACATATAAAGTGAGGATAACCTGTGTGTAGGGATGTAAATATAACCAAGGAGGAACAATAACAGGAGGGTTAACATATAAAGTGAGGGTAACCTGTGTGTAGGGATATAAACATAACCAAGGAGGAACAATAACAGGAAGGTTAACATACAAAGTGAGGATAACCTGTGTGAGGTGGATGTAAACATAACCAAGGAGGAACAATAACAGGAGGGTTAACATACAAAGTGAGGATAACCTGTGTGAGGTGGATGTAAACATAACCAAGGAGGAACAATAACAGGAGGGTTAACATACAAAGTGAGGATAACCTGTGTGTAGGGATATAAACATAACCAAGGAGGAACAATAACAGGAGGGTTAACATATAAAGTGAGGATAACCTGTGTGTAGGGATATAAACATAACCAAGGAGGAACAATAACAGGAGGGTTAACATATAAAGTGAGGATAACTTGTGTGTAGGGATATAAACATAACCAAGGAGGAACAATAACAGGAGGGTTAACATATAAAGTAAGGATAACCTGTGTGTAGGGATGTAAATATAACCAAGGAGGAACAATAACAGGAGGGTTATCATATAAAGTGAGGATAACCTGTGTGTAGGGATGTAAACATAACCAAGGAGGAACAATAACAGGAGGGTTAACATATAAAGTGAGGATAACCTGTGTGTAGGGATATAAAAATAACCAAGGAGGATCAATAACTGGAGGGTTAACATATAAAGTGAGGATAACCTGTGTGTAGGGATGTAAATATAACCAAGGAGGAACAATAACAGGAGGGTTAACATATACAGTGAGGATAACCTGTGTGTAGGGATGTAAATATAACCAAGGAGGAACAATAACAGGAGGATTAACATATAAAGTGAGGGTAACCTGTGTGTAGGGATATAAACATAACCAAGGAGGAACAATAACAGGAGGGTTAATATACAAAGTGAGGATAACCTGTGTGTAGGGATATAAACATAACCAAGGAGGAACAATAACAGGAGGGTTAACATACAAAGTGAGGATAACCTGTGTGTAGGGATATAAACATAACCAAGGAGGAACAATAACAGGAGGGTTAACATACAAAGTGAGGATAACCTGTGTGTAGGGATATAAACATAACCAAGGAGGAACAATAACAGGAGGGTTAACATACAAAGTGAGGATAACCTGTGTGTAGGGATATAAACATAACCAAGGAGGAACAATAACAGGAGGGTTAACATATAAGGTGAGGATAACCTGTGTGTAGGGATATAAACATAACCAAGGAGGAACAATAACAGGAGGGTTAACATATAAAGTGAGGATAACCTGTGTGTAGGGATATAAACATTACCAAGGAGGAACAATAGCAGGAGGGTTAACATACAAAGTGAGGAAAACCTGTGTGTAGGGATATAAACATAAACAAGGAGGAACAATAACAGGAGGGTTAACATACAAAGTGAGGATAACCTGTGTGTAGGGATATAAACATAACCAAGGAGGAACAATAACAGGAGGGTTAACATACAAAGTGAGGATAACCTGTGTGTAGGGATATAAACATAACCAAGGAGGAACAATAACAGGAGGGTTAACATATAAGGTGAGGATAACCTGTGTGTAGGGATATAAACATAACCAAGGAGGAACAATAACAGGAGGGTTAACATATAAAGTGAGGATAATCTGTGTGTAGGGATATAAACATTACCAAGGAGGAACAATAGCAGGAGGGTTAACATATAAAGTGAGGATAACCTGTGTGAGGTGGATGTAAACATAACCAAGGAGGAACAATAACAGGAGGGTTAACATACAAAGTGAGGATAACCTGTGTGTAGGGATGTAAACATAACCAAGGAGGAACAATAACTGGAGGGTTAACATACAAAGTGAGGATAACCTGTGTGAGGTGGATGTAAACATAACCAAGGAGGAACAATAACATGAGGGTTAACATACAAAGTGAGGATAACCTGTGTGTAGGGATATAAACATAACCAAGGAGGAACAATAACAGGAGGGTTAACATATAAAGTGAGGATAACCTGTGTGTAGGGATATAAACATAACCAAGGAGAAACAATAACAGGAGGGTTAACATATAAAGTGAGGATAACCTGTGTGTAGGGATGTAAAAATAACCAAGGAGGAACAATAACAGGAGGGTTAACATATAAAGTTAGGGTAACCTGTGTGTAGGGATGTAAATATATCCAAGGAGGAACAATAACAGGAGGGTTAACATATAAAGTGAGGATAACCTGTGTGAGGTGGATGTAAACATAACCAAGGAGGAACAATAACAGGAGGGTTAACATACAAAGTGAGGATAACCTGTGTAGGGATGTAAATATAACCAAGGAGGAACAATAACAGGAGGGTTAACATATAAAGTGAGGGTAACCTGTGTGTAGGGATGTAAATATAACCAAGGAGGAACAATAACAGGAGGGTTAACATACAAAGTAAGGATAACCTGTGTGTAGGGATGTAAATATAACCAAGGAGGAACAATAACAGGAGGGTAAACATATAAAGTGAAGGTAACCTGTGTGTAGGGATGTAAACATAACCAAGGAGGAACAATAACAGGAGGGTTAACATATAAAGTAAGGATAACCTGTGTGTAGGGATGTAAATATAACCAAGGAGGAACAATAACAGGAGGGTTAACATATAAAGTGAGGATAACCTGTGTGTAGGGATGTAAACATAACCAAGGAGGAACAATAACAGGAGGGTTAACATACAAAGTGAGGATAACCTGTGTGTAGGGATATAAACATAACCAAGGAGGAACAATAACAGGAGGGTTAACATATAAAGTGAGGATAACCTGTGTAGGGATATAAACATAATCAAGGAGGAACAATAACAGGAGGGTTAACATATAAAGTGAGGATAACCTGTGTGTAGGGATGTAAATATAACCAAGGAGGAACAATAACAGGAGGGTTAACATATAAAGTTAGGGTAACCTGTGTGTAGGGATGTAAATATAACCAAGGAGGAACAATAACAGGAGGGTTAACATATAAAGTGAGGATAACCTGTGTGAGGTGGATGTAAACATAACCAAGGAGGAACAATAACAGGAGGGTTAACATACAAAGTGAGGATAACCTGTGTGTAGGGATGTAAATATAACCAAGGAGGAACAATAACAGGAGGGTTAACATATAAAGTGAGGATAACCTGTGTGTAGGGATGTAAATATAACCAAGGAGGAACAATAACAGGAGGGTTAACATAAAGTGAGGATAACCTGTGTGTAGGGATGTAAATATAACCAAGGAGGAACAATAACAGGAGGGTTAACATATAAAGTGAGGGTAACCTGTGTGTAGGGATATAAACATAACCAAGGAGGAACAATAACAGGAGGGTTAACATACAAAGTGAGGATAACCTGTGTGAGGTGGATGTAAACATAACCAAGGAGGAACAATAACAGGAGGGTTAACATACTAAGTGAGGATAACCTGTGTGAGGTGGATGTAAACATAACCAAGGAGGAACAATAACAGGAGGGTTAACATACAAAGTGAGGATAACCTGTGTGTGTAGGGATATAAACATAACCAAGGAGGAACAATAACAGGAGGGTTAACATATAAAGTGAGGATAACCTGTGTGTAGGGATATAAACATAACCAAGGAGGAACAATAACAGGAGGGTTAACATATAAAGTGAGGATAACCTGTGTGTAGGGATATAAACATAACCAAGGAGGAACAATAACAGGAGGGTTAACATATAAAGTAAGGATAACCTGTGTGTAGGGATGTAAATATAACCAAGGAGGAACAATAACAGGAGGGTTATCATATAAAGTGAGGATAACCTGTGTGTAGGGATGTAAACATAACCAAGGAGGAACAATAACAGGAGGGTTAACATATAAAGTGAGGATAACCTGTGTGTAGGGATAAAAATAACCAAGGAGGATCAATAACTGGAGGGTTAACATATAAAGTGAGGATAACCTGTGTGTAGGGATGTAAATATAACCAAGGAGGAACAATAACAGGAGGATTAACATATAAAGTGAGGGTAACCTGCGTGTAGGGATATAAACATAACCAAGGAGGAACAATAACAGGAGGGTTAATATACAAAGTGAGGATAACCTGTGTGTAGGGATATAAACATAACCAAGGAGGAACAATAACAGGAGGGTTAACATACAAAGTGAGGATAACCTGTGTGTAGGGATATAAACATAACCAAGGAGGAACAATAACAGGAGGGTTAACATACAAAGTGAGGATAACCTGTGTGTAGGGATATAAACATAACCAAGGAGGAACAATAACAGGAGGGTTAACATACAAAGTGAGGATAACCTGTGTGTAGGGATATAAACATAACCAAGGAGGAACAATAACAGGAGGGTTAACATATAAGGTGAGGATAACCTGTGTGTAGGGATATAAACATAACCAAGGAGGAACAATAACAGGAGGGTTAACATATAAAGTGAGGATAACCTGTGTGTAGGGATATAAACATTACCAAGGAGGAACAATAGCAGGAGGGTTAACATACAAAGTGAGGATAACCTGTGTGTAGGGATATAAACATAAACAAGGAGGAACAATAACAGGAGGGTTAACATACAAAGTGAGGATAACCTGTGTGTAGGGATATAAACATAACCAAGGAGGAACAATAACAGGAGGGTTAACATACAAAGTGAGGATAACCTGTGTGTAGGGATATAAACATAACCAAGGAGGAACAATAACAGGAGGGTTAACATATAAGGTGAGGATAACCTGTGTGTAGGGATATAAACATAACCAAGGAGGAACAATAACAGGAGGGTTAACAGTACCTGCCTGACCTTTGCTGAGTGAGGACCTGTCCCTAGTGACTCCCAGTGAATATCTTTGCCCATAGTGTGGTGATAGTATTAACGCTTTCATAAAATGGCTGGTGTTGACGAGATTGCTACCTCCTCTCATATTCTCCAGCTTTGTCTTGCTTTGCAAGAAAGGATGGAGAATGTGGAGAGAGAGGTGCAGTCTCTCAAAGACGAGAATTTGGCCTTAAAGCTGACTTTGGCTGAGAAGAAAAGTGAGGATAGTGCAACTGCTGTTAGGGATCGTGATGCTCCCTGGACAGTTGTTCCAACAAGTGCAACAACCTGCAAATTTCTACGGCGGCCAGTTGCCCTCAGCAACAAGTTCATCACCTTGGATGACGAATGTGATGGTGAGGCTGCGAGTGCTTCCTTCGGCGAGGAAACCAGGAGAAAGGTAAGTGAGTTGCCTCCAACAGGTGTGACTGCTGCCCCCCCAGGAGTACCTTCAACTGCTGCCCCAGGAGTTCCTGCCGCTGCCGCAGCTGCTACCAAGTCATCGACAAGGAGAGGCAAGTCCTTCTCAATTGTTGGGGACTCCATGGTCAGACACTTAGCTAGGTCCACCTGTACTGATATTAGGAAGCTTGTCTGTCTGCCTGGTGCCGGGGTTGGGAAGGTGTTAGAGGACATTGATTACATCATGAAAGATATTGGAGATAGCCCCATTATCTGTCTCAGTACAGGGAGCAATGATGTTGGTAAAGGTAGGACGGAAGTACTGCTTCGGCAGTACAGGGAGGTGTTAGATAAAGTTAGGAGGAAGGGAGGCATACCTGTAGTACACAGTATCTTGCCACGGAGAGGGGTCAGCAAGGAATGGTCATCTAGGGCAATTGGTATCAATTGTCGGCTGGAAAAATACTGTAATGCAAATGCAATACCATTCCTTGATAACTGGACCCGTTTCTATGGTAAAAATCAGTTGTACGCACAGGACGGGGTTCATCTTTCTCGGCTAGGGGTGGCAAATTTAGCTAGGTCAATAGATAGGATTGTCGCGGGGTTTCGCTGAAAATAAAGCCTGAGAATATGAGTAAGAATAATTGTCTAGATAGGGTAAATTGCCGTACTGGTACATCAGATAGGAATAGAAAATATCAGTCACAGGATTTTAATTGTACTGCTAGTAGAAATATTAAAGGTGTAACAGAAGATGGGAATTCAGTTAGAAATAAAGGTAAATCCGATACCAGTAAAATAAATTCATTGCGATTATATTATACAAACTGTAGGAGTTTATGTAACAAAATGGATGAACTTAGAGCACTTGTTAGCAACGAAAATATAGACATTATAGCACTGACTGAAACATGGATTAATACAGAATCAAGACATTTTTTAGCAGAATTCCATATACCAGGATATAGTTTGTTTAAACGCGACCGAACAAGTAGGAGGGGCGGCGGAATAGCAGTGTTTGTCAGGAGTTCTTTAAAAAGCTGTATTAAATCAGGTATTAGACTAAATACTGATAACGAAAGTGTTTGGGTTGAGGTTAGCGAAGGTAGTGAGACCATAATTATTGGAGTTATTTATAGACCACCAAATATGAGTAGAAACGAAGGTACAGCTTTATGGCAGGAAGTGGAAATAGCATCAAGGGTTAGCAATGTGTGTATTATAGGGGATTTCAATTTTCCGAATATTGATTGGCAGCATCAAATCGGCGACTCAGATTCAACAGAGTTTATTGAGGCGGTACAGGATAGTTTTTTATTTCAATTCATAGACTCGCCTACTAGAGGTAATAATATCCTCGATTTAGTTCTCAGTAATAATGAACAAATGATAAATAATGTAGAGATAGGAGACCAACTAGGAAATAGTGATCATAAATCAATTTATTTTAACATACAATGGACAGGAAAGGCTAAAGAGAATACGACACTTATCCCAGATTTCAGAAAAGCCAATTATGGTGGATTAAGACGAGCCTTAAGAGTCGATCCTATGGTTAAACTATTAAGTGGACCCAGGTGCGCTAATGAACATACTCTCTCTCAGATACCTGTCTTAACTCAGGATAATTTGACAGCTACATATAATAATTTTATTTCTTCACTCCACAATGCGCAAAATAAATATATCCCCAAAAGAAAATTTAGATCAACACAGAACCAACCCAAATGGATGAATAATAGACTATTAGACCTTCTAGGAAAAAAGAGAGGAATATATCGAAAAATAAAGAAAGGCGAAATTCACCTACTTGCTTACTATCAGAATCTATCAAGAGAGGTTAAAAAATGTATAAGGACAGACAAAAGAAATTATGAAATCAGGATAGCCAATGACTCAAAAAAATAACCCTAAGGCTTTTTACCAGCTATATAAATCTAAAGTTAGAGATAAAATAGGCCCCCTTAAAACTTCGATAGGAGAAATGACAGAAAGTTATTTAGAAATGTGCAGTACATTAAATAGTCAGTTTCTATCCGTTTTCACTAATGAAAATTTGGCACAGATTCCAGAAGTCCGTAAGGTGTATAGAGATAGTATAGAAAATAGGTTAAGTACGGTTACTATAAGTAGAAATGATGTGCTTAAGGAAATTGACAGACTGAAACCTCAGAAATCGCCTGGTCCCGATGAGGTATATGCCAGAGTATTAAAAGAATGCAGAGATGAGTTAAGTTACCCATTAACATTTCTTTTTAACAATTCATTAGAAACAGGTATAGTTCCAGAAGCTTGGAAGCTTGCAAATGTAGTTCCGATTTTCAAAAAAGGTGATAAATCAATAGCATCCAATTACCGTCCCATTAGTCTCACTTCAATCATAGGAAAGCTACTAGAGTCAATCATTGCTAGGAAAATGAGAAACCACTTAGAAACATTTAACTTAATCAATTCTTCTCAGCATGGATTCACAGGGACGTTCTTGCCTTACTAATTTGCTTAGTTTTTCTCAGAGGTATATGAAGCAGTAGATAATGACAAGGCATACGATATAATATATTTAGATTTCAGTAAAGCTTTCGACAGAGTCCCTCATGAGAGATTGATGAGAAAGGTTGAGGCACATGGAATAGGTGGGGCGTTGTTGGGATGGATTAGGTCATGGCTAATTGGTAGGAAACAGAGAGTCAGCATAAATGGTACCAAGTCAGAGTGGGGAGCAGTCAAAAGTGGTGTCCCCCAGGGATCGGTATTAGGTCCCCTGTTGTTTCTTATATACATAAATGACCTAGATTTAGGTATAACTAGTAGGATAAGTAAATTCGCAGACGATACTAAAATGGGGAGATCAATTGATTCAGATAGCGATATAGAGTGCCTCCAAAGGGATCTAGATACCTTACATGAATGGTCAGTAAATTGGCAGATGAAGTTTAACATTGACAAATGCAAGGTATTAAAGATAGGGAAGATGCAAACAAATGTTAAATATAAACTAGCTAATTTAGAATTAGAAAATTCAGACTGCGAGAAAGATCTAGGTGTGTTTGTTAGCAATGATTTGAAGCCTAGAAAACAGTGTATAAGCGTTCGTAATAAGGCAAACAGGATTCTCGGGTTCATCTCTAGGAGTGTGAGTAACAGAACTGCTGATGTTATCTTAAAACTTTACTTGTCATTAGTGAGACCCCATATGGATTATGCTGTCCAATTTTGGTGTCCTTATTACAGAATGGACATAGATTCATTGGAGAGAGTACAGCGTAGAATGACAAAAATGATCCATAATATTAGAAATCTTCCGTATGAAGAAAGGTTGAAGAAATTAGGTTTACATTCGTTAGAGAGACGCAGAGTTAGAGGGGATATGATAGAGGTGTTCAAGTGGGTTAGTGGGATTAACAAAGGGGACATGACAAATGTACTAAAGCTCAGTGATAGCGAAAGAACTCGTACCAATGGTTTCAAATTAGATAAATTTCGTTTCAGAAAAGATATAGGCAAATATTGGTTTGGTAACAGAGTTGTAGATGGGTGGAATGGACTACCAAGTGCTATAGTGGGATCTAAAACTGTAGGGAGCTTTAAGATAAAATTGGATAAGCATATGGACGAGAAGGGTTGGGTGTGAAGGGGGATCAGCCGGGTTGGGCCAATCAGCGCTCTGCAGACCCCCATAATCCTGCGTTAATCTCTAACCGTTTTGGTAGGATGATCCTCAGGGTATTAGAGTGTTGAGCCTATAATTGGGCTTTGTAATTGATTTGGGGTTGTGTGGGACAGGGATCTGCCTTGCTTAGGCCAATCGGCTTTCTGCAGACTCCCATTTTCTTATGTTCTTATGTTCTTATGTTCTTATGTTCTTATGTTCTTATAAAGTGAGGATAACCTGTGTGTAGGGATATAAACATTACCAAGGAGGAACAATAGCAGGAGGGTTAACATATAAAGTGAGGATAACCTGTGTGAGGTGGATGTAAACATAACCAAGGAGGAACAATAACAGGAGGGTTAACATACAAAGTGAGGATAACCTGTGTGTAGGGATGTAAACATAACCAAGGAGGAACAATAACAGGAGGGTTAACATACAAAGTTAGGATAACCTGTGTGAGGTGGATGTAAACATAACCAAGGAGGAACAATAACATGAGGGTTAACATACAAAGTGAGGATAACCTGTGTGTAGGGATATAAACATAACCAAGGAGAAACAATAACAGGAGGGTTAACATATAAAGTGAGGATAACCTGTGTGTAGGGATATAAACATAACCAAGGAGGAACAATAACAGGAGGGTTAACATATAAAGTGAGGATAACCTGTGTGTAGGGATGTAAATATAACCAAGGAGGAACAATAACAGGAGGGTTAACATATAAAGTTAGGGTAACCTGTGTGTAGGGATGTAAATATAACCAAGGAGGAACAATAACAGGAGGGTTAACATATAAAGTGAGGATAACCTGTGTGAGGTGGATGTAAACATAACCAAGGAGGAACAATAACAGGAGGGTTAACATACAAAGTGAGGATAACCTGTGTGTAGGGATGTAAATATAACCAAGGAGGAACAATAACAGGAGGGTTAACATATAAAGTGAGGGTAACCTGTGTGTAGGGATGTAAATATAACCAAGGAGGAACAATAACAGGAGGGTTAACATACAAAGTAAGGATAACCTGTGTGTAGGGATGTAAATATAACCAAGGAGGAACAATAACAGGAGGGTTAACATATAAAGTGAAGGTAACCTGTGTGTAGGGATGTAAACATAACCAAGGAGGAACAATAACAGGAGGGTTAACATATAAAGTAAGGATAACCTGTGTGTAGGGATGTAAATATAACCAAGGAGGAACAATAACAGGAGGGTTAACATATAAAGTGAGGATAACCTGTGTGTAGGGATGTAAACATAACCAAGGAGGAACAATAACAGGAGGGTTAACATACAAAGTGAGGATAACCTGTGTGAGGTGGATGTAAACATAACCAAGGAGGAACAATAACAGGAGGGTTAACATACAAAGTGAGGATAACCTGTGTGTAGGGATATAAACATAACCAAGGAGGAACAATAACAGGAGGGTTAACATATAAAGTGAGGATAACCTGTGTGTAGGGATATAAACATAACCAAGGAGGAACAATAACAGGAGGGTTAACATATAAAGTAAGGATAACCTGTGTGTAGGGATGTAAATATAACCAAGGAGGAACAATAACAGGAGGGTTATCATATAAAGTGAGGATAACCTGTGTGAGGTGGATGTAAACATAACCAAGGAGGAACAATAACAGGAGGGTTAACATACAAAGTGAGGATAACCTGTGTGTAGGGATATAAACATAACCAAGGAGGAACAATAACAGGAGGGTTAACATATAAGGTGAGGATAACCTGTGTGTAGGGATATAAACATAACCAAGGAGGAACAATAACAGGAGGGTTAACATATAAAGTGAGGATAACCTGTGTGTAGGGATATAAACATTACCAAGGAGGAACAATAGCAGGAGGGTTAACATATAAAGTGAGGATAACCTGTGTGTAGGGATATAAACATAACCAAGGAGGAACAATAACAGGAGGGTTAACATACAAAGTTAGGGTAACCTGTGTGTAGGGATGTAAATATAACCAAGGAGGAACAATAACAGGAGGGTTAACATATAAAGTGAGGATAACCTGTGTGTAGGGATATACATATAACCAAGGAGGAACAATAACAGGAGGGTTAACATATAAAGTGAGGATAACCTGTGTGTAGGGATATAAATATAACCAAGGAGGAACAATAACAGGAGGGTTAACATACAAAGTGAGGATAACCTGTGTGAGGTGGATGTAAACATAACCAAGGAGGAACAATAACAGGAGGGTTAACATACAAAGTGAGGATAACCTGTGTGTAGGGATATAAACATAACCAAGGAGGAACAATAACAAGAGGGTTAACATATAAAGTGAGGATAACCTGTGTGTAGGGATTTAAATATAACCAAGGAGGAACAATAACAGGAGGGTTAACATATAAAGTGAGGATAACCTGTGTGAGGTAGATGTAAACATAACCAAGGAGGAACAATAACAGGAGGGTTAACATACAAAGTGAGGATAACCTGTGTGTAGGGATGTAAATATAACCAAGGAGGAACAATAACAGGAGGGTTAACATATAAAGTGAGGATAACCTGTGTGTAGGGATATAAACATAAACAAGGAGGAACAATAACAGGAGGGTTAACATACAAAGTGAGGATAACCTGTGTGAGGTGGATGTAAACATAACCAAGGAGGAACAATAACAGGAGGGTTAACATACAAAGTGAGGATAACCTGTGTGTAGGGATATAAACATAACCAAGGAGGAACAATAACAGGAGGGTTAACATATAAGGTGAGGATAACCTGTGTGTAGGGATATAAACATAACCAAGGAGGAACAATAACAGGAGGGTTAACATATAAAGTGAGGATAACCTGTGTGTAGGGATGTAAATATAACCAAGGAGGAATAATATCAAGAGGGTTAAACCTGTTTGGTACGATATTCTGTTTAATTCATATTGATGATTTTGCTTGTTTTTGCCACTTTTGAGCAATGTACTTTTGTTTGTACCTAGGCTAACAATAATGTCTCCCCAAACTTCCTTCAAAATAAGAAATGTTCACCCAGACCATCTTCTGTCTAAATTGTAGGACTAAATTTTTGTTATAAAAACAAATATCGCGGGCGATGGCCAATTTTTGTCTAATTTACAGGCTCGCTTTTGCTCGCTCGCCAAACTAATGAGGTGAAACGTCCTGTAATCTCTAAACTAATTCGGTGAAACCGCAAACAAAGTACCCCCTCGGAACAAATAATATAAAGGTGGCATCAAACAAGATAATTTTCCATTATTTTTCGATCGTCAACACTTTTTTTGGCTACATTTCTGAATCTTTGTCACTGGTATCGGAAACCGGACGGACTGATGGGAGATTATCCCTTTGTAGATTACAACGCATTTTGACAGTTTGTTCTGGCTATCATTGGACGACTTTATACAGTGAATGAAGGGTCTGTGGGAGTAATAAGGTTAAGGAGTACCTCAAATAACCCTCTGACTTCCATATATGTTTCCTGTTCTGAATATAATCGTCTAATAATAGCCAGCAAACAAATGTGTAATCGGATCTTGTAATGTTAAGTTAGGTGATATAATAATATATCAGGCTCCCCTCATATAATAATATATCAGGCTCCCCTCATATAATAATATATCAGGCTCCCCTCATATAATAATATATCAGGCTCCCCTCATATAATAATATATCAGGCTCCCCTCATATAATAATATATCAGGCTCCCCTCATATGCTGCGAGAGTGTTTACCGTTAATATTCGAGGGTGAATATTTTTATGGCAACAGATCTGCGATTTCTAGCACTAGAATAAGATACTCTTTTTAGGTTCCTATGTGGATGAGGGAGACAAAAGGCATAACTGTCTGTGATGAGTGCCACACCCAGAGCTGAAGGAGTGACAGGGCCAAAATCAAGGAATGTTCGATCCAAAATGTCCGGCACACAGAGTTTGAAGCAAATTTCGTCAAAGGATGAGGGAAATATGGATTCAGGGAGAGAGTTCCAGAGCTCAGCTGTTGAATAAAAGAAAGATTGGGAGTATCGTTTCACTTTTGGGTTGGATTGTTGCAGTTGGATAGTTGGGATGCTGTTGCAAGACGGGTACTACGTACTCTACGTAGAGGAGGAAGTATACACTGAGAGAGCTCTGAGGAACACTAATTATTGCAATAGCGATATTATAGCAAGAGAGATGAAACATTGCGGCGAAGAGAGAGAGAGATTGCAGATAATCGGTGAGTGGACGTGAGTTAATGAGACAAAAGGCTTTCTTTTCTACTTTGTCTAGAAGTGCTGTTTGAAAGGATCCTCCCCACACACTATATGTAAACACATCTCGCAGACCCTTCCAAGGCACTTTATCGTAGTGATTTACCAAAACCATAAATGTTGCATACAGGTTTCTATTGTTTGGCTAAATACATCTCTACCAGCAAGCGCACTAAAACTATCTGATTAATACAGCCCCTGCCCTTTGAGAAACTTCCCTGCTTATCATATAGTATATCACAAGTTGCCTTCTGTAGTCTGTCTGCTACTACTCTTGCAAATATGTGTTCAGATGTGTTGAATAACCTATATCCCCTACACATTTTACATCTCAAGCCCATCAGTTTTAGTTTAAAGGTATCAATAAGTTGATCTCACAGTCTACGAGTATTATCGGAAAAATATGATTGAAATCTCATAATCAATCAACATGGCGTATTCTCCAAATCAATGGAATACGTTTGTAGCCTTAGTTTGGGCTCTTTCTAGTCGTACTATGTCTTTACTGACTGTTGAAGACCTGAATTGAAAAAAAAAATTATAGAAGAGGCCGTAGTAGAAAATGATAAAGTGTATGAAGTATCTTCTCTATGTTCTTATTGTCTAGATTATTATAAAGTGTATGAAGTATCTTCTCTATGTTCTTATTGTCTAGATTATTTTTTAGATTATAGCAAGTAACCTGATTTGGGGTTTTCTTCACCGATATGCATCATCTTGCCTGTTTTAAATTACTGGCAGAGATTAACATAGATCTAGATAGGTACACTGGGCACATAGATCTTACGATCCCTGCGAGGTGGCCAGGACTTAATCAGAGTAGAAATTGAAACCTAAGAGTAAGGGACAGTGCAAGAAAAGGATAGCAAAGATGAAGCCTCTCTCCCCACCTTCCAGAAATGTGCAGAAGTGAATAACCTTGCAGGGCATGGAAATCGCCTTAATAGTTAGAAATAGTTAGAAATGGAAAGGAAATGTTATGCATAGCTTCACCTTTTTTTTCTGCTTACTTCAACTGACAGCAGTGTTCATTTCTGCCTGGTGCTCTTATCAGTAATCATTATCAACTCCAGACCAACTTTTCTATGGTATGAGGCTAACTATATTGTGTATGTGTCTACTTAACCACGGTTTATAACTTCTTGAGGGAGGATATTCCACTCACTAATTAGGCTGTGGGTCAGGAAATGTTTAGTTGCGTCTAGGCTCGCTTTCCTGCCTATTAGTTGTAATTTGGTTTCTCTTGTGCAACTCTCTTCGGCTATCTCAAATAGATTATTAGCATTTACGTTACTAGATGCTTTTAGAATCTTAAAACAGATAGATACAGAGAGAGAGAGAGAGACAGAGATATACACGGAGCTACATGAAATAGGTAGTATCGTAAAGATGTATCGGTCCGTTACGGTGAGATACTTTTTAAGTGGGAAGAGAGATATTATGTAGTGCACTGCACTTTTTGTATAGTGTTCAAAAACTATCTACTCTCTTCTTGAATTACTCTACTGAAGAACTACATATACATTCTGAGGGAAGTTTGTTCAAGATACAACTGATCTTATAAGTGAAAACGTTTCCACATATACTGGTGCTGAACCTTTTTAATTATAACTTCCAAACCTGGTTTCGTGTAGTATTCACATTGGGCCGAAACATTTAATCCGTATTGTCAAACCCGCTACAAACAGTTTAAAGACTTCAATGAGATGACCTAGTAGTCTGAGGCTTTCCATCGAAAAGTGATCAAGAGCTCTCAACAGGTCCTTATAGCTCAGTCTCGTAATCGATGAAACCAGATTTGTAGCCCTTCTATCTGATCTATATCATTCCTAAGTGCTGGAGAGAAAGAGCAATACCCATACTATAACAACAGCGAAAACAAATTCACGACCATTCAAATTATCACAGTCAAAATTGATAGATAATATAATATGTAATCGTTCATTTGAGTTTACTTCATCATAGTGTTGTTATATGTTCAGCAATAAAATTGTGTTTGTAAGAAATAAGTAGAATGTTTTCACTCTCTTTCCAACGGTGTCATCATAATTGTTTATCATCAATTATGTTGTACATGAATACAATAAAATAAGTATTACGCCAATAATAATCATACCACAGTAACCGAAGATGATAATTCTACATGATTTATACCCACAAGAATGTCGTCTACTTACAATGTGTTAACCGTAAGAAAAAGGAAAGACCAATCTAGAATATTTCCTTATGAACACCATCAAAAACATCGATTTTCTATTATTGATTTCGAATAAAAACAAATATGTTTCTCGAATTCACCCAATTTCCACTTGTTCTATTTTAAAATATTCAGTGATGACTATAAATTTGTATATATAAATAAGAAGCATTGAACACGCTCTTTCCATCGGAGTTTGTTAATCGTCAATACGTTTTTATATGAATATGATAATAATAACACGTAAACCAGGGACATAGACGGTTTACATCATTTCGCTTTATTTGTTTCTTGAGAGTTTCATTGCTATGAATTATGGTGTCACGTAATGCTCATTGCATGAGAGAGAAAATTGTTCTGTGCCTAAGTGTTTTTTCTACAAAATATATTCTGTAAATACGCACTTTTCCAATATGAGTAACATTCTCGTAACATATTCAAAATTCAAATTGTTTACACAATGCACTATTTTTTCAATACACTAAATATATTAAAGAAAAGGAATCACTTGAATAACAACACTCTCATGATGTATTTTACATACATATACCAGCCACAGGAGGGTGTGGAGACGCATGTATCAGCAATCGTTTAAACCCCCCATGCAGCATACTTCACCGTCAAACAGCCCAAGCCACACTGGCCTCCCCAACCTGTATTGATATTCTCTCTGTGAGAATTATTGCCACACAGAATTGCCAATAACTTGCCTATTTTCTTCACATCGATCGTTAATCGTACCGAATATTTGACGCGGATCGCCTTGTGTTTTATTCCACCAAATTGCTAAAGCTTATGAACCTGATTTGCGAGGTTGTGCACTATGGTTAAAACCTTCAAAACGTGATTCATGTGTATGAGCATCAGGGAGTGCATGTCATCTGCGAGCTTGGAGATACTACTCAACAGACCTGTATCGATGACATTGACATAATATGATACACAGCAATGGACCAACGACAGATCCCAATGGAGTTACAGAAGTAACTATATCCTACTCAGAAGAAGCACCAGTGATTATCACTAGTTGTTGTCTACCTTTCAGCCAATATTCTATGCAATTTGATATCTCTGTAGTGTAGTGCACTCACCTCTTATATTAGCCTTCAGTGAGGCACTTTGTCAAAAGTGTTTTTGAAAATATAAGTAAAGGATGTCTTTTTAATTTTAATTTTATTATATTCACTCAAGTTTTCATGAACAAATTACAGTAAGTTGGTAAGACATGATCAGTGTCATCTGAAACCAAGTAGGGAATCTGTAATTTAGATGTGAATCTTCAGGTAGTGAACTAACTTACCTGCTATTATCACTTTTAAAGGTATTACTATGATAGATGTCAATTTGTTTGGCTTATAATTCTTGGGTCACGTTAGACAATTTCCAGTCTTCATGGACCTCTCCGGTTTATGATGTATTGAAGATTTTCGCCAAGAAAGATGCAATTTCATATTGCAATTCTCGGAGAAGTAAGCCATCTGGGACAGATGCCTCCAACATTATAACTTACCAATTATCTTTCTCACTTCCTCTGATGTACAAGGTTGCATCTAATTCTGCTGAGAACTTCTCCCCCAAAAAACAATTCAGGTCTTAGCTGTCACCTGCGTCTTCCCTTGTAAAAACTAAAGGGAAAAAATAAATCACTTGGGGAATCAGCTCTTTCAGTGAGAGAGAGAGAGAGAGAGAGAGAGAGAGAGAGAGAGAGATAGAGAATATATATAAAACGTTCTTACTAAAAATCTGGTATTCCAGGTTGCAGGTATTGCCCTCGCCCGACCCCCATCATCTTACGCTACACTCTGGGTGGGACCAAAAATATCTTCCAGGCAGAAATCCAACTCCTCTTCACCATGTTTATTCATGTTACTCTCACGGTTTCTGAAATTCTGGGTCGCAATATGTGCTTCGTTGGCTTCACTTCAGATTATGTGCGTGTGTAAGAGAGATAGAGAGAGAGAGAGAGAGAGAGAGAGAGAGAGAGAGAGAGAGAGAGAGAGAGAGAGAGAGATGAGATGAGATGAGATGAGATGGGATGAGAGAGAGAAAGAGAAGTACAAAGGAAGTCAAGCAACAACAGCTCAATCGACCCATCAAGTGTGGTTGCCCTCTAAAACACTAATGCTCAAGTGTCCGAACAGTGGTTTAGAGTGGGTAAGGGACAATTGGAAAGGGAAGTACTGCCCTGGGACTAATGTCCGTGGCAGGATTAGGAGATGTTAGTAGGGGACAGTTGGGTTAGTAAAATAACACAGGTATAGGTGATCTTTTGTGTATCTGGGGAAAAGAGAGTAACAACTGATTTATTTACAAACGCAATAATCCTTGATGAAAAAATCCTGAGGGGAAAAAAGTTATTCATTTACAAATGCAGTCAGTCGTGGATTAACCCTCTCCGACATATGACGCGATTTTGAGCCTATTAGGGATACATTAAAGCCTTTGTTACCATCAGGGCTATTTAGAAACCTTTAGTTTAGTTACTTCAACCTCTGCAGTTGTCTTTGAGTTAGCTGTGGGCAGAAAACTAATTTTGGAGAGGTAATTATAAGAGTGAGTGAATTATATCTTATTGCTAATCTGGCAACCTCTGCGTCATAAATGCGTGAAAGGGTTACAGGCAAGGTGTTTGTCTACGTGAACTTTAAAAGAATCAACGGTTCTGCAGTCTATAACATATCGGGGAAGACCATTCCACAAGTTGACAACTCGATTGAAGAAGAAATACTTGGACTCGTATAAGTTAAAAGATTTACCAATAATTTTCCCGTGTGTAATTTGATTCGTCAATACTGAAGTACTTGTTACAGTTCATATTGTCGATGCCGCTGATGATTTTGAACACTTGAAATAAGTCGCCTCTTAATTTGCGTTGGGTTAAAGGAAATAGAGTTAATTCTCTAAGACGCTCCTCGTATGGTTTGTTCTTTAGGCTAGGTATCATTTTGGTAACTGTACGTTGAACTCGTTCTAGCTTGCCAGGATTGAACGCAATATACCAGAAGAGGGCGGACTAAGGAAATTTAACACCTTACGAGCGGCCTATGCGGTTTATTTATGTGTACCGCACAGCGGGGTGTTTTTAGCCAAAATAGGGCTGTTTACGTGATCATTTTCATGCCTAAATAAGACCCAGAACGTAAAACAAGTACCTATCCCTGAAAGGGCATAAACAGAGCTTTCGAATGACACCATAACGATCCTTGTATGATGGATAGTTTTCTTGCAATAACCGTGCAACGCGAGTGCAAAAAGCAGGTAATTCGGTACTTTCAGTACATAATTGAGTATGTAGCGAGTGAGAGAGGGAGGAGGGAGCTGAGATTTGTGTCAGTAGGTTCGCCGCGGTGGTCTGGAGCAGTCATACGCTCGCTAGTCTCCTGCCACCACTTGTCTCTCTCTCTCAGCCACATTACGTGCTGAAATTGCTACTCGAGTTATGTCGAGCGCCGCCACATAGTCCAGCTTTATTTAACTCGACTTATGTTGCTCGCCGCTAATTAAGGGTTAAAGAGTTAGGATTAAGTCTTTGGATTTATACTCAAATGACCTGCCGATAAAGCCAATTATTTGTTTTGCCTTCTTAACAATATATTTTGATTCTTTCCCGATGAAAATAGTCATTTTACCATAAATATCGTTATTACTTATTCACATACGACTATTAATACGTTTAATATGAAGATATTAACATGTAACAGCAATAAAACAAGTGGGCATAATATTTTGGGGTGAAAAAGACGTATTATTGCCGACCGATCGATCGTATCAGGAGGGGAGAGCCGGCGCGACATATACCCTCTCTCTCTCACCTCCTGATCGCTAGTGACGTCTTGAAAGTGAAGTCTCTCTGTTGCTAGGATCTCTAACTGGCTCTCCAGTGACCCTTAAACCGCGAGCGCCGAGAATTACCCGATAAAAGGGGGAATAAGAGGAAAAATAGGTGATAATTGAGGGGGGGGGGTTTGGACACATGTGGAGGAGTGATAGGAGGTATGGAGGGGAATTATCTCACTTAATCACATATTGCTTTGTTTTAACCTGTACTGTACCGTAGGATACAATAATAAAAGTCCCCAACAATGTGGCAAAAATGGCAGGAGAGACCACCTATCCACCTCCAAAGATGAGGCAAGACTGGCTCTTGTCACCCTTCAGTGGGTCTTATATAAGCTGAGAAGTGTTGCCAACATGGGAGCAGTGCTCAAAAGATTGTGGTAACTGGTACAGGGTTGTACAGGCAGTTACAAGGAAAGTACATTACTGACGGATATATACGTCGCTGGGACTGGGGAGCTACTTATCTACTGACGTATATATACGGTGCTGGGATTGGAGGGGTAAAGTGCCAGTGGGATGTTTTGAAAGGCTTTTTTTAGGCCTTGGTTCATATGAGGACGCTCGCCGTTCATGGGTTAAGGTGGGTGCCATTCAGTGAATAGTTTGCTTTCTCATTTTGGTTTCCGATATGGAGTACTTTGCAGTAATCTGCATTGAAACTCATTTGCCAAATTTGGACACAACATGACAACATATCTAGATTATGTTGCATATCTTCGACATGTTCATTTAACCCTTGTCTGGCGGGGGTGGACTTAAGTCGGGCTAGAGAACCAAGGACTATGTGGCGGGGCCCGACTTAAGTCTGTGTGCAATTTTGGAGCAATAATGGTTCTGAGAGAGAGAGACGAGCGATTGGAGGAGCATAGGTCGGCTCATGACCGCTCGGCACGGGTCCCACACGACTACTGACGTCTACTCCACACACACCCACACTCACTGCCTCGCTACACAGGGAATTATGTAAGGAAATTACCGTATTTTAGGGATTTTGCATTCGTCTTGCACGATCGTTGCAAGAGAACGCGTGGTCATAGAAGGATGGTTCTGGTGCCATTGGAAAGCTCAATTAACGCCCTTTCAGGGATAAATAGTTGTATTACGCTCTGGCTCTTGTTTATGCATGAAAAAGAGCACGGAAACAAGGTCGTTTAGAGTAAAACCACCCGCTTGCCAGGTAGAAGTTACCGACCTAGCCGCTCGTGGAGTGTTAAGAGTATGCTATTTGCAATTTTTGTTTAGTCATCAAACATTAAGATTGTACAGGTGAGACCCTCATCTATGTCATTAATATAAACTAAGAAGAGAACTGGCCCCAATACCGATCCCTTGGATACCCCGCTACTTACATTGATCCATTTGGATGCTTTACCGTTAATGACTAATCTTTGCTTTCTGTCACTGAGCCAATTTTCTATCCATTTCAGCACATCGTCTTGTATTCCATGTGCTTTTTGTTTTACCAATAAACGTTTGTGGGGAACTTTGTCAAAGGCCTTTTGATAATCAAGGTATATAATATCTATAGCTTTACTCTAATGGTAATGGCTGAGGATATCATAAAAGAAGTCTTAGAAGTTCGTTAAGCAGGAGCGTTTGTTACGAAAGCTGTGTTGAGTATTTTGAAGTAAAATGTTTTCCTCTAAGTGATTTACGAGTATGTCTCTTACGAGTGTTTTTAGCATTTCACATACAACTGAGGTTAAGCAAATTGGACGATAGTTACTAGGTAAGGATTTGCTTCCTTTTTTTAATATCTGTGTTACGTTGGCGAGCTTCCACTAATGAGCCATAGTCCCAGACTGCAAGGAATTACTGAAGAGCAAATTCAGTGGTTTAGATAGCTCATACGTAGCTTCCTTTTATAACTGTATGTGAGATCGTATCAGGTCCAAGTGATATATTTACCTTGAGTGTATTTAAACATTTCAACACTTTTCTTTTTGTAATGCTGATACTGCTTAGAACGTCAGAATTGTGTATCTGAACCAGCGATGCTGTAGGGATATCACTTATGCCTTCTGTTGTAAAAACTGATACAAAGATGGTATTGAGGGCATTACTCATTTGTACTTCGTCTTTGATGTAGAGAGAGATATTTTACTCTAGCCATACAGTGCAGGTATTCAAGGCATTGTCGATGTTATATGTTATATTGTATTTCATCTATTCCAGTTTCCTTTTTGTGAACTTAAAAGCAATAGACTCAGCAAGGTCTTTCAATATTGAAATTGTGTGTTTTATTTTCATAACTTCAGATGATTAGTTGCATATTGTTGTATTATGTATTGTGGTTCAATCGCTGTCTATGTAATTAATTTTATTATTGATGGTACAGGTTTCTTCTTAATTTATATCTTCCTCTCACAAGTGTTGCATATTATTTGAATGTATCATCCCGCTTCACATCACATTCACCATCTCCCTATTTGAGTAGCCAGGTAGATGAATTAAAGGGAGGCAGAGGGTTTTTCTGGCTCCCCTTCTCCCTCATGTTTAGCCCCATTAGTTTTGAGACTTTAAGACGTTTGGCCCATTAGTTTGTCGATTTTACCACATTTTGCCCCATTTCCTTGTCAATTTTAAAACCTTTCGTGCCATTTAGGTGTTGATTTTTTCCTGGCGAGCATTAGCGAGCCTGTATTTTTAAGAAGAACCGGCCTTCGGCCGGGATATTTTTCTACCGAAAAATTTACAAATTTATCCTGAAGGGAGGTTTAGGGAGTGTTTTTTTAAGCTTGATGGAGGTCTAGCGAGGAAACTAAAACAATATATGAATGAATAAATAAATAAACCAAAAACTAACCATCACACCCCCTTTAATACCTCAATGGAGATACTAGAATTATAACAGTGAACAGATGTTTAGTAGCTTACTCTTCGTATGTTTACTTTCTTCCCCAACTGACATGCCATTCTCCTCCACAGATCATTCTTTCAAAAGCATAATTATTTTCATCTGATTATTGTTACCATTAGACGAATTTTATTAGCTTATAATCAATCTCTGGTAATTAAAGGGATAAATCCCACCTCATTCATTTATCTACGTAAAATAGGGCCTTATTTAACTCCAACGAATCGTCTAAAGTTAGCCAGAATGAAAGCTAATATATATGTGATTGTACTAAAGGGTTTAATCAATTAGGCTCCATAGCAGAGACATTCATATTCAAATGCTATGGGAAGATCTTGCACCAATTGTTGGATCGCAAAAAGAAATAGCACAGAAGTGGAACATAAAGGGAGAATGAGTACCTGAACTCCATACCAACTTAGTGGGAGTTATCCACCACACAAAGAAGAATGAGGAGAACAGAACAAATCACTGAAGAGTAACCCCTAGAAAGTCCCTGGTTTCCTTTTCCAGACATTGTGAGAAAACGGAGCCAAATAAACAAAATGGCTGCCACACTCCCATCATGATCTCCCTATTTGAGTAGCCTACCCAGGTAGACGGATGTATACCTCAATGGAGACGAAATCTAACAACACCCAGCAACAGCTCAGGTCAGCCCTTCTTGCCCTTAGCTGACCAACAAGGAAGGACAGAAAAATTGCCTACAGTTCACCAAAATTAGATCACATGAACCAATCTGGCAAACCAGACACAGCCAGCCATTTTTGTGGTACGCCAGTTGCAGCCACTTTACCCTCCTTGAGCACGCCAGTGCTGCCGAAACCCCTTCCCCTAGCATGCCAGTTGCAGCCAAAACCCATTCCCTTGGCACGCACAACCTCTTCAGTTGGCACACAGTTGCAGCCAAAACCCTCTCCCTTGGCATGCCACTTGCAGCCGAAACCCCTTCCCTTGGCATATCTATTGCAGCCAAAGCCAGTGACATGACAGTTGCAGTCACTTTCACCCCTTCAGTTGGCATGCCAGTTGCAGCCAAAACCTGTGACACGTCAGTTGTAGTCACCTTCACCCCTTCCCCTTGGCACGCCAGTTGCAGCCAAACCTAGTGACACACCAGTTGCAGTCACCCCCTCCCTTGGTATGCCAGTTGCAGCCAAAACCAGCGACACAATAGTTGCAGTTACTCTTTCTCCTTCTGGCACACTAGTTCCATCTAGCATCCAACCATACTCCCAGAAGTCAAAGAAAAATAATAATGATAATAAGAACAAAGAGTCTCCCAGGCAAGTAGACAAACTACGTACTCCGTTCTCTGTAATGCTAAATAACTCTATTGTGTAGTTGGTAATTGAACCAAAAGCTTTGTTTCTCATATACAAGGCATGAGGGGTTTACTTACACCTTACGAAATGTCTCACCTCATGTTCTGTTCAGCTTTTAGTTTCAATATATAGCCTAGTTATTACATTCTAATACCCACATTTCTCTGGAACATAATTCTTCTCAGCATCCACCTACAGAATACAGGGTGTTTCATAAATACCTTTCATAAATTTCAGAATGAATAGACCTAGCAATAATAAATATACTTTACTATGTGACGGTTTTGGAAATTTCTCATATTTACCGGGATATTACACATTTTAGTTTAAATAGGAAAGTCTAGGGGATTACCATCACCTCAATTACTTTATTTTGTCATAAATGTTTGAACATCAATGTATTTTACAGTATTTACAATAGGTGCTCGATCAATTTGCTTCATGGGTTCGAATACTGTATGAATGAAGCTTCACAAATTGAAGGTAATGTGAGAAGGTGAGAGAAAGAAGGATGTACTGGCAGTCTTAAGTAAGTACCAGACATGGAGCCATACACCTCTGCTGAGTACACAGACATGTTACTTACTTTAGGTGCAGCTGGAGGAAATGCAGCTGAAGCAGTAAGGATGTACGGTGAACAATATCCCAACCGGAGGCAACCATCTCGGCCTACTTTCCTCAGCGTAGAAAGACGACTACGGGAATATGGCTCACTGAATCCACGTGCAGTAGACAGAGGAAGGCCTCATGATGAGCAACTACTCGATGCAGAAGAGGATATCCTTGATGCTATCGCAGATGATTCATCTACATGCACACGTCGACTTGGCGCACGATTTGGTGTGGCTCATGCATCAGTATGGAGGATTGTAAACAGACATGGCCTGTACCCATATCATCACCAGCCCATCCATGCTCTGACTGAACGTGATTATCACCAACGAGTGGATTTCTGTCGGTGGCTCCTTACTCAAGAGAGGGAGAACAACGGTTTTATTGCAGAGGTTTTGTTTAGTGATGAGGCAAATTTCACAAGAAATGGCATGTTAAACCTACATAATACACATACATGGGGAGCAGAAAATCCACATGCAACAACAACGAGGGGACATCAGGAACGCTTTTCGATTAATGTTTGGGCCGGTATTCTTGGTGACCATCTAATCGGACCTTTTATGTTACCACAACGACTTACAGGCAATGTGTACACCAGATTTCTTCAGGATGACTTACCCATACTACTTGAAGATGTGCCTCTCAGAATACGTAGACAAATGTGGTTCATGCAGGATGGGGCTCCAGCTCACTTTGCACGAGGTACGAGGGATTTCCTTAATGTTATGTACCCTGATAAGTGGATAGTGTTACGACTGAGGTTTAAATATATCAGGGCTCTTATTCAGTGGACTAGTAATGGCATAAATGCTACAACGAAAGCGCTAGATCCAACCTCTGATGTATATTCCCAGTGAACAAAGAACACAAATACTCTCCAGAGTTCTATATGCAATAATAGGTTATCAAACTCTCAATAAATGTGCGTCTACTCTAGGCTTAATGTTATGTGAAAACAGCCTATTACTACCTATAACCGAAGGTGCTTGGTTATGGTATGCAAAGTAAGGTGGTAAGGGAAGTTACAGCTTACGTTACTTTAATCAATAAATGTCAGGCACTCCTGCATGAAAGAAAGTGCACTAAAGTCCTTCAACACCAACAAGGAATTTTCTTTAAATGTTAGATGCTATAAAGATGCTCGAATCGGAAATGGAACCCAAAAAGGCAGGCAGCGGAACAATGTTCGTGCAGGCTATGCACACAAAAAGGCAGGATATATAATGCAGTCGGAGCCAAGAATATCCTAAACACTACAACAATAATAATAATCACCACGACAATGCAGTATTCCTCAACAAAAAGAGCCTAAGTCGTTTGTGTCTCAATACATCAAACTAGGCTGCGAAATGCTTGTGTAATCATAAACGGGTATGCATAATAAGAGTAATTGGTTTAATATACTTAATGTCTACTATGACTGATAAAGTCTAGCTAGAGTCAATGATACGAGATACTGGTGCGCATGGCATGCCGCATAGCCTAGTGCTAATCTCAAGTCTGTGCGTCAAATATTACGTTATAGGGAAGGGTAGCTCTCTTGAGAAACCTTAATACCGAAGTATTAAGAGTTCTCCTGGCGTACCTCAAAGACAAACAACCGAGCCTAGAACAGTGCAGAATGGTATAGGCAAAAAGCCCTCATTCGTGCATGCTCTATTCTCAATGGCACCCAGACTAGAATTTACCCAATCAACTCCAGTTCTCAGGTATGTCGTGCAGCTTTTAACTAAAGCCAGCACTCATCGGAAACAATACCTTATAGTATCAGACTCCTAGTCTAGCATTATCTAATCTAGCAGAACACTAATAATTATAGGAAGCGGTACTGAACAATATGAATGCCAACCAATGCTTCGTGATCAACTTATCTTAACAACTAACATACATGGGTTATATAAGACCTTAACGCACAATACAACTGGCCAGCATGAAGCTGATTATGCAGAGTTAACCAGAGGGGGTATAATATTAATAAAAGGTGGTGAAAGATATGGAAAATGAGAGAGATAGGCAGAGGAAAAGGTTCTCAGGTGCAATGAGGGGGACAGGTATCAAAGGGATAAGAGGGATACGTTCTAGAAACCAGATCTGAGGGAGAGAGTGGCCAGAGAGCAGTATATATACTAGCACTAGTTTGAACCGCGTGGGAAAGCGGTAACAAGTCCTCTAGCCAATGCTAAAGAAGCTAGCTAAACATGACGTCACCAAGCATGGTAAAAAACTCCTTCAACGAATCCCCACGAGGCCAGCCAGCTATGACATCATCGAGTATAGCAAAACACTGCGCGCCTCCCCACACTCTGTTCTACTCTCTCTCTCTCTCTCTCTCTCAACTCCTATCATTACTACTTAATGATAAAACATATACTTTGCAATTAAATATATAAAGCCTTGACATGGGTGAAAACAAAGAGCCTTTCTGGACTGCCCATGACACAAGCTTTCATATGAAATAAAGCACACAACAATACACCAACTGTAGCCACATCCACTGCCCTGGTGATTCTAGCGAGGCACTGTAGGACAAGCCATGCGGTTCTAACGGAGTGGTTAACGTCACACCCCCCCCCCCCCAAGATTTTTCTCAGAGGCCCAAGGCTCACAAAAAATCTGATTGTTAGAACCCATGCTATATCTCTACTTCCCATCACCCAGCGGCAGTAAAATATCTGGCACAGTTCTCAACAAAACATTTTACAAAATTATAACCCTCCCCAACACAATAGGTTAAATCATATGTAGTTATGCTCCTCAAGAGCGAGCTTCTCTAGCCCAGCATTCTGAGAGGAGTGCAACTCAGAATTACTGCTATAACATACTGAACAAATTCAACTATCAAAGAAAGAGTTTTTATTTGATTTTTATGTTTTTAATTTGTTTATTTCAGCTGCACTATAGGGGCAAGCCTAGTTTTTTCTTCTATACCAAACGCTCAACTCCTGCTTTACGACCCAATACGCTGGGCTACAACCGCGAGCCAACAAGCACCAAGCTGTGACGCTCCTGCATAGTAGCCACGTGCGGGCATGCGCGCGCGTCGGCTGCCCAGCCGTTTAGAAACCGGCTGGCGGCAGCCGGCCGGCCGGCTTTTCCTTAGTATATATCCTACGACAATGTAACTAATGTCTGGGATATTCTTATGTTGTTTCACAGCTTGAAGCTGCCCTTATTCTTAACCAACGTATCTTAGTATATTTTATTCTCGATAGTTGATTGTTTCATTATAATATATAAGATGTAAGTCTAGTGAGAGTGGGAGGAGACGAGCGGGAGAGAGAGACCGGCTGGGGGACATTGCTTCGCACGGAGAGTCCAGCTTGGGACGAGCCTGATGTTGCCACGTGCATTTGATAGCAACGTTAGGCTTAGTTTCGACTCACGCAAGGGGTAGAGGATTTTGACCCGGCAACTATGTTGAGTGTTGCCAAGCATGGGATGTATTTCGCATGCCTAGGGTGGGGTCCAGACAGATTCAAGACTCAGAGCTCACCTCACTGTCGTACCCTTCGGACCCCCTTGATATCTATCCCTCTCAACCCCACTTAGAAACTTTCTCTCTTACTTTGTATACCTTCTTTCCACTACTTCACCAATCTATTTAATTATCCCATCCCCTTGATAGACCTTATATCTATTATTGTATTAACAATGAGCTCTCAGATAACTAGATAGGATTTTGGGCCTTATGCAGAGATTTAATTGTTAATGAGACCTAGGAAGCTTTTTTGTTGTCTCATATTTGGTGTTTCATGCTTGCTAGTGTGTTCTTGTGTCAGGTTAGCAGGGGCTAGACCAGAGGGGAGGCTTTTTGCGATCCTTTAAGTAAAGTCTGCTGGTGCGAGTCCTGTGGACCCGCACGACTTTACTAGGATACCCGTGGGAGTCTGGGGGCATTTTCTTGTCTTTGTCCCTGTGTGTGTTGTGTTGTGTGAGGGCCCTTGCCTAGTCCACTCAGCACTGCGCTAGCACGTCTTGCTTTTGTTTTAGGGTCGCCAGGAGAGAGTCAGATACTTGCGATCTGAGTCTCTAAAGAGAGCTCCCTTTCAATTAGAGTAATTTGGCGCACAGACTTGGGAACGTCCCTAGGCTAGAGCAGGTGGCTCAGCCCGGGTATCCGAAGCCTATATCCTTCCGGCTAGACCTCTGCCACCTGGCAGATTAACAGCTAGGGGTTTATCATCTCTGTATGCTTGTTATTGTGCCACAGTTTACCGTTTTTGTGAGCATTGTGAGTCAGGGTGTGGCTTAGAGACTCTGTCCGAGCAGGCCTGCCTGACTAAGAGTGAGAAGCACACCTGTATGTGGTTATGTTGCGAGTTGCTGCCTTTATTTAATTATACCTATGCCATTATACACTGTATGGCCTATCACTAGTATTTATTCCTGCTTATGAGTTAAGAGTTCTCTAAATCCGTAACTTACTTTCTTTGCTAAGCATCAGATCCTACAGTAGCCGCATGCAGTTTAGAAACCTGCATCTTGTCTACCTGTACGATGTTTTGAGGACTGTTTGCTTTCACCTTTTTTCACGCAGGGGTGATTAGTTGTATTAATTAACGTAACGTTAAATGTACTTTCTTCTAGTTTGTTATTAAATTGTTTCTGCAATTTAAATCCGTTATCTATCTTTTCCTTGAAGCTTTAAGTCAACTTAATTGTGTGATCTTTTATATAGCCTGCTTGACTATCAGCAGTCTATAGTGCGTGCACCCTGTAACCGAGTCATAGGATACCTTGTTGTCCAGGCAGGACTCTTGACGGTTTAGGGTGGTTTGTTGCCTGGGTTTATAGATAAGGGTTGGATCTAGCGTTTTCCGTTGTTGCTTGTTGCCGCATACCTAGTCCAATAGAAAGAGCCCAGTGTTTATATATCCCAGGACGTAACAAATGGCGTCCTTGCATAGGATTTACTGAACAGAGGAATATAGTGGTCATTTGTTTTGAGATTCCTTATGATTAGAGGAATACAGTGGACATAGAGTTTTTTTTTGGGAGCAACCAATATAACACATTAACCCTTATTTAGCGGCGAGCAACATAAGTCGAGTTAAATAAAGTTGGACTATGTGGCGGCGCTCGATATAACTCGAGTGGCAATTTCAGCACGTAATGTGGCTGAGAGAGAGAGACAAGTGGTGGCAGGAGACTAGCGAGCGTATGACTGCTCCTGACCACCGCGGCGAACCTACTGACACAAATCTCAGCTCCCTCCTCCCTCTCTCACTCGCTACATACTCAATTATGTACCAAAAGTACCGAATTACCTGCTTTTTGCACTCGCGTTGCACGGTTATTGTAAGAAAACTATCCATCATACAAGGATCGTTATGGTGTCATTCGAAAGCTCTGTTTATGCCCTTTCAGGGATAGGTACTTGTTTTACGTTCTGGGTCTTATTTAGGCATGAAAATGATCACGTAAACAGCCCTATTTTGGCTAAAAACACCCCGCTGGGCGGTACACATAAATAAACCGCATAGGCCGCTCGTAAGGTGTTAAAGACTTTAAATAACATTAGTATATACATACTTGCATAGGAGATAAGGCACATTCTATAACCGTGATAATTACTGCAGTACACAAACATGTCTAATACATCAGAACACAGTGATGGGTCAGGTCACGATACGGGCTCGGAGGGAGAAAGACCTGTGGAGTGGCTAGTCGATAGCGAGGAGGGTGCTAGAAGATTTTTAGAGGTGCCCCTTACCGCTGACAGGGTATTGAAGCTGAATAAGTATGGCTTAAAGTGTGTGGCAGGTCTTCAGGGTCACCAGGGTTTAAGTGGCATGAGGAAAGATCAGCTGAGGACTTTGATATTGGGTTTAGAAGGGAGAGACCTGGGTGGAGAGGCGACTGGGGGCCCCGGTCCCCAGCCCCCCCTCCACTCTACCCCCGTATCAAACGTCAGGGTGCCTGAATTTAGTACATACCCCCAAGTTGATGGTCAATGGCAGCGTGGAATTCAATCACAGGGACCCTCTCCATTAAATGCATCTTCCCCTCCTCAAGGGTTGACTCCAGATTTGTTGTTTCGGCTTGAGATGGCCAAGGTTGAGGCCGCCGAAAGACAGTCTAGGGCCAAGGTTGAGGCAGCCGAAAGACAGGTTAGAGTTCAGGTTGAGGCTGCCGAAAGACAGGCTAGTGTGCAGGCTGAGGCCGCAGAGAGAACAGCTATACGAGAGGCTGAACTGCAGGCAGAGTCTACTAGGTATCAGGCTGACAGGGAGCTGGAGAGATCTCGAGTGGAGGTAACAGGGCGAAATATTGGGGGAGGTAACAGACATCGGGACCAATCATTGTCGCACCTGCTTAAACTAGTTCCTGTGTTCGATGAATTAGGTGTGACTGAGTTTTTTATGCGATTTGAGAAGAAGTGTCAGGAACACCAGTGGCCTCAGGAAAAGTGGGCAGCATTAGTTTCATCAAGACTCCTAGGAAAGGGGCTAAAAGCGTATGATGCACTACCTTTAGAGTCCTGCGTAGTTTATGATGAGCTAAAGAAGGCTGTGCTATGGGCCTATGAGTTACAACCAGAAACTTACCGCTTGAAGTTTCGGGGTGTTACTAAGGGCAAGGATAGTACCTTCCTAGAACACGCCCGGGACTTGTCTGATGCACTACGACATTGGCTGCGTTCTGAGAGGGCAGCTACTTTTGAGGAGTTGAGTAAGCTGGTTCTCTTGGAGCAGTTCTTTAAGTGCACAGGCGAGGACTTAACATTAAATATAAAGGAAACAAATCCTAGAACTATCCAGGAGGCAGCAGAAATGGCTGACCGCCGACTGTCATTAATTCGAGGGTGCGAAGCAGCAGCTAGGAGTGAGTCGGGTGCAAAGGATCGTACCCCTCCCCCTCCCAAGAATTTTGATACATATTAATACACAAAACCATCTAGCACTGACAATAAAACTGAACATAAACCAAATACCGTCCCGTATAAGAAGTCTAATGGTACCTCCCACTCCCAAGGGAAACCAAAGAGTAAAGAGTGCTTTGCATGTCACAAGGAGGGTCACTTTGCAAATGCTTGTCCGAACAAGCCACCAAACAAGGTTGTGTCATTGGCCCGCAGCATAGGGGTGTCGCCTATATCTTCTGAGTTTGCCAAGGGTAGTTCGTCAGAGGTTGGGACACAGCCTGTGTTCAAGAGTCCGGAAGGCTCGAACCCTGTCCGCGACGTCTTTGGGGGTCATAGAGGGCATGGTTTTGTGAGGTGGGCTGGCGAAAGGCGAGTAGTTGAGCTATTGCGTGATACTGGGGCTTCTCAGACCTTGTTAAGGAACTTTACTGGTAGACCGATTAACGCTGCTCGGGTGGTGGTACTTCAGGGGATCAATGCTACGAAGTCCTACCCGCTGGTGCGGATGGAGCTGGAGGTGGGTGGTGTGGCGAAGGAGCTGGATGTCGGAATTGTAGAGAACTTGCCTGTTGGGGGCGTCAACCTCCTCCTCGGCAACGACTTTGCGGTGCCTGCTTCTAAGGTTTCACCCTTGGTCGTTGCCGAGAAGGCGGCCGACGTTAGTAGGGAGGAACAGGAGTGGGTTGAGAAGTGTAGCGAACAAACCATGGCGTGTGTTGTGACGCGTTCTCAGACATCCGGAGCCTTGCAGCCACCACCTCAGTCTATCAAACCGCGGAGGAAGGGTCACAAGAAAACGGGAAGTGTTGGTCAATTGGAGAGTTTTGAGCCGGCAGTGTTTCTTGGTGACTCATTATTGGCACCTATGTTAGAGTCTGGAGAGGCCCCGGGGCCTGTCACCGCTAGTGCAGGTGCAGGGCAGGAAGAGACTCTGCGACAGCATCGTTATGCGCAGCGTGAGGAAAGGATGGCTCAGCGGGACATTGGAGGTGGAAATAAATTATTTAAGATGAACTAGGATAATCTCGCACCTGCTGATATATGTTCCCTGCAGCTGGAAGATCCTGAGGTCAGGGCGTGTGGTAATGATGCTGTCGAACTGGAGAGCGATGGGGATGCGCAGCCTGGTGATTTTTTCTTGTCCGAGGGGATCTTGTATCGGAGACATCAGGATCCCAAGAAAAAGTGGGATGGCGGGTCAGGATTAGTGGACCAGTTAGTAGTACCGAGGGTGTGCCGTGAGAGCTTATTGAGATTAGCTCATGATGTGCCTTTGGCAGGGCACCTGGGGGCACGTAAGACGGAGGCAGCTCTGAGCAAGCTTTTCTGGTGGCCTGGGTTAAAGGCGAGTGTCGTGTCATGGGTGTCACAGTGTCACACTTGTCAAGTTGTTGGGAAACCCAATCAGGTCATCCCGAGAGCCCCGTTACAACCCATCCCTGTCATTGGGCCGCCCTTCAGCAAAGTAGTTATCGATATGGTTGGCCCATTGCCCCCCACTAGTGCCGGCAATGAATTTTTACTAACTGTAATGGACGTAGCAACACGGTATCCAGATGCTTACCCCATGCGCAACGGGATGGCTAAGACTGTTGTCAAAAACCTACTTGTCTATTTCTCTCATTATGGCTACCCTCAGGAGATCCAGTCTGATCAGGGATCCAATTTTACTTCTGCTCTGTTTAAGCAGACCATGCAGCAACATGGGATATTGTCTGTGGTGTCATCTGCCTACCATCCCGAGAGTCAAGGAGTTTTGGAAAGGTGGCACTCGACTCTCAAGAGTATGTTGCGGTGTTATTGCATGGAAAATGGGAAGGACTGGGATCTAGGTCTCCCATACGTTTTATTTGCTGCGAGAGAAGTACCTGGGGAGAGCTTGGGATTTAGCCCGAACGAGTTGGTTTTTGGACACAGGGTCAGGGAGATCTGGGAGGGAGTCACAAAGCCATGCTCGCTTCTAAAGTATGTAGTTGAAAGCCGTGAGAGAATGCTAAAGAGCTTGGAGGTAGCAGGTCGGAACCTTAATAGTTCACAAGCTCAGATGAAGGACAGATACAACCAGAAGGTGAAGCTGAGGGAGTTTGAAGTAGATCAGGAGGTACTGATACTACTGCCTCTGGTGGGACACCCCTTGTCTGCCAAGTATTCTGGTCTGTATCGGGTTGTAAGGAAGGTTTCTGATCTCGACTATTTAGTAGCTACTCCTGATCGTAAGAAAAAGAACCAACTTTGCCATGTAAATCTGATGAAAGAGTATGTGAGGCGCCCCTCCGAGCCTCTCACTGTCCCGGTGTTGATCTGTAGCGATCGTGGTGGAGAAGGATGAAGGGACAGTCAAGCTGCGGGGGAGGATAATTGGGATTGTCATGTTTCCGTGGATCAGTGGGCGGGGAATTCTAGACAAGTGGCTCACAAGTTGATATTGCACCTGCCTGAGCAACAGCGTGTAGCTGTGCAGCACTTGTTTGATTCAAACCCAGCTGTTTTCGCGGAGCATCCTGGCCTCACTACTCAAGCAGTGCACGATGTCGATGTTGGGGACCACCCGCCCTTTAAATCAGTGCCATACCGTGTTCCCCCTATTAAATTACCAGCACTTAGGGAAGAGCTGGATTATATGCTGAAACGTGGGCTGATTTCTGAGGGTGCAGTAAGGTGGACTTCCCCCGTCACACTGCACCCCAAACCAGATGGCAAGGTGCGGTTTTGTATAGATTTCCGCAGGTTGAATGGTTTAACCCCCACAAATGCCTACCCTCTCCCTCGCGTGGACGACAGTGTGGATAAGATAGAAAAAGCCAAGTTGCTCACTAAGATAGAGCTTGTTAAGGGTTATTGGCAAGTGCCCTTGTCTGAGCGAGCGCGAGAGGTGTGTGGGTTTGTGGTGGACGGTGCCACATATCGTTGCCATGTTATGCCATACGGGCTGAAAAATGCCCCTGCAACGTTTCAGAAATTAATGAACGACATTGTAGCTGACTTTCCCAACTGTACAGTGTACCTAGATGATGTCATAATATACGACGAGGATTTTAACAGTCACTGTGCTCACATCGGACAGCTTTTTAATAAACTGAATGAAGCAGGTTTGGTGGTAAACCTGAGTAAGTGCGATTTTGTCAAAGCCACAGTTTTGTACCTGGGCTTCGAGGTGGGGATGGGTCAGGTGTGCCCTCCACAGACAAAGATCAAAGCCATCGATCAGTTTCCCCAGCCTACGACTAAGAAACAAATCATGCGGTTTCTAGGTATGATAGGCTATTATCGTCGCTTCATCAAAGGCTATTCGACTGTACTTGCACCTTTAACTGACTTATTATCTAAGGACAAGAAGTTCCGGTGGTCTCCTGAGTGTGCAGAGGCGTTTTCCTTGGTGAAACACCTGTTATGTACCCACCCCATACTCAGGGCTCCGGACTTCAGCAGACCTTTTCATTTCAACTGGCGACTGATGCCAGTGGCGTAGGGGCTGGGGCTGTCTTGTTACAGACAGATGATGAAGGTATCGAACATCCAGTGAGTTTTTACAGTAAAAAATTCAATAGTGCACAAAGGAATTACTCTGTAATTGAAAAAGAACTCCTGGCGATAGTGCTGGCGCTCAGGCATTTCGATGTGTATGTTCCTGCTTTCGGACCAGTCGTAGTGGTTTATACCGATCATCACCCTCTGAAATTCTTGAATCAGTTTCATACCGGAATATGAGGCTGACCAGGTGGTCACTCATGCTTCAGGAGTATAATCTGGACATACGCCATATTGCCGGTTCTGAAAACGTGATAGCGGATTGTCTATCAAGGGTGGATGATGTTGGTTAGACTGCCACAGGATTGAGGGTTGAGTGTGGAGAAAAATAGGCTGTCACTGTAGTTCAGCCGAATTATTTTTTTTTAAAAGCAAAAACCTTATAAAAACTCTTTATTTTTATAACGTGTAGAATTTTGTATAAGATGTTGTAGCAGTATCTAAGTTGAATGTTTTCGCTTATTGTCGCTAAGTTAGTTGAACTTGCTCGGTGGAGCGCAACAGTCTTTATTTTTTTTATATATAGTGCCTTGTGTCGCAACAGTGTGTGGTACTATGAGAAGCTTTCTGTTAGATATGAAGAACTTAGTCAAGGGTCTTATATCTTGGGGGAGGTGTGACGCTCCTGCATAGTAGCCACGTGCGGGCATGCGCACGCGTCGGCTGCCCAGCCGTTTAGAAACCGGCTGGCGGCAGCCGGCCGGCCGGCTTTTCCTTAGTATATAACCTACGACAATGTAAGTAATGTCTGGGATATTCTTATGTTGTTTCACAGCTTGAAGCTGCCCTTATTCTTAACCAACGCATCTTAGTATATTTTATTCTCGATAGTTGATTGTTTCATTATAATATATAAGATATAAGTCTAGTGAGAGTGGGAGGAGATGAGCGGGAGAGAGAGACCGGCTGGGAGACGTTGCTTCGCACGGAGAGTCCAGCTTGGGACGAGCCTGATGTTGCCACGTGCATTTGATAGCAACGTTAGGCTTAGTTTCGACTCACGCAAGGGGTAGAGGATTTTGACCCGGCAACTGTGTTGAGTGTTGCCAAGCATGGGATGTATTTCGCATGCCTAGGGTGGGGTCCAGACAGATTCAAGACTCAGAGCTCACCTCACTGTCGTACCCTTTGGACCCCCTTGATATCTATCCCTCTCAACCCCACTTAGAAACTTTCTCTCTTACTTTGTATACCTTCTTTCCACTACTTCACCAATCTATTTAATTATCCCATCCCCTTGATAGACCTTATATCTATTATTGAATTAACGACGAGCTCTCAGATAACTAGATAGGATTTTGGGCCTTATGCAGAGATTTAATTGTTAATGAGACCTAGGAAGCTTTTTTGTTGTCTCATATTTGGTGTTTCATGCTTGCTAGTGTGTTCTTGTGTCAGGTTAGCAGGGGCTAGACCGGAGGGGAGGCTTTTTGCGATCCTTTAAGTAAAGTCTGCTGGTGCGAGTCCTGTGGACCCGCACGACTTTACTAGGATACCCGTGGGAGTCTGGGGGCATTTTCTTGTCTGTGTCCCTGTGTGTCTAGTGTTGTGTTGTGTGAGGGCCCTTGCCTAGTCCACTCAGCACTGCGGTAGCACGTCTTGCTTTTGTTTTAGGGTCGCCAGGAGAGAGTCAGATACTTGCGATCTGAGTCTCTCAAGAGAGCACCCTTTCAATTAGAGTAATTTGGCGCACAGACTTGGGAACGTCCCTAGGCTAGAGCAGGTGGCTCAGCCCGGGTATCCGAAGCCTATATCCTTCCGGCTAGACCTCTGCCACCTGGCAGATTAACAGCTAGGGGTTTATCATCTCTGTATGCTTGTTATTGTGCCACAGAGTACCGTTTTTGTGAGCATTGTGAGTCAGGGTGTGGCTTAGAGACTCTGTCCGAGCAGGCCTGCCTGACTAAGAGTGAGAAGCACACCTGTATGTGGTTATGTTGCGAGTTGCTGCCTTTATTTAATTATACCTATGCCATTATACACTGTATGGCCTATCACTAGTATTTATTCCTGCTTATGAGTTAAGAGTTCTCTAAATCCGTAACTTACTTTCTTTGCTAAGCATCAGATCTTACAGTAGCCGCATGCAGTTTAGAAACCTGCATCTTGTCTACCTGTACGATGTTTTGAGGACTGTTTGCTTTCACCTTCTTTCAAGCAGGGGTGATTAGTTGTATTAATTAACGTAACGTTAAATGTACTTTCTTCTAGTTTGTTATTAAATTGTTTCTGCAATTTAATTCCGTTATCTATCTTTTCCTTGAAGGTTTAAGTCAACTTAATTGTGTGATCTTTTATATAGCCTGCTTGACTATCAGCAGTCTATAGTGCGTGCACCCTGTAACCGAGTCTTAGGATACCTTGTTGTCCAGGCAGGACTCTTGACGGTTTAGGGTGGTTTGTTGCCCGGGTTTATAGATAAGGGTTGGATCTAGCGTTTTCCGTTGTTGCTTGTTGCCGCATACCTAGTCCAATAGAAAGAGCCCAGTGTTTATATATCCCAGGACGTAACAAAGCGCAAAATACTATTCAAACTAAAGCAGGAGGCTACCCATGTGTCAATCTACCCAGGATCATATACCCTTGAAAGACAGTCTGCAAACACGTTGTCACACCCGGCAATATGGCGTATGTCCAGGTTATATACCAGTAACCTTAGTGACCACCTGGTCAGCCTCATATTCCGATTGTGAAACTGGTCCAAGAACTTGAGAGGGTGATGATCTGTGTAAACCACAACGACCGGACCATAGGCTGGAACATAGACCTCGAAATGCCTCAGTGCAAGCACAACTGCCAGCAGCTCCCTCTCGACAACAGAGCAGCTCCCCTGGGCTGAATTGAACTTCTCCGAGCAGAAACTAACAGGATGCTCCAGCCCATCATCGTCCTTTTCCACAAGGACGGCACCAGCCCCCACACCACTAGCATCCGTTGCTAGTTGGAAAGGTAGGCTAAAGTCAGGGGCCCTGAGGATCGGGTGAGTGCACAACAGGTGTTTTACTACTCTAAACGCCTTCTCACACTCAGGCGCCCATTTGACTTTCTTATCCTTCCAGTTATCCTCCACCTGAGCTTGACTGTCCCGTTCTCCTTCTCCACCTTGACTGCTAAACGTCATCACAGGCACAGTGAGAGGCTCAGGGGGGTGCCTCACATACTCTTTCATGAGATTAACGTGACATAACTGATTGCGCATACGTCTGTCTGGAGCGGCCACCAAGCAATCCAGGTCCGATAGCCTCTCCACCACCCTATAAGGACCAGTGTACTTCGCGGATAAGGGGTGACCTACAAGGGGCAGTAGAATCAACACCTCCTGACCCACGCGAAACTCCCTGAGTTTAACCTTGAGGTCGTACCTGTCCTTCATGAGGGCCTGAGAGCTAGTCTAATTACGGCCAGCCAACTCCAGACTGCGCAACATCCGTTCTCGACTGTCGAGGACACACTTGAGCATAGAACAAGGTTTTTCTGCGCCCTCCCATAATTCTTTAACCATAGAGAGAGGCCCTCTGACACAGTGTCCAAAGACGAGCTCATTAGGGCTGAATCCCAAACTTTCCCCAGGTACCTCCCGTGCAGCAAATAAAACATATGGCAGGCCAAGATCCCAATCCTTCCCACTCTCAAAGCAACAACAACGAAGCACAGATTTCAAGGCTGAGTGCCATCGCTCTAAGACACCCTGGCTCTCCGGATGATATGAAGATGACACAACCGTAACAATCCCATGCTGCGGCATTGCTTGAACAAAGAGGTTAGAAGGTAAGTTGGATCCTTGGTCTGACTGAATCCCCTGCGGGTAACCATACCGGGAAAAATACACTAGCAAGTTCCGGACCACTGTCTTCGCTGACCCATTTCTCATAGGGTACGCTTCAGGGTACCTTGTTGCTACCTCCATGATGGTCAGGGGATACTTGTAAAAATCTCCCGACTGTGCATCACTGTCCTCCTCCAACTCGACAGCACCGGTACCACATTAAAAAACCTCCGGGTCTTCTAAGTGCAATTTACGACTGTCCGAAGGAGCAAGCTCATCTAAGTGTTTGCGAAACTACTCATGCCCCCCTCCTACACTGGATTTAACCTCCCGTTGCTCTCTCTCTGTGTATCGTTGCTGTCTCTTCGTCTTTTTAAGCCCATCCTCTGCCTTCTCAGTAACAGTTAATGGGTCTTCTCCAGACTCGAAAATTGGTCCTAATAATGAGTCCCCGAGAATGTCTGTTGATACTAAACTCTCAACCGCATCAACTTTCAACCCCTTCTCAGTACCTTTCCTCCGCTTGTCTAAAGACTGTTGACCAGAATGTGACTCCCTGGATGCAAGAGATCTGGTGACAACACACGCCATAGGTTGCACCGGACACTTCTCAACCCACTCCTGCTCCTCCCTACTCACGTCGGCCGGCTTCTCGGCAACGACTAAGGGTGGAGCCTCAGAAGTAGGCCCCGCAAAGTCGTTGACGAGAAGGAGGTCGACGCCCCCAACAGGTAACTTCTACACAATTCCTACATCCAGGTCACGAGTCACACCATCAACTTCCATCTTCATTCTTACCAGCGGGTATGACCTTGTGGCATTAACTCCCTGAACCACAACCACCCGCGCCGTATTTACAGGTTTACCAGTGAAATTCCTCAACAATGTTTGCGATGCCCCAGTGTCACGCAAAATTCTCACCTCATGTCTTCTACCCCCCCACTCCACACAACCGAGTCCCCTGTGGTCACTAAAGGCATCACGGACAGTGAATAAGCCTTCCGGATCCTTCTGCACTGGCAGTGTATTTACCTCGGAAGAATTGCCTCGAACAAACTCCGATGTCCTCTTGAACACTCCAATGCCGTGAGCAAAAGACACGGCTGCCGGAGGAGGTCGACTAGGGCACTCATTTGCCTTATGACCCTCCTGGTGGCACTTAAAACACATAAATTTCGGTTTCGGCCTATACTGTGATGTAAAAGGCCCCTGACTTTTCTCATACGGCGTGGTGTTAGGTTTGGCTTCAGTTTTAGTTTCATTGCTCTTTTGTTTAAATGTGTCATTGCTACGGGGAGGGGGAGGATTATGGTCCCTAGCACTTGCATCGTACTTTTGCGAGGACCCGCAACCCCGAATCAACGACAGCCGTTGATCAGCCATTTCTGCTGCTTCGACTAGAGTTCTTGGGTTTTTCTCCTTTAAGTTCAAAGTTAGATCACCGCCCGTGCTCTTAAAGAACTGCTCCAACATCATTAACTGCTTAATTCCATCAAACGTTGTTACCTTCTCAGATCGGAGCCAGTTCCCCATAGCATCGGACAAGTCCCGGGCGTGTTCCAAAAAGGTGCTATCTCTTCCCTTAGTTACACCCCGGAACTTCAAACGGTACGTTTCTGCTTGCAGTTCGTAAGCCCTCAGGACAGCCTCCTTGAGATCCTCATACACAATACATGACTCCATAGGTAACGCATCGTAGGCTTTAAGACCCTTGCCTATTAATCTAGAGGATACAAGTGCTGCCCATTTATTCTCTGGCCACTGGTGTTCCTGGCACTTCTTCTCAAAGCGTGCGAAAAATTCTGTTACACCACTCTCATCAAACACCGGAACCAGTTTCAATAAGTGCGAGAGAGATTGATCATGAGCACGGTTACCAGCCCCAAGTCGCTGTCCCGTTGTCTCTACTCGCGACTTCTCTACGTCCATGTAGGCACAGTACCTAGTCGACTCTAAATCAGCTTGGATTTTTGCTTGACTGATAGTTTTTCTCTCTTCTATCTTGGCAAATTCTATTTGCTGCTGATGCTGAAGCTCAGATACCCTGATAGCCTTTCTCTCTTCGATCTTAGCTAATTCGAGCTGATACAATAATTCGGGAGTTAACCCTTGAGGAGGTGAAGGTGCTACAATGTTTGAAATTACCGGTGGTCCCTCCAGGGGCAACCCACCCTGCCAGTCACCACCCAACTGTGGAAGCGTACCCGGTGTCGGCAAACTACTGGGATGGCTGGGAGTCGAGTGTAGGGGAAGCATGGCCGAAGGGCTCTGAGCACTCAACCAATCTCGCTCACCAGTCACCCTGCCCAGTACACACGTTATCAAGTTATCCCTGGTCATGCTGCTAGTACCCGCATGACCGATAGCTGTGGCCAGGCATTGAAGACCGTACCGATCCATACCCTCCAACCGCTCGGCAGTAACAGGCCATTGCAAAAATATCCTAGCATCCTCCTCACAGTTCACCTGATTAACCCTTTCATCATACTGCTGTTCCTCAGTTTCGACATTACGTACTGTGTCTCCATTCTCCTCTGATCCGGTATAAGACATGATGCTCACAAAAAATTCCCACCTCAATATTCAGAAAAGAAGCACCCCAAACTCTTATACCTCAATATACACACACAAATTCTCGGAAATACTCAAGGGCTATACTATGTTGCAAAAAAAGAATTATTCTTGCTGATCCCCGCAAAATATTCCCCAAAACAACAAATGTTCCCTGCTAATAAATGTAGGTTCACCAAATCCTAGGTAAGGTCGCCATTTGTTACGACTGAGGTTTAAATATATCAGGGCTCTTATTCAGTGGACTAGTAATGGCATAAATGCTACAACGGAAAGCGCTAGATCCAACCTCTGATGTATATTCCCAGTGAACAAAGAACACAAATACTCTCCAGAGTTCTATATGCAATAATAGGTTATCAAACTCTCAATAAATGTGCGTCTACTCTAGGCTTAATGTTATGTGAAAACAGCCTATTACTACCTATAACCGAAGGTGTTTGGTTATGGTATGCAAAGTAAGGTGGTAAGGGAAGTTACAGCTTACGTTACTTTAATCAATAAATGTCAGGCACTCCTGCATGAAAGAAAGTGCACTAAAGTCCTTCAACACCAACAAGGAATCTTCTTTAAATGTTAGATGCTATCAAGATGCTCGAATCAAAAATGGAACCCAAAAAGGCAGGCAGCGGAACAATGTTCGTGCAGGCTATGCAAACAAAAAGGCAGGATATATAATGCAGTCGGAGCCAAGAATATCCTAAACACTACAACAATAATAATAATCACCACGACAATGCAGTATTCCTATCAACAAAAAGAGCCTAAGTCGTTTGTGTCTCAATACATCAAACTAGGCTGCGAAATGCTTGTGTAATCATAAACGGGTATGCATAATAAGAGTAATTGGTTTAATATACTTAATGTCTACTATGACTGATAAAGTCTAGCTAGAGTCAATGATACGAGATACTGGTGCGCATGGCATGCCGCATAGCCTAGTGCAAATCTCAAGTCTGTGCGTCAAATATTACGTTATAGGGAAGGGTAGCTCTCTTGAGAAACCTTAATACCGAAGTATTAAGCGTTCTCCTGGCGTACCTCAAAGACAAACAACCGAGCCTAGAACAGTGCAGAATGGTATAGGCAAAAAGCCCTCATTCGTGCATGCTCTATTCTCAATGGCACCCAGACTAGAATTTACCCAATCAACTCCAGTTCTCAGGTATGTCGTGCAGCTTTTAACTAAAGCCAGCACTCATCGGAAACAATACCTTATAGTATCAGACTCCTAGTCTAGCATTATCTAATCTAGCAGAACACTAATAATTATAGGAAGCGGTACTGAACAATATGAATGCCAACCAATAATTCGTGATCAACTTATCTTAACAACTAACATACATGGGTTATATAAGACCTTAACGCACAATACAACTGGCCAGCATGAAGCTGATTATGCAGAGTTAACCAGAGGGGGTATAATATTAATAAAAGGTGGTGAAAGATATGGAAAATGAGAGAGATAGGCAGAGGAAAAGGTTCTCAGGTGCAATGAGGGGGACAGGTATCAAAGGGATAAGAGGGATGCGTTCTAGAAACCAGATCTGAGGGAGAGAGTGGCCAGAGAGCAGTATATATACTAGCACTAGTTCGAACCGCGTGGGAAAGCGGTAACAAGTCCTCTAGCCAATGCTAAAGAAGCTAGCTAAACATGACGTCACCAAGCATGGTAAAAAAATCCTTCAACGAATCCCCACGAGGCCAGCCAGCTATGACGTCATCGAGTATAGCAAAACACTGCGCGCCTCCCCACACTCTGTTCTACTCTCTGTCTCTCTCTCTCTCTCTCTCTCAACTCCTATCATTACTACTTAATGATAAAACATATACTTTGCAATTAAATATATAAAGCCTTGACATGGGTGAAAACAAAGAGCCTTTCTGGACTGCCCATGACACAAGCTTCCATATGAAATAAAGCACACAACAATACACCAACTGTAGCCACATCCACTGCCCTGGCGATCCTAGCGAGTCACTGTAGGACAAGCCATGCGGTTCTAACGGAGTGGTTAACGTCACAATAGGCCGTGGTGGTCCCATCGCCTGGCCACCTAGATAACCGGACCTAAGTCCACTTGACTTTTATCTTTGGGGACACTTGAAGAGCAGGGTGTATGCTACACAAATCAACACCCGTCAGCAACTGTGGCAACGAGTTCAAGAGGCATGCAGAGAAGTAAGAAACAAACCAGGGATATTTGAAAGAGTGCGACAGTCTCTTATGCGCCGAGCCCAAGCCTGTATCAACGAGGGTGGGAGAAACTTCGAGCAACTATTGTAAATACTGTAAAATACATTGATGTTCAAACATTTATGACAAAATAAAGTAATTGAGGTGATGGTAATCTACTGATCGTTTTCATCCCCTAGACTTTCCTATTTAAACTAATATGTGTAATATCCCGGTAAATATGAGAAATTTCCAAAACCGTCACATAGGAAAGTATATTTATTATTGCTATGTCTATTCATTCTGAAATTTATGAAAGGTATTTATGAAACACCCTGTATATACAGTATATATATATATATACATATTATTTTCGTTTATAAACACCACGTCTTCAATTATTTTATCTGTACGTATTTTTGTCTTCTAAGAATGAACACCCGTTTGTGTATAATTAAGGACATATACTGTATATGTACAGTTTGTTGCATATGCTGAAATACATTCAATATCATGGATTTGGCGAATTTAAATACATGAATATAGTAAGCCATGAAAAGAGTGAAGTTGGGGAAAGCACCAGGAACAGATGGAGTGTGTGGGGAAATGTTGAGGTATGGTGGTGAGATAGTGATAGAATGGGTATGGAAAATGTGCAAACTAGCATGGGAGAAGGGGAGTGCACCCGATGACTGGAAGACTGGCATAATAGTCCCCCTATATAAGGGCAAAGGGGAAAGAGGAGTGTGTGGTAACCACCGAGGAATATGTCTTCTAAGCGTAGTAGGGAAGGTATACAGTAGGGTAGTGATTGAGAGAGTGAGAGTGAGAACGGAGAAATGGATAGGCGACGAGCAGGGAGGTTTTAGGAAGGGAAGAGGATGTGTAGATCAGATTTTTACCCTGAATTGTGTTGTGGAGAAGTATCTGGAGAAGAAACAAAAGGTGTATGTTGCCTTTATGGACTTGGAGAAGGCCTATGACAGTGTGGATAGAGAAGGTTTGTGGAAAGTACTTAGAATATACGGAGTAGAGGGCAAGTTGCTGAAAGCAGTGAAGAGCATGTATGAGGGTGCAAAGGCGGCAGTACGTGTGGAGAGTGAGCAGAGCGAGTTCTTTGACCTGAATGTTGGTTTGAAACAGGGGTGTGTGATGTCCCCGTGGTTGTTTACTGTATATATGGATGGAGTTATGAAAGAAATACTATCAAGAGCAGTGGATGTTGGTGTATCGCTGAAAAGGGAGGGAATTGAGTGGAAGCTACCTATACTGCTGTTTGCGGATGATACAGTTCTGATGAGTGATAATGAATGGGAGTTGCAGGGTCTGGTAAATGAGTTTGGAACAGTGTGCGAAAAACGGAATTTGAAGGTAAATACGGGGAAGAGCAAGGTTATGGTCTTCGAAAGGGGTGAAGTCACAGAGTGTGAGGTGAAGCTGAACGGTCAGGCTATGGAGATCGTCAACTCTTTTAAGTATCTGGGCAGTGTGTTGAGTAAAGATGGGACTATGGATGAAGAGGTGCGGGAGAGGGTACAACAGGGGAAGAGGGTTGTAGGAACGCTAAAAGCAGTAACAAGAAATAGGGTGGTCAGTATGGAAGTGAAGAAGTCCTTGCATGACAGTGTGGTAATCCCGACACTGACTTACGGAAGCGAAGCATGGACGTTGGTTGAGAGACTCAGACCAAGAGTGAGAGCAGTGGAAATGAATTACTTAAGGAGTGCGTGCGGAGTTACATGGAGGGATAGACAGACTAATGAGGAAGTAAGAAGGAGGTGTGGTGTGGAGGTAGATGTGCTGGAAAGTGTGAAAAGGAACAACTTGAGATGGTTCGGCCATATGGAACGTATGGAAAGCGAGAGAATGACTAAGAGGGTGTACGAGAGCGAGGTGGAGGGACAGAGGGGGAGAGGTAGACCGAATATGAGGTGGAAGGATGGAGTGAGGAACTACATGAACGAAGGCGGTGCTGGTTGGGGGGAGGGGCGTCGACTGACTGGGGACAGAGGTGCATGGGGGCGGTTCGTTCGTGGCCACCCCTTCGGGGATCACGGCGTCAGGCAATAGATAGATAGATAGATAGATAGAATATAGTAAGTTCACCTACATCATAATATTAGTATGCTTGAAAAGGGTGGAGGGTGAGAGAGGAATTCATTGCATGAAGTTATCTTGCTTCCCTCACCATCAAATTTCCTGATTAGCACCAGTGCCTCCATAGTTTCAGAAAATTGTATAGGGAGAGTGGCTGAAGTATGTTAGGATTATATTTTGAGGGAGTCCCTTATAAATAATGTATCCCAATATGTTCTATTTAGTAAGTATTAACTTACGACGAAATCTTGATAACCCCTGCATACCTTGACCACCGAGCATAATATTTATTTATCTGTTTATGAACATTCCTACAAACAAATTATGAAACAATTTATATGGGTGAAGAATTTAATAGTTGTACAATTGAGAGTCACCTGAAAAATTATGTTTTTAGTAGAAAGGGGTAGAACATAAGCAAGATGATTAAGCTCAACATATATATTCATAACGTCTAGACCGTCGGCTGTATTTATACTTTGACTTAAAACTGCAAACAATATTTCATAATTGGTCAGTATATACTTGAGATATATTCGATTGTCAATATTTAATTTGTTTCTTCCAAGTGAGAGCAGAAGAAAAAGAGACACCAAGATTATTGAGAGATGAAGGATTGATTTTTGTATTGTTGAAGTATAAGGGAAAGTCCTCTTGGGGGTTCCGGACGGGTAGTAAAATGAATAAATTGGGTTTTGGAAGCATTAACCCTTGGAGCCCCGGCTAGTTTTGTAATGTTTGCGCACCAGAACCCGGCCGGTTTTCAAAAAATTGTTTTATTCCAGAAACAATAGCGAATGGGTTAGGAATGAAGGAAAAACCACGAAAAACCGCTCAAAAAGCTTAAAAAATGGTCCTACAGAGCCCCCGAAAATGGATTTTACAAGAGTAAAAAATTGAAGGCAATTATCCCAAAAAAACAGGTTATTGCGCGCTCGCGCGCACGCACGTGGACTTTGAGAGTTTTCAACCATCGGCACGGTTGCGTGGGATACGTACACAGTTCCCATACAAATCTGAGCCCTCTTGAGTGGCTACACCTGAGGTCACGGTCGGCGCAATTAGGGTGACGCGCCAGGCGCGTCTCTGGGGCTGTGCGTTACATACATCGCCAACGCGTCAGGCGCGTCGCTGGGGCTGTACGGGTTAAAGGCAACAAGGTTTTCTCTGCTCCAATTGGAGATAGTAGTTAGATCAGCGGATAAGTGTGCTATGGCTTTATTACGTTTTTCTTTGAGGAATTGCTGGTTGGGGCGTTCTGGAAAACTAATTGAGTAGTGTAACGTAGAGTCGTCTGCATATGAATGGATGGGACTGGAGGTACAGTTGAGAAGATAATTTATGAAAATTAGAAAGAGAATGGGAGATAGGACAGAGCCCCGAGGAACAACGGAGTCGATAGGATGAGGAAGTGACTGATGGCCGTTCACAACCGCAGCCATACACTGGTATAACGGAACATATCATTCAAGACCCAACACCCAAGAGTGACGTGCCTTATCGAAGGAATTGTGATATCATAACAGTACAGTGTCATTCCTTTGGGATATTAATTGTGGATCCTCGTTCGTGCGTTATAAACTAGATATATTTACCTATATCTTGTCTGAAGTAATATTTATTTACGTTGAACAATACAGTTTATGTATGTACTCTGTGTTATATTAATCCTCAATTACTTTTGCGCATGTGTTTATGTGGATTCAACTTCTCCAGTCTAGTAAGAACCTACCTAATTAATCCAATTAACCCCAGCCAAAACCTGGTATAACAGTTATACATTAAAAATCCAAGGTGACATTACACAACCCCTTTCGTAGACCTACATTTACCTTAAACTATTTAGTAAACTAACTCACTTCCTACTCTAAGACATGCTTTATTCACTTCATAGAATCTATTGACTGCTCTGAACAAATTTCCTCCAATTTCATAATATCCTTAACATCTTCTTCATTGCTTCTCGATCCACACAATCATACACTTTTTCCAAATCCATAAAATTCCAAAATTTATCATTGACGATATGCTTTAAACAGTAAAGGCACTCTTTGAACCCCAGAGTCAACTGTTCAAATCACCCGCCCCGGAGTGGAAGAGACCAAACATCATAAGTGTACGCTCATAATCACTTAAGGAATCATCCTTATGATGCGGATGCTCACTACGAAAAAAACAAAATAAAAAATAATAAAAAGAAAAACATTAGAACTACTAATCTGCTATGCTTCCCATCGTGTGGATGTTGATAGCATGGGTTCGCCCGCAGACGCTGAAGCGCCATTCTTCCTTCTCACTCTGGGGCTCGTTGCCGACGGACGTGTGGTCACGACCTCTCTGCATTCTTCGTTCTTCGGTCTGAGATAGTGAGTCTTTTGCTCATTTGTATTATCTGAGATGTTTTAGAATAGGTTTAGATTAGATAGGTCGGGCGTTCCGATTGGCACGACCCCCAGGAGTGTGTTTTATAAGGGTGCTTAGGTGTTGGCGTTCCCTCGGTTCCCCTATGAACGAGGCCGCCATTAATTTATTTTTTATTTTTGCTCTAATTTTAGCCTAGTTAGTATTGTGTGAGGCTTTTATTACCAGGGCAACGCTTTTCGGCTACTTTTCTGGTGGTTAAGCGATTTTTCTTCACCTATAGCTTAATGGTGGCTTCACTTAACCCGGGAGCTGCGGGGAGACTCTTAAGAGTTCCCCCGGCGCACTGCGGGGAGACTCTTAAGAGTCAGAGAAAATAAAAATCAACTTTTGACATCGAAATTTTTTTTTTTTTTTATATTTTTTTTTTTTTATTTTTATTTTTTTTTGGCCCCTGGGCCATGCAAAATCTCAGTCCTCTACCTCCCCTCCTTCCCCACTTTCCTCCTCTCCTTCAGTTATCACCTATTTTCCCTGTTATTCCCTTATTCTGAGGTATATTTTCGTGCTAACATTAGAAATCCGATTGGAGGGTGTGGTCATCACTGATAGCAAGCGAGTGCAAGAGAGAGAGAGAGAGTATCGATCGACTGTGTCTCAGTGGCCTTGGGGGAAATTGGCGGGAAAGCAGATTGCCTCACCCATACATTATACAACTCGCGGGCTATATCTCCGATTTTGACCATCCAAACGCTGTTTTCACTCGTTTTATTGTTGTTTCAGGTTAATACCTTTATAATCAACCCATAATAGGCGCATATGGATAAGTATTAATGCTATTAATGGCACAATGAATATTTTAGTGGCGGAAACACCTCAAATACGTCAGCACAGGGGGACGTTTCCAATTACCCCCATGCGCACTTCAGAGGTTAATGGAGAGCCTTCTGTAAGGTTACTGCTTCGTCTTTTTCCCTACGCGCCTGTCGTCGAGATGGTGGTGGATGCTGGCTGTTCTTCCTGGAGGTAAGAGTGTCGCTGAGTCGTCGTGCTTCTTGATCTAGGCCTCGTGGCCAACCTCTGTGTAGGGGTTATTTTATGGCTAGGATGTTAAGTCATTATTATTATAATAATTTTAGCCATAAGATGTGACCTCCTTCATGCCGAAAATTGTCACTGAAGTGAAGGTGTCAGGAGACGTCCTGACTAATTTATATATGTACATTGAGTATATATCACAAATACACGTGAGTCACTAAATGTTGCTAATCTCTCAGTGGGGTTCGAACCGTCGACCGTCAGGACGATAGCCGACGCTTTAATTAGACTGCCGTGGTGTAGTTGATTAAAGCGTCGGCTATCGTCCTGATGGTCGACGGTTCGAACCCCACTGAGAGATTAGAAACATATATGTATATGTGTGTTTTGCTAACCCGTTGCAGACGAGTTGAAAAACACAAAGGTTAGGATCTGTTTTCCGGTGGAAGGTCTGTCTAGACTCTAGAACTACCCCGTTGGACGCCCCACTAGCGGCGGTCTAGTGTTGCTCAAATCCAAGTAACCCGTTTGTGGTCTTGACCTAGAACGAACTCCCGGCGGAAGGGGAAGGCTTCCAACGGGATTCTGGCGCAGCCGGAATGACTCGCCTATACTATTAAATTATTCCTCACGCGGTGGGGAAGACTTCTAATCCGTCATCGCAGCGGAAGGGTCATTGATAACAAGACCGTTCTGGCGGAATGGTAACTAAGTATAGGCTGGTGATAGGCATTATCATAGATAAGTAGTCATAATTCCTTCAAAGGAAGAAACCACAGTGATGTTTTTTTCCAGAAGGGTACACAGGACTCTTAGAATAGTGGTGATCGCTATATCTATTTTTCTTGCGTATTCGAGGTAAAAGTATGTGTAAATGTCTCAGGTTATCCTTATGAGCATTGATTCCTGGAAATTTCTTTTCCAGATCCCACACGTTCTCCTCGGCAAGGACCTCCGGACTGGGGGCCAATACCCGGCGGAGGATGTAATTTCATCATGGAATTTGTAACTCTTTGTGGTACACTGCTTTATATTAATCTTCCCATCATTGGACACAAGCTATGCGTTCGATGTATGTCTTATCTCGATCGCTCCCGTGGTTAGTGGCTTACGGGAAAATGTAGCGTGTGCACTAAGCTCTGTAATGGTTTAATAAATCCCAAGGAGTCGGTATGTCAAGTGGTACTTTCTGATATTAAAACTAGTTTCAATAACTATAAAAAGGATGTGGCCCATGAGGCACTTCAATGTGACGACCAGGCTCAGTGGGAAATTCTTATTATCAAATCTCCAGTTGTTAAATCTTCAAAAACTATTCGTTCTGGGGTACACAAAAAGAAAGCAACTAAAGTGACTTTCAAAGAAACAATTAGTACTGAAGAATCCACGGATGAAGACATAGCCAAGAATGATACACCCCCCCGCCGGCAGTCGAAACGGCTGACGCCGGATTCATCAAATCAGCAAGAGGAACGGACCCGATCCAGATCGCGATCCCCCTTACGCCATTCAACCTAACGTAAATCTTCTTGTCAGCTAGGCCCACCGGCTGCAAAGAAGATGAAGGTTACACCAGATAAGGTGACGCCAGAAGCTGAAACTTACGGTAGTGGGAAAAAGGTTTCAACATCCCGTATGGCGACGTCGAGTGCAAGGCCTAGGCAATCGCTTGCACCGGCACCTGCTCTCCCTAAACCTGTCTTGACTGGGCCTAACGTGCAATCTGGCCGGTCTGAGACGGTTACTAGGGTGGCGGAGACGCTGCCGAGGGACAGTTTAAGCCGTCGATAAGGCACAGTTCATATGTGATTCCCAGAACCAATGCGCCTCAGGGTCCCAGTCCGTCTCGTTCTCTTGTGTCATCGCAGGTGTTGGCAGAACAATACCGAGGCTACCCTAATATCACTAGTGAGACCCAGAATAGGCCTCAAAGCCGAGTGTCAGCTCTCTTGGTAGAACCAGATAGAGACTATGTGCAACAACCTAGTGAGGCTCAGGTGCCTTCTTCTATCCCAAATTTAGAATGGGAAGAGTTCGCACGTGATGTATTGGAACCCGAAGTCTGAACTGAGGAGGTTCGACTCCCCTCAGCCCGGTCGCTGGAGGCGAGGTCTATTGATTCAATGGAGTGCCAATCCATTCCTGATGATGTTTCAGAACATTTGGAGTCTGGACAGAAAATAGCTTCATCAGGCCATTCTGACATTGAATCTACTGTTTCCATGGATAATACTAGAGATTATGTAACTAGGGGGGATCTGCAAAACATTTTTGATTAGATGATGAGTACATTTAATGAGAGTAGATCAGTGTCGGAGTCTCCCACCCCATCTCCGGTTGCTAAGCCTTTGGGTTCCCTACAGGTGTCAACTAAACAGTCTCATGCTCCCTCCCCTGTTACTACTAGTTTGACTCCATTGACATCAACTTTGACCTCACTGACGTAATTCCTTAGAGAAAGTTCTTCTCAGAAAAGGCCCTATGCCGCTGTTATATAGCCCGGATAGGTCTTGGGTAGACATTGTAGCCTTGAATCGCGCAGCCGACGGTCTCTGGGGAAACTCCGGTACCTGATCACTGGTGTATTCAGGTGAGTGAGAGCAAGAAGTCGCGTGCTAAAAATATGTCTGGAGAAATTTTAGATGTAAACATTAAGGCTATTCCAAATTTATATGCCCCTGATTACTTCATAATTATATGCATCTTCTGCTGCTTTGCCACCAGCCTCTTCTGCAAGATTGTATTCTGACTGGTAGAAACTAGACGGCTTTAATGATGTAAATTTACTTGTTAGTCTAACACCCGAGTTAGATGCCCAACTTACAATCAGTCTGGTAATCTGGTACTGCAGATTGGGGAGGTAGGCATGGGGCCGTAGCTCGAGTGGGAGGCGGAGGCTCAACATTTTGGTTGTACAATTACTAGTAAGTCAACCCAGCAAATACCGCAAGAGCAACACAGTTGGTTTTCCCTGTCCATAGCTGTCGCCGGGGGCATTCCTAAATCTGTACTTGATTGCCTTAGTGCTCCAAAATTGTTATTATGGGAAATTCATGAACCCTTTTCTAGTCCAATGCCTGCTCAGCTAGACAAAGACCATAAGTTAAGGCAGAAAGCTTGGAAGCTACTGTCTCAGTTCCTCCTCAGTCGCCAGATTGCAGAGTCGCTTATTTGGACGACTGAGGCGGTAACTGATGCACAAGCTACTAAGGCCCTATCTCTTACCCGGCGGCTTATTCTCCCGAACTCAGTCCAAACACTTGGCGACTTTCGGGTTGCCTTCATGGAGGCGGTCCGAGCAAGGCAAGACTTGCGAGTATATCTGGTTAAAAAGTTGCCGGAGGATATTGAGCGGCGAGTAGTTCTTTCCCCAGTGTTAACCCCAAACCTTGTGTGTCAGCAAACACGGAGAACTGTATTTAGCCTCTTAGACTCTTCACGATCGACTGCCTCTGCGCCGCGGAAGGAGTCAAGTAAATTTCATAAGCCCAATTTATTCAGAAGAGTCACCCAAGTGGGACTAATTTTTTTCCATCCTTTAAGACCCCTTCCGCACCGGGAAGCAGTAGCTCTACCAAGAATAAGCCACAAGGTAAAGGATCAGGGAAGTGGTACAAAGGTCAGGCCAAGGGTAAGTTAGGACAGGAGCCATGGCCTCCTACTTCCAGCCAGCCGTCTACCGCAACCACATCCCAATAAAAAAACTAGTTCACCACAAAACTCTCTCACTCCCAGGGCCCCCGAAGGGCGAGTTGGATTCGAGTGTAGTTCTGCCGGACAAGTCCAGTTGTATAACTGGAGAATTCCGGACATGTTACCGGTCTTGGCCCCGGCAAACTTGGGCACGGACAGTGGTACGCAAGGGAATCACTTGGCGGTGACTCCGGCGACCTCGTTTACGTCAAACTTTAGATTCAACAAGGTTTCTTTAGAGGTGGAGTCACTAGTCCAAGAAATGATAACCAAACGTATCATTGTCCCGGTCAATCAAACTTGCCCTGTTTACACGTCCAGACTTTTTCTCGTGCCGAAGAGGGACAGCACTCAGATGAGGCCGGTCAGAGACTTGTCTCACCTGAATCGCTATATTCACAACCCATCGTTCAGGATGTACACTGTGAATTAGATCAGGCTAACTCTTCCGCCGCAAGGTTGGATGTGCTCGTTAGACCTGCCGGAAGCCTATTGGCATGTCCCGGTAAACAAAAGGTTCTAAGAATTCCTCGCTCTGAGGATCAGGCATCAGACTTATGTCTTTCAACGGATGCCTTTCGGCCTGAACCTGGCACTGAGAATTTTCACCAAATTAGTTAGGCTCTGTTACCACTATTACGGCAAGGGATCACTATAATGTGGTACCTAGACGACTGGCTGGTGGTAGCAGATTCCGAGATAAAATGCCTCCAACATGTAAATACCATTCTACACCATGTCAAATCCCTGGGGTTCAATATCAACTTGGCAAAGCCGAATCTTGTCCCAACAAGGGTAATTCAGAGGGTAGGGTTGCTGTGAGACACAACCTACCTAACCCTCAGTCAGAGTGTGGACAATCGGAACAGGTTTCGCAAGAAACTGTTTCTTTTTCTTCACAATCTGACTACCACAAGGAAGGTGTGAGAGTCTCTCGTCGGCTCTCTCAACTGGATTCAACTTACTGTACAGTTGGGCCGGTTGAAAGTAAAGAGGTTGATCTTGGAGGGAAACAGAACTATTCCGATTTTGCCGGCGGACAAGTCATGGCATGTCCCAAAATTAATCCACAACTTACTAGCAGTCTGGGCAAGGCCAGAAACATTGCATTCAATTATGACGTAGACTTCTCCTCCGCCTACGGTATGGATAGATACCGATGCTTCAGGGACACTGGGATGGGGTTATCAGTCAAACCTAGGACATCAAGGTCAGGGTCTTTGGTCCCGGTTCAAGGAGTTTCACATAAATGCAAAAGAGTTACTATAGTTCCCTATTTTTCCTTCAGGCTCACAGTTCAACTCTAGTGGAAAAATATATAGCTTTTCGAATGGACAATCTTAATGCAGTCACATGTATTCAGAAGCAATGGTCAACAAGGTCTCGAGTGTTGCTAGAATTGTCGGAACGGATATTTGTGTTGGCGAACAAGCTAAACATTTATCTTCACACATCTTATCTGTCAGGTGTGGCAAACGTATGGGCAGATGCTCTGTCACGGAGACAGAGCACATTAGTAGAATGGGCGCTCAAGCAAACTGTCTTTCAGAATATGATTGCAGAGCCATACCGTCTACAAGTGGACTTGTTCAAGTCAGAAGAGAACCACAGACTTCCTCTCTTCATCACTCGCAGGGAAGAAACCCCGGCAGGAGGACCAGACGCATTGCTGATGGACTGGATCAGGTGGAATTCCATCTATCTGTTTCCACCACCAGACACTTCACGCATGTGTGAAGTAGTTCACATACTATATGATTATCGGGGCATAGTCTCGATGATCGCGCCCCTGTGGCCGGCTCAGGTGTGGTACTCCCAGTTGAAGACGTGGTGCGAGAACCCGGTGTCGCTCCCGATTTCGTACTTCCACTTAGAGGCAATTGGCAGCCTAAAGACCTCGCTGACTTTTGCCTTGTGGACATTCAAAGGGCCAAATGCTTAGCCCTCTATGGGAAAAGCGTGACTAATAAATTAATTAATTAGTACACTCTTTCCACCAGACATCAGTCTCAATCTCAATGGAAAGCCTTTACTACTTGGATAGTGGAAACTGACCAGATTGTTGCATTGGTGTCTATATTTGTCTACCTTGACTATCTATTTGAACATAAAGGCTTGTCAGTAGTCACACTGTGTAGGTATATGATCTATATGTGCATCAGTATCTATATGTAACACCTCTTTATAATTGATATGCATCATAGCATTTCCAGTCACTCAATTATAAGAATTGTATCATACTTCACTGGTCACACTGTACATCCAGGGGGCACTGAACACTGTATTCCAGAGGTAAAATCAGGGTAGGCATATTCACTTCTCAACTTGCTGGAAGGAATGGCGATTTCAAAAAGCCAACTCAACTCCGTATATATGCACTGCGCCATGTAGAGGGTTGGTCCTGACTGCTATGCAGGCTACACAGTGTACTTATCGTAATGGTGGGATAAATTAAACACTGGTAAAACTTGAAGTAGGTTCTTATTATAGGAGAGAGTTGGGGTACACGATAGGCACGCCTGTATAGGGTGGAGACGCCTCGCTATCGTCTTGTAAACAAAGTCCCTTGCGGGAATAATGAACAACACTCATAATTGCCATATGGGATTATATTGTGCATTACTAGTGCAGTGTTTTATGCATACATTATGTGTGTAAGCTTGGGGACGCATTTGAAGAGTGTTTACCCGCATCAAGAGGCGAGAGCGAGAGGCAGCACACCCTCCTCTCACCACTGCCGGAGCGACACTGAGAGTCTTAGTGAGCTCACACACATAGAGCACGCATGCACCGGACCCATTGCACACACAGTCACATGCCTGCACTAGTTACCAGCAAATTTTATGAGCAAGAACCCTGTTATTTCCCAGAAAATTATTCCAGTGGGGGTTTCTTTAATTTTTTGTTACCTACCTGTCTGTCTGTCACCCAGCCAAGTGGATATCAGACCAGGAGAATGTACAGGCACGACTATCTCCCACATATCCACCCCCACCTCACTCCTCACCCTCAAACTACTCCCTCAGCTCCTTCTGGGACTGATTTCCTCCAGTTTATCAAGTATCTGGAGGAATCTAGGAAGTATGATGAGCTAGTGAAAAGAGAGTCTGATGACCTAAAGGGGCGGTTACACATGCCCGAATTGTTGCCACTTTTGCAACTTTTGTCACCACTACCGGCGATTCCTACGACACCTAATATAAGGGTGGTTACACGTACGAACAGAGTTGCTCGTAGCACAGATTTTAATGGCACTATCTCACGTACACTCTTTCGTTCTCACTTCGAAATTAATTGGTCTTAACCCTCTCACTACCATATGACACAGAGGTTGCCAGATTAGCAATAATAAATAGAGTTCTCTCACTCTTATAATTACCTCTCCAAAATTAGTTTTCTGCCCACAGCTAACTCAAAGACAACTGCAGAGGTTGAAGTAACTAAACTAAAGGTTTCTAAATACCCCTGATGGTAACAAAGGCTTTAAAGTATCCCTAATAGTCTCAAAATTGCGTCAAGGACGTGAGAGGGTTAATTCGGCTGTTTTAGCTTCCCATCATGCTGTAAATACATTACAATCCCTATGATAAAGCTGAGCATATATATAAACCAAGGTAAGTGTGACTATATTGCTCGCTATTACCTAAGACAAGCAACATGAATCCACGTCTGTCGGTAGCAGTGGAATTCAGTGGAAGCAGCAGCATGCTCATGATTGGCTATCGTATCAGTACCCTGATAATTTATTTATTATCTCTATTGTTCCTTATTTATTAATTAAACTAGACATGTTTAAGTCATTTTAATGATTACTTAATAAATTACAATGCTATCCGAATCTAAAGAGCTATTAATTATCACAGGAAACACAATAATAACATATATATCATAAAGTAAACACAAGCAAGATAAAGAAATGATCAACTCAAGAAGTAAGCGAGAGAGAAGGCTGACTGACTCGGGCCCACCCGGCTTAGCCAATCACAGGCCATGCTTTGCGTATTACACATTTAAAATTGCCAGTGATGGCATTTCTTCCCTTGCTTTTGTTTACTGTATTTATATGTACGAATTTATGGGTTCCATGTGGTATTTATAGCTCTTATGGTTCGGATATCACCTATCACATTATCATTAGAAATATTAAAACTTATAACATTTAATATATATGTGTAAAATATATTAATAGGCCTACATTAGAAATATATTTCGACGACATAGCCTACTAAATAATGCCAAACACTATACCGTATACTGGATATTTAGGCTAATAAGTTATTTAAAGAATACTATATACCACGTCGCATTAACCGAACCTATAATGCTTATAAATTATATGGTATATGATCAAGATTACAAAGCATATATAATACATAATTTGTAATACTGAAGGAAGTATTAGGCTAACCAATGAAGTAACGAAGCTACTACTCATATTTAGTTATAACAAAATTATCGTTTACTGTTGCAAATTATAATTGTAAGTTGATTATAATAACCGATATATGATACATTTAACCACTTTAGGGAAGATTCTTCCCATTCTTGCCCAAAGATATTGTATTTGTAGAAACTTGAAGTTGTGCATTCGTACTATAGCCTACTTCTTGATTAAACCGTTTTCTCTCATCCAAATACATTGAATAGTATTCTGTAATGCAATATATATTTAAGAATTGAGCATGATTATAATATATTAATGCTTGTACATCATATATATAGTCATCACATCACTACTATTGCATGCAACCCATATTTATAGTTGCGGCAACAGGCGATGCGTCCTGTATGTTCGGGACACAAAAGTTGTCTTATTCGGGTGACAAATGGGTCCCGAAAAATTTGCCTGGGGGCGCAAAAGTTGCTCCTAGGAGCAACTTTTGTCACCGATTCGGGCAACTCGGGCATGTGTAACCGTCCCTTAACGCTCAAAGAGCAGGTGGTGGAGTATATTTCACTGTGCCGCCCAGCGTTTTTTTTTTTTACCATAAATGGGGTTGATTCCGTGCTCTTTTTCATGCATAAACAAGACCCAGAGCGTAATACAAGTATGTATCCCTGAAAGGGCGTAAATTGAGCTTTCCAATGACACCCTAACCATCCTTCTACGATCACTGGTTGTCTTGCAACGATCGTGCAACCGAAGGGCAAAATCGCTAAAATACGGTAATTTCTTTATATAATTACGTATGTAGCGAGGGAGTGAGGGTGGATGTAAGTGGAGTACATCTCAGTTGGTCCACGGCGGCCGTGGCGAGCGGTCATGAGGTAACCCATGCTCTTCCCGTCACTCGTCTCTCTCTCTCAGAGCCAATATTGCGCCAAAATTGCACTCAGACTTAAGTCGAGCCCCGCCACATAGTCCACATTTTTCGATACGGACTTAAGTCGGGCCCCGATAGACAAGGGTTAAGGAGACAAGAGGATGCTATCAGAAGAGAAGAGGAGAATGCTAAATTCCAGGCTTTAATTCAATTGTTGGCTCCTTTCAGGATCTCTACAGGCGTCCCCATGGCCCAGCAGCAACAAGTTACCCCTTCAAACCCTTCAGCACCTCCCCCACCACAGAAGGCTACAGCCCAGACCCCTCCACCACTGAAAGCTGACGCCACCTTTCAGATGTTTCGTGAGTGGAGATGACGCTGGGATGCAGCGCATCTTAGAGCACACCCTTCAGATCGCCCCTTCCACTGACAAGACGGTTGATGATGTGTTGGACGCCCTGCAGACTCACATCAAGGGACCAAGGAATGAGGCACTTCGTCGACGAGAACTGTTAAGTTGCAGCCAGCTTGAAGTGGAGTCATTTGCTGAGTTTTATGTCTGCCTGAAACGAATTTCAGAGGAAGTTGATGTGTGCCCTGGAAATTTGTCTGTCTGCGAGGAAACACAGCTCAAGATGGTGATCCTCATGGGTATCAGAGACAAGGAGCTGGTACAGAAGCTCATCTCCCTGGACTCCAAGTCATCACTACAGGACGTTGTGACTACGTGCCGTTCATACGAGGCTGCTCGATCTGCGACCCCGGCCATTAGTGCTCCTCCTGACTACAAGAAAGACAAGAAATCTCAGGGAAACAACAGGACTCCGCCTACCAAGACCTCTTCGAGGCCAGCTGATTTCTGCCAGTGTTGTGCTCGCCAGCATCAGTCAGACAAGTGTCCAGCTGCCCAGAGCACCTGCAACGGCTGTGAACGACAAGGCCACTGGTCTCGAACAGTCAAGTGCCCCGCCAGTAAGGCCCAATGATGCCTCTGTAGCCGTATTGGGCACTATGATAAGTGTTGTCAGGCGACGTAGAAGAAGGAAAAACGCTGAGGTAGTTCTCCAAGCAACAGTGGTGCCTCCTCCAACTCCGGCAAGTCTCACGAGGCGAGGAACAACAGCTGTCGTCGTGTGGAATCAACTTCTTCCTCTACTGACAAGACACCACAACACATCTTTGTCACACTTTCGTACGGCGACGTCAAATCCCGCCTATAGATGCTGCCAAACACAGGTTCTGACGTTACGGTGATTGGCCAGCGACACCTCGATGGTCTCTGGGTGGCCTGTCGTCGTCCCCTGCAAAGGCGACACTACTGCATCTGCGACCATTAGGATCTTCTGTCGATACTTCCGGGAAGTTGATGTTCCCCTCCGTCTGAGGACCGATGGAGGCCCACAATTCATCAGCCACGATTTCCGTGACTTTATGGAGCGATGGGGAGTCCGCCATGTGGTAACATCACTGCATTACCCACAATCGAATGGCCATGCCGAGGCTACAGTGAAGTCTATCAAGCACCTCATCCTTAAGACTGCACCCTCTGGCAACATTGACTGTGAGGACTTCGACCAGGGTTTTTTGGAACTCCGTAACACCCCCAACTTCACTGGCCGCTACCCCGCCCAATTTTTGTATGGTCATCCTCTTCGGACATGTCTCCCTGCTCATCCCCGATCTTTCGCTAAGGAGTGGCAGACCAAAGCCGACCGTGCCGAGCAGGTTAAGACCCGGTACGATGCGCACGCACAACCCCTCCCCAGGTTACGTGTAGGTCAGCAAGTTCGGATTCAAGACCTGACATCGCAATGCTGGGACAAGGTGGGGGTTGTCATGAGTCTTGGCAAGTCCAGGGACTACGAGGTACGTCTCCTAGCGGCCGTGTGTGGTGGCGAAACCGCCGCTTTCTCTGCCCTGTGCACCAAAGTGTTGACCCCCTCCCCCAGTCCCCTGTGGCCCCTTGCAATGACCAGAAACAGATGTCCTTAGCTTATAATCTGAATCTGAATCTGAATATAACCCCCCCGTTGCCCCACGTTGTTCAGTACGACTCAAGGAAAAGGAGTCCACTCGAGATTGAACACCTCTTTATAATTGATATGTATCATAGCATTTACAGGCACTCACTTACAAGAATTGTATCATATAAGCCCATATGGCAATTATGAGTGTTCTTCATTATTCCGCTAGGGGCTTTGTTTACAAGCAGATAGCGAGGCGTCTCCACCCTATACAGGCGTGCCTATCGTGCACCCCAACTCTCTCCTATAATAAGAACCTATTTCAAGTTTTACCAGTGTTTAACTTATCCCACCATTACGATAAGTACACTGTGTAGCCTGCATAGCAGTCAGGATAATCCCTCTACACACTAAAGAATCACATGACCGCTATCAGAGTGCCATTTTTTTAATTAACAGGACTCTCAGTACCGCAAGCGGAGGAGAAGGGTTTCATGCGTGCATGCTTCAAGCTTCGTCCACCACCACACCAGCTCATGCCTACCTGGTTACTTGACAAAGCCTTGTCATTATTTAATTCTCAGAAATATAGTCACAATCCGACTTTTGATTTGATCTTAAAGAAGGCTGTGCAATTACGTTCCTTATGGCCTTGGCTAAAGGAAACCGGGCATCTGAGCTGGCGGCGATGAGCAACGAACCTAATTGTCTTTGCCTGCACAACGTCAGTGTTCAGATTGCGCCTTCGCCTACCTTTATCGCCAAAAAAAAAAAAAAAAAAAAAAAGAGAACAATGAGCAAATTTTTACTGAGTTTGAGGTTCTGGCGCTCAAGATAGGAGATTCTCATCACAAACAATGTCCGGTGAAATCTTTAATGATCTATATGGGAGTGTCCCGGCCTAACCAACTGGGAGCTCTATGGGTGAGTCAGACAGGTAAGCATCTTACGAAGCGGCACTTAGCAGCTTCTCCCGTCGATGTGATCCGGGAGAGTAACCCGGGAGCCGTGGGACGTGTTCATGATATAAGAAAGTGGGCAGTTTCACTTAGATTCTTAAAGAATTACTCAGTCACTGATATTCAGCAGATGCAATTATGGGCATCCAATCATACCTTCTTAACACGTTACCTGTCTGTTGCTCTAGATAAACCACGAATGACCTGTATTGCATTGAGACAACGGGTCTGAAGGTCTGGTGCTTTTTATTATTATTTGTTAGTTGTAAGAAGAGGGCGGGGGGGGGTGGCATGTGATAGCTAAGACCCTCAGCCCAGCCGGACGTGGTTAGTGCGTATATCTATCTATCTATCTATTGCCTGACGCCGTGATCCCCGAAGGGGTGGCCACGAACGAACCGCCCCCATGCACCTCTGTCCCCAGTCAGTCGACGCCCCTCCCCCCAACCAGCACCGCCTTCGTTCATGTAGTTCCTCACTCCATCCTTCCACCTCATATTCGGTCTACCTCTCCCCCTCTGTCCCTCCACCTCGCTCTCGTACACCCTCTTAGTCATTCTCTCGCTTTCCATACGTTCCATATGGCCGAACCATCTCAAGTTGTTCCTTTTCACACTTTCCAGCACATCTACCTCCACACCACACCTCCTTCTTACTTCCTCATTAGTCTGTCTATCCCTCCATGTAACTCCGCACGCACTCCTTAAGTGCGTATATGCACTGTGTTATTCATTATCCTAAGATTTACTCAAAGACTGGAATTACAGTATACAGTAGAGTGAGAATTTAGTTTTTGTATTTTGTATGCATAACCAAATATTTTATGTGATACTCATTATCATAAGGATACTCAGGAACTTGAAATATAGTTGCGAGTTGCAGAATATTGTTGTATATGGTATAAGAAACTATACATAGACAAAGATTTTATTTATAACAGTTACAAATGTTGTATACATATAAGTGATCTGTTTTGTACATATAATCAATAGATTTATATGTCGTGCAACGTTTCTACAATCCTTATCCTATGATTTCAGAAACTGTTGTGCACAGGTATATCTTTAAGTACGCTACCTGTACCTTTTTTTTTACAAGTTTTAATGTATTTTGTATACAAAATAAAGAAAAGTTAGAGCTCTATACAGTATCTGGGTTTATTTTCATCCAATTGTTGGTTTGTTAGTGGTTTGATATTTGTCACGAATGTCCCCCTCCAGACTTGTGATATCAGGCATATCGTCAATGATGGAGGGGCCACTAATAAATTATAGGTTTGAGTCCCGGAGGGAAGAAGGAAAATCTAATATTTAGTAGTGGCCCAAGACTCATTGACGATTTCGGCCCTCCCTTCCATCCCCTTCCCATTCGTTCTGATGTTTCTAGGTTATCTTGATATGTCATTGAAGGAAGAATGGTGCTTCAGCATCTGCGGGCGAACCCACGCTATCAACATCCACACGATGGGAAGCATAGGAGATTAGTAGTTATAATTTTTTTTCTTTTTATTATTTTTTATTTAGCTTTTTTCGTAGTGATCATCCGCATCATAAGGATGATTCCGTAAGTGATTATGAGCGTACGCTTACGATGTTTGGTCTCTTACACTCCGGGGCGGGTGATTTGAACAGCTGACTCTGGGGTTCAAAGAGTGCCATTACTGTTTAAGGCATATCGTTAATGATTCTGGGGCCACTACTAAATATTAGGTTTTCCTTCTTCCCTCCAGGATTCAAACCTATATCTCCTTATGCTTTTCTAAATACTTCTAGCATAGCTTTCTTACTGCAAAAATCCGATCCACACACCCTCTTCCCATCCTAAAACTGCACTGCTCTTCTCCTATTGCACCTTCTGTACCCTTATTATCCTCTCTATCTACACCCTGCCATACAACTTTCCAACAAATGATAATAAACTAATACCTCTATAACTTGTTCACTCCTGCCGGTCTCCCCTCCCATATACAATGGCACAATACATGTACTCCTCCAGTCTAGTGGTACCATTGACACAACAAAACACACACTGAATAGTCTCACCAGCCAATCTATTATCACATCGCCACCTTTCTTAATGCACTACACAGCAATACCATCCATACTTTCTGCTTTTCCCGCTCTCATTTGTCTTACTGCTTCTTTCACCTCATTCTTCCCAATTAATTCATTCATTCTCTGTCACCTACAGTAGGTGGCCTGGGTAACCTATCACCAACCACTGCTTCAATCACTGCCTCCCTTCCATCTCTTATATTTAGCAAAGATTACAAATACTCAACATATCTTTTCCTCACTTGCACTCCTTCCACTAGTAACTCTCCATTTGCATCTTTCACCGACTCTTCCCTCTTTTGTTCTCCTTTCCTTACTCTATTTACCACCTTCCAGAACATCTTCTTTCGTTCTTCAAAATTCTCACTCAATCTTTGACCACACCTTTCATTTTCAATTGTCTTCGCTTCTCTAATCTTCCGTTTCGCCTCTCTCATTTTCTCCTTGTACAGTACCTCTCCCATACCTCAACACTACCTTCTAAAACCCTCTCAAACCACTGTCTCTTTTCCTCAACTGTCTTTCGCACCGTATCATCCCACCACTCGCTTCCCTTTCTGTTACCACTGCCTCCTACTTCCCTTTATATATATATATATATACCGGGTATATATATATTTTTTTTCTTTTTAATGTGGATGAGGGACACGAAAGGCAAAACTGCCTGTGACGAGTGCCTCACCCAGAATTGAAAGAGTGACAGGGCCAAAATCAAGGAATGTTCGAGCCAAAATACCTAGACACAAGGAGGTAGAAGCAATTTAAGTCATAGGATGAGGGAAAGATGGATCCAGGGAGAGAGTTCCAGAGCTCAGCTGTTAAATAAAAGAAAGATTGGGAATATCATTTCACTGTTGAGTTGGAGAGTTGCACAGAGTAGGGTGGGATTGTGTTGCAAGAGGGGTGCTACGTACTCTACGTTGAGGAGGTGGTATACATTGAGCGAGCTCTGAGGAACACTGATTATTGAATTAGTGGTAGAATTGCGAGAGAGATGGAACATTGCGGCGAAGACAGAGAGACTGCAGAGAATCCAGAGAATCGGTGAGTGGACGTGAGTTAATGAGACGAAAGGCTTCTTTTCTACATTGTCTAGAAGTACTGTGTGAGAGGAAGTTCCCCACACATGCGAACAATACATAATACATGGACGCACTGTGCTTCTGTACAGAGCAAGACACTTTACAGGGATAAAGAAACCCATGAAGCGCTTGAGCACACCTAGCTACTGGGAAGCCGTCCTAGCAAGAGTGGTAATATGGTCTTTCCAACAGATATATATATATTTGTTTTTAACAAAGAGGGCAGACTGATATGTTTATTAACCATCTAACAGATACATTTAAACTAACCACATACTTTTGTACCCTAAGTAGTGGATAATAGAGATTTCAGTTGTATATGTCACTGTGTGAGGAGTTGAAAGGAAGTACAACAATAACTAAAGTTCCATTGTGCCCATGATGGTGGTTAGAAGTGGTGTGGTGTCTGACACTGTAACATATCATCCCTTTATGCTGCCAGTGAAGGGATATGAATAATGTATGTTTATGGGGCTTTCTACGGCTCCTGTTTTGTGGGTAAGTGGTGTGGTGTATCTTTGTATTCAATGTGACAATACAGTTATCGTACGGATGTGTCTGTGTGTGTATGATTGTGTGTATGTTTGTGTGTGTAGGTGTGCGTTTGTATGTTCCATAAACATTATAGCAAAATAATATATACTGTATAGTTGTTGTTGTTGTTGTTGTTCCTCAAGCTGCCTGGCCGAACAGCCCCAAGGCCCCGAATAAGGCCAAGGCCATAATCGAGCGCCCCCAAAGAACCCTCCCTGCCGACCTGTATACTGTATAGTACATATGCTTTCTTAATTCCATATGCACTACAAGAGTCATGTGGTGATATCTGAAAGCAGTTAAAGTTGATTTAAGCATGAGCACTCGATTTTCTACTTCAACCAAATCCAATGACCATTGATCTGGCTTTCAATTAATTAAGCATTGAAAGCATAGAGTAAGAATACCCGAGAGGGGCGTCCTGGGAAAACTAGCCGTGTTAATAGTAGTTGGCCAATATTTACAGATTTACTGGAACCCTGCACTAGATGGCGGTAGCGCATAGCTCCTCCCTATCGCGGGAAAATACTTCTGTCGTCTGTTTATTGACAGTTCCTATCCCTTGGCTGCAATGGTGTATACGTGTGTCTCGTGTAGAGGCTGTAGACACACATGTAACTTGTTTATTGACAGTTCCTATCCCTTGGCTGCAATGGTGTATACGTGTCTCCTGTAGAGGATGTAGACACACATGTAACTTGTTTGCTATCACCATATCAGCCATAGTCATTATGATTACAATGAATATAGAGTACACTGATATGCAAAAGCACTCCACAGTATTGCCTACACTGAAATGTGAACAATACTCCACTAACCCCTTCTGTACCGTTGACATGATGTTATATTTTATTCTAGCAATATTTATACGATTGTATACAGCTTAGAAAGCATCTGTGGTAGTTAAAAGGGTTGATTGAGATAGTTCGAAGCCTTATAATTGCTAAAGATCCTTCCTAAAGTGAATAAAATCGATTAGTAGGAGCCAGAATAAAATCAAAAGATTACGTCGGTATAGAAGGGGTTAATTACATAGCTTACCAAGCTGAATCAAGCCTCCGTGATGATGTAAGGAGGCTGTGGTTGACCTTGAGAATAAGGATATGGTTTGCAATGGATCATGAAGGCTTTTGATGATTATTTGATATTGACTGTAAATTTATTAACAATGAATGTATATGAATAACAATAATCTCAATTGAAGAAAAGTATTTACATTGTAATATAACAGTTACTAACTTGGAAGTACACACAGCCACACACCAACTTTGGTCAAACATAAATAATATATATTATATTATATATAGAGAGAGAGAGAGAGAGAGAGTAAACAAAAGTAGGGTACATAATTATAAAAAAACAATGCACAGAATGGAGGATACATCCGTAGATTTAATCACGTTGAGTAGTTCTGGAACCCTGCAATAGATGGCGCTAAAATAAAATGTCGTAAAAGGGTATCTGGCAACGTTTAGAGGCATTTTTTTATTAATAGAATCCATAGGAAGACTCCCCTCTCCTATACACTCTCTCTCTCTGATTGAAAGCCTCTGTTCCATCGAACGGGGCAAACCACCCAGCTGTTCAAAACCCTGTTCCTTCCTACCTACCTACCTACCTACCTTCCGCTCTCTCTCTCTCTTCGAGAAAATTGTTTCGGCTGAGCCCATTAACAAACTGAAGATGAACAAAGCGATTGAGGAGTACGGTAAATAGTTCACGTCGGGTTCCCCAAAGAAGCAAATTCACTCCATATAATTTCATATTCTTAGTAGCCACAGTGGCAATCTAAACACCACCTATCTCGCTTGTACTGTATATGCACCTCACTATTATTGTTCAGTTTTCCAACCACTCTTATATTTGCTAAACATATTTGATATTTAATTTCACTGATAACTACAATTCTTATAACATACCATCAGCAATTTCAACAAAGTTTTTCAAACCTATTATTTACATTTTTGTCCAAATCCACCAATGCATTATAGAGTTGGAACAATATATTGTATGATAGTAATATACAACAGAAAGTTAACTCACAGTTCATTCCTGTGTGATTTATTAGCATCTGGCCCATTGAGCAAAATTCACTCTCTATATAATTATACTCTTAGTAGCCATAGTGGCATTCATAACACCACCTACCTCGCTTGTATTTGCACCTCAATATATCTTTCGATAATTCATCTACACAATTCTTCAACAATTATTAGGATATCATACAACTCTAATGCAGTTAAAAATATATATCATTGTTGAAAGTTTATCAAAGTAACAAGTTTGTTTTTCTTCTGTCAATACGTATCCATACTAATATTATGTCCAGACACCCTCTGCTCTCCCTGTGCCCACCTTTCAATTCAATTAAAACCAACTTTATTGTCACAGATACAAAGAGATTACATTATACATGGTCTAAATTACAATTATGTGTTTAATCTATGACAAAGAGGATTTGATGCCTTATGGCATATATGCCCTCAGCTAATCTGTAGAAAACACATTAAAAGACAACAACAAACTAGAGAATGTGCATTAGTGCAAAAGAAAACAAAATAAAACAATATGCACATAAAGAAAGCTACAAATATACTGCAGAGTATCATTGTGCATATACAGCGATTATACATAACACATATTCACTATACAATGCACTTATGCCAACACTTTGCAACAATTAATTACCCACTGTGTAACTAAAATAATAACAATAATTGCCAATACAATCCGCCCATCCTCACTACTACTCCTAAAGTATCTCATTCAACAAATATGATTTTAATTTGTGTTTGTAAGTAAGGAACTACACTGAATATCTATTTTGTCCAACAAATAATTCCAAATTTGAACTCCCTTATGTCTAAATGTTTTAGCCATTAAATTTTAAGCTGGTTCTGCTAACTGGTACATGTAATTTTTGTCTTTGCCGAGTTTCATGGCCGTGAATAGTATAATTTAAAGAAAACATTTCATCTAAGACAGAGGGAATAAGTATTTTTATTAATTTAAATAATAGTTTAGCCGTGCAAAACCTATAAACATTTGCAAATGGAAGTAATTTTAATGATTTGAAAATTGGCTCAGTATGTGCTCTATTGTGTGTTGATTTAATTATTCGAACTGCCCTTTTCTGAATAGTAACAACTGATTTTATGTAGCAAGCACTTGCACCTCCCCATACCTCGATTCCATATGTAATGTATGGGTATATAAAACAGTTATATAGAGTCACAAGCGTTGGAACTCCTAGTACTTTTCTGGCTTTACACAAAATGCCAATACCCTTTGATATTTTATTCTTCAGTTTGAGGGGAATGGCAGTTTCTAATATTAATGATTAATTGATAAAATGTATCTATCTATCTATCTATTACCAGACGCCGTGATCCCCGAAGGGGTGGCCACGAACGGAACGGCACCATGCTCCTCTGTCCCAGTCAGTCGATGCCCCTCCTCCCATCCAACACCGCCTTCACTCATATACTTCTTAACTCCATCCTTCCACCTCTCATTCAGTCGACCTCTCCCTCTCTGTCCTTCCACCTCACTCTCGTACACTCCCTTAATCATTCTTTCGCTTCCCATACGTTTCACATGGCCGAACCATCTCATGGTGTTCCTTTTCACTCTTTCCAGCGCATCTACATCCACACCACACCTCTCTTGTACTTCTTCATTCGTCTGTCTATCCCTCCATGTGACTCCGCACGCACTTCTCAAGTAACTCATTTCCACCCCTCTCACTCTTGGTTTGAGTCTCTTCACCAACGTCCATGCTTCGCTCCCGTAAGTCAATGTCGGGATTACCACACTGTCATGCAAGGACTTCTTTACTTCCATGCTGACCACCCTATTTCTTGTTACTGCTTTCAGCATTCCTACAACCCTCTTCCCCTGTTGCACCCTCTCCCGAACTTCTTCATCCATACTCCCATCTTTACTCAACACACTGCATAAATGCTTAAATGAGCTGACATTTTCCATAACCTGACCATTCAACCACACCTCACACTCTGTGGCTACACCCCTTTCAAAGACCATAACCTTGCTCTTTCCCGCATTTACCTACAGATTCCGTTTTTCACACACTGTTCCAAACATACTTAGCAGCCCCTGCAACTCCCATTCACTATCGCTCATCAGAACTGTATCATCAGCAAACAGCAGTACAGGCAACTTCCACTCGTTTCCTTCCCTTATCAGAGGCACCCCAACATCCACTGCTTTCCTTGCATTTCTTTCATGACTTCATCCATATATATATTGAACAGCCATGGGGACATGACACAGCCTTGCTTTAACCCAATATTCAGATCAAAGAACTTGCTCTGCTCATTCTCCACACATACTAATGCCTTTGCACCCTCATACATGCTCTTCACTGCTTTCAGCAACTTGCCGTCTACTCTGTATATTCTCAGTACTTTAGGCGGGTGCCCAACCCCGAAAGGGGTTGAAATAGGGGAGCTATCCCCTCGCCTAAGGCGGCTTTCTAGGGCCTTTCCTAGCTGATGCTGAGAGGATTGGGTTCTAGTCATGGGGTGATGGGCTGGTCTATCAGAGTGAGAACTGAGCGATCTCTGCCATACCCATAGCTTACTCTGACTGTTCCTTTTACTTATATATTTTCTAGATCTCAAGTGACGGCATCTCTTCCGTGGATTGACCTCCCAATCTACTATGATTGGAAGCCAAATCATCACATTTTTCCTTTGCCCCTCAACTTTCTCTTCATAATTGCTGAGGGGCACAGGGCCCTGGGTGGGGCTTTGGTTTCCCGGGCGTTTCCGCACCCTCCTCAGCTCCCCGCCATGGAGTGGCTTCGGTCACCCAGGCTTTATTGTGGTCGGCAGGGAGGGTTCTTTGGGGGCGCTCTATTATGGCCTTGGCCTTATTCGGGGCCTTGGGGCTGTTCGGCCAGGCAGCTTGAGGAACAACAACAACAACTTTTCACAAACCTTCTCTATCCTCTCTGTCATAGGCCTTCTCCAAGTCCATAAAGAAAGGCAACATACAACTTATGTCCTTTCTTCAGATATTTCTTCACTACACATTTCAGGGCAAAGATCTGATCTACAGATCCTCTTCCCTTCCTAAGCCCACCCTGCTCGTCACAAATTAATTTCTCCATTCTCGCTGTGACTCTCTCAATCACTACCCTACTGTACACCTTCCCTAGTACACTTAGAAGGCATATTCCCTGGTGGTTACCACACCCTCCTCTTTCCCTTTACCTTTATACAGGGGGACTATTATGGCTGTCTTCCAGTCATCAGTTGCACTCCCCTTCTCCCATGCTAGTTTACACATTTTTCCATACTCATTCGATCACTATCTCGCCATCATACCTCAGCATTTCCCCACACACTTCATTTATTCCTGATACTTTCGCCATCTTCACTCTTTTCATGTCTACACACTCTTCTGTCCTCCTCCTCCACTACTTCTCTTTTTCTCCCTCCCGTGCCCCATCCAAATATGTTTGCAGGTGCTTTATTCTTTATATTTAGCAATTCGTTGAAGTACTCCCTCTATCTTTCGACTCTTTTGCTTCCCGGCTATCACTCGCCCATTCTTATCTTTCACACCCTTACTATTTCCCTTGCTACCCTCTCTAACTTTCTTGACCTCTTTCCAGATCAGTTTCTTACACTCCCTCCAATTTACACTTAGATTCCTTCCAAATTCCTCATCTGCTCTTCTTTTACTTTCCTTCACTACTCTCTTCACCACTCTCTTTTTCTCCAAGTACCTCGGTCTTTTCTGTCTCTCCAAATCTTCATTCCCTCTACTACCCATCCACCCTCTATAGTCTATACACTTTCTTTTTGTCTTCAACAGCTATTTTTACCTCTTCAGTCCACCACGCTGTACCCTTCACTCCCCTCCCTCTTCTCCTTACTCCACACACCTCCGCACATGCTGCACTTAAACACTTTGCTCACCTCCTCCACTTCCTCCATATCCTCCAGGTCAAACCTACCTTGTCGTCGCATCTCTACTTCTCTCTTGAACTCTTCCCTGATCTCCTGCAACCTCTCCACCCTCTTCGCCACTCCACCTTCCTTTTGCCTCCCTCCAGCTCTCCTCACCCACTTCTTTTGTATCCTAATTTTAGCTGATACTACATAATGGTCCGGCACTCCCCCCCCCCCCAATTCCCCTATACACCCTTGCATCCAGCACAGAATTCTTCATTCGTTCATCCACACATATATAATCAATCAGTGCCTTTCGTTCCTTCACTGTCCCATCCCTCCTCCTCCACACTACTTTCCATGTGTACCTGTGTATCATTCTGTGTTGGAAGAAAGTGTTGGTTATCCACAGCCTCCTCCCCACACATACATCCACAAGTGCAATACCATTCACATTCACCTCTGATGGTACACCCGACCCTCCCACCACTCCATCAACTTTCCTGTCACCCACCTTCCCATTCATATCCCCAATAAGAAATATTTTTTCGCTCTTGCCAATCTTATCTAGGCATGCCTCAACATTCACCCAGGACTCCTCTTTCTCTCTTACTTTTGTATCCTCTGTCGGAGCATACACACACACAACCACCCATGTATTGTATTCCTACTTTCATTCTAACCCACACAATCATTGCACCCACTGACCCATAGTCTCTTACATGCTTCTTCTATTTGTTACTTACAAACAAACACCTTCTTTCGCTCCCTCACTCACTTCAATACATACACCCATTCCACAATCTCACAAATGTACCCCTCCATTTGGTCTCGGTCATTCTGCATACATCAAGCCTGGCATTCACTAACACTTCCAGGACCTCTCTCTCTTTTGTGTCATAATTCATGCATCTTACATTCCAAGTCACAATCCTTGGACTGTCCATGGTAGGTCTGAGTTCGTCAACATTAGGTCCGTCCAGATCCGAGGCTGTTCGTTCGTTCATCGTTGCAGTAAGTATTTTTCACGGGTGGCGGGTCGCAAACCCACTGACCCAACCTCTTTAGCCGTCTTTTACGACACGCAGAAGGCACGTGGGGCATATTCTATTCCCTTACGCCCATGGATGAAGGTAATTTAATTTAATTGTAATTTAAATCCTTACAACAAAGTTCCTTGTAAATATGAAGAAAAAAAACACATACAAACACACACACGTACAGTCCCGGACAGATGAAACAGCAACACCCCGTCCACCAGCTGTGTGGTGTGGGGCTCTGCGGATTTGGTAACACTGGCAGGAGGTGGGAGGGATGTGGGTGGATGATGAGAGGAGGGATGTGGGGGGTTTAGGGGGGAGTGTGGGAGGGTGAAGAGGCAGTAATCATGGTATGGCTGGTGGGAGGGGGCAAACGAGTGACGGGGTAGGGGAGAACAGAGTGACAAGCAAATTTTCCTATAGAACAAGCTATTCCCACAGGATTTTAAATTACACACACTTACAATATCACTGTATGCTACATTTAACAAATTTAACAGTCTGCTCTCCCCTACCCTGTCACTTGTTATCCCCCTCCCACCAGCCACACCATGATTGCTGCCTCTTCACCCTCCCAATTCCCCCCTAAACCCCTCACATACCTCCCCTCATCACCCACCCACCCACATCCCTCCCACCTCCTGCCAGTGTTACCAAATCCGCAGAGCCCCTCACCACATAGCGGGTGGACGAGGTGTTGCTGTTTCATCTGTCCGGGACTGTACATACACGCACACATACACAAACACACACACACGCACCACAACATGGAACAACACATATACTATTAAATCCCAGTTGATCGTTGTGATATCATAACGAGTAAAGACGGCTAGACAACATGAAAGATTAAAACTATGTGAAAAATATGTGGAGGTCGAAATCAACTGTTATAAACGAACTGGCAAGATTTAACCTGACTTGAGTCCAGTTAAGAACCCACGTAGCACCTCAGGCTGCAAACGTATTGACACAGTTACCAAAATACTTCAACCATTGCTGCCAGGTGGAGTGGGAAGTAGAGTGTTTGAGAGAGAGAGAGAGAGAGAGACAGAGAGAGAGAGAGAGAGAACAAAAATACTTGTATTTACATAGACACACTGGCCACACAGACTTTACGATCCCAACGAGGTGGTTAGGACTTAATTCTAGGAGGGATAACAAACCCGATAATAAGGGAAAGTGGAAGGAAAGGATAGCAAAGAAGAAGGCTCTCCTCACGCTCCATTAATTTATAAACTAGTTAGACATTTCATGCAATCCTTCCCCCATAGTAATATTTACACACACTTTGTTTTGCTTTCTTCCAGAGAGAGAGAGTGTGTGTGTGAGTGTGTGTAAGAGAGAAAGGGGAGGGGGGTGTGATAATATAGAAAATGTGGCGCTGCTAAGCGGATTATAGAGAAGACTAAAACATAAATTGTGTTCGAGACCGTGGTGTAGAGAAGGAAGGAGAAAGCAGTCACATTTTGATTATGCTTAACTCTTGTGAAGCGGAGTGTCGTGTGTATATCACCATAGCGCCAGGCGGGTATATTTGCCGAAAATTACCTTCATTCCATGCTCTTTTTTCATGCATAAGCAAGAGCCAGAGCGTAATAAAATTATATATGCGTGAAAGTGCAGTGATAGTTTTCCAATGACACATGAATCATCCCTGTACGATATCTGGTTATCTTGCAATGATTGTGCGATCGAAGGGCAAAAATTGGTAAAATAGTGGCAATTTGGCTGTTTTTGGTGTGTGAGAGACAGTACATGAGTGAGAGAACCTTACCTCAGGCCTCAGTGTACGCTGCGCGGCCGTGGCGAGCCCGTCTATACTCTCTCCAACGTCCGACCCCTCTCTCAGCGCTCTTAATAGCCTCAAAATGGCTCCCGTCATATGACGGATGCCGCAAGATAGACCAATTTTTTCTCCCGTCATATGGCGGTTGCCACGAATTAAGGGTTAAACCTCTCTGGTTTCCATTTCCCAATCTGGCTTTCTTATGCCTCTGGTTGTCCTTCCTATCTTCTTAATTATACTTAATTTTCTACATGCAAGTTTTATCCATTTTCTGCCTTGTTTTCTCCATTTTGTTTCTAAAATGCCTTTAATGTGCTTCTTTTTATGTCCTTGTCTCTCTGTGTCCTTTGATTTATCTCTTTTGTGTCAACTATGTCACTGGCCGTTTTTATTATTTCTTTTAATATGCCTCACTTACCTCTCAATTTTCGACTAGGATTTGGCCTTGTTGAACATGAGGTAGGATGCATCTACAACAGTCCATGCTATTTATAACCTCTTGATAATTATGACGCATTTTGGCAATTTATTTGGGCTATTATAAAACAGGTTTATTCAGTATAGGAAAAACTTATGGAAGCAAGAGAGTTAATTGAGATAGCTTTTGATCTTTTGATTCCAAGAGATCCTATATAATTACATAAAATCTTCTATACGATGACCTGAATACAGCATAAAAATGCGTCCACAAATACTGAAGAGATATGATTTTGTGTAATGTGTTTGGTGAATGCTGAATGTTTCTGTATGATGGTGAATAGGGGTTGAATTTTATATTGCTAATGTGACAACAATATATTGCCCCTCTGATGCCCTCAATTAATGGGGTTGGGAGACTTTTTTTGTTTTCTTTTTTTTTCCTTAATTTTTTCTTTGCAGAGCTTGATACCGAAAAAAATATTGTGGGAATGAGTGTTGCTTACAGAGATTAGACCGATTAGTATTCCCATTTCTGAAAGCACAATCCCTTTTCAAGTTATTTCGTCCATTAACCCGGGAACTGTGGGGAGACTCTTAAGAGTTTCCCGGCAGACTGCGGGGAGACTCTTAAGAGTCAGAGAAAAAATAAATAAACTTTTGACATCGAAAAAAAAAAAAAAAAAAAAAAAAAAAATTGGCCCCTGGGCCATGCAAAATCTCAGTCCTCTACCTCCCCTCCTTCCCCACTTTCCTCTTCTCCTTCAGTTATCACCTATTTTCCCTGTTATTCCCTTATTCTGAGGTATATTTTCGTGCTAACATTAGAAATCCGGTTACAGGGTGTGGTCATCACTGATAGCAAGCGAATGCAAGAGAGAGAGAGAGAGAGTATCGATCGACTGTGTCTCAGTGGCCTTGGGGGAAATTGGCGGGAAAGCAGCTTGCCTCACCCATACATTATACAACTCGCGGGCTATATTTCCGATTTTGACCATCCAAACGCTGTTTTCACTCGTTTTATTGTTGTTTCAGGTTAATACCTTTATAATCAACCCATAATAGGCGCATATGGATAAGTATTAATGCTATTAATGGTACAATGAATATTTTAGTGACGGAAACACCTCAAATACATGCGCACAGGGAGAGGTGTCTAATTACCCCCATGCGCACTTCAGAGGTTAATGACACAGCAAATGCCTTAATTATTTAGGAATACAAATGTAAGGGGATTGGTGTCAAAAGTTTGGAAAATCTAAGTATCTTGCTGAACTGGTAAACCGTCCGTCGCCTCACCCGGGTGCGATCCTGCAAATCAATGATAATCCTTTGCGTTTCAAAGAACCGGGAGCTTTCCAACAGTCTTCTTTAAGATCGGTTCCTTACCTAGGTTGTATAATCAAATGCCGCTATCGATGAGACAACTGAACTCCATTGAAACTTTTAATAGTAATCTTAAAACCTTTCTTTAAAAAAAAAGTTATGATTTTGTGAGTGGTACAGTGACAATTTACTACATGTTTTAGTTGCTGCCATTTTCATGGTTGCAGTTTATAGTGTAAATGAACAACCCACATTTCTCTTAACCCACGGAATGCGAAAATGGGGTAGTGAAAAGTGGCCAGGATGCGTAATTTCTACCCTACGATTCGGACAGAATTTATTGTATTTACCATATAAAGTATTATTTCTTCTCCATGTGCGATTATTTTACTTATATGATGAACATAATTATGAATATTGACGAGTGAAAAAAGAAGTGGGAACAGCAATTGGGTGGTGGCAAACGTATATTTTCGCCGCCCGGTTGTATTCTGGGTTAGCTGGCCGAGAGACATACATCCTCCCCTTGCAACGTCTCGCAATGTACTGAACCGCCCGGCAGAGATCTTGCACTTCTAGAGTGTCTCTAAATGAATAACTGCTGCCTCCCAGCCCGGCTGAGAATGATTAGCGCGGAAAATAACCGATAAATGAGGGAAATAAGAGGAAAAATTGCTGATAATTGAGGAGGGAGAAAGAGAGGGGAAAAAGGGGGGAGGAGGTGAAAGGGGGGGTTGGGACACATGTGGATGAGTCTTAGGAGGTACTAAAAGGGAATTATCTCACCTAATCACTTATTCTTTTGTTTTGAGAGCCCCTGGGGCATTTTGGAAAGTTTTGTTTCATGGTCTTGCTTCCGTAAGGCCTATCGCGTTCGCTATAGAGACACTTCTGTGAGGCTTATCTCTCTTCTCGGGATAATTGTGTTGCAACGTATTCCAAGCTCAACTGGCACTTTAGAAATATAAAAGACCAGATAATGATGATGATGATGTTGATTATTATTATTGATATTATTATTATTACTATTGTTATTATTATTTTTATTTTATTGTTATATATACTAGTATTATTATTATTATTGCTATTATCATTGAAGTATCAATGGTGGGGACCAATCACCAATCAACATTTGCCCAAGAAAATGCTAGAATAGTGTCAAGAATATCACCAAAACCTCTCTCGAGCGGCAGCCAATAAGCGGCCAGGTTTTGACCCTGCCGACATTCAAATTTAACAATACGGAGATTGGCTAACTTCGAACCCGCTCCCATTTACCTCCCGCACTATATATCCAGGCAAAAAGCATCCTATTACCACGGTGCCAGCCCCATACTTCCGTCAGCCACTTATTAATGTGGGAAATGCATTGCCGGTGTACTTATGGATTGACCTAAAACATGAAGAGAGGAAGCAACAGGATCAATGCTATCGCGCGGTTAACTGTACACTCACCCAGCCGGCTCGATCAATCAACGAGCCGCCTGGCGTGAGGCGAGGGTATATAAGGAGGAGGGCGTGGCCGGCAGCAACACCTCAACCCTCTCTCACCATGGCCACTCAGGAAGAACCCACCACCTTTTCTGGCGTGGTTAAGTGGTTCCACCTAAAGAGAGGATTTGGTTTTATCACCAGAAACCCAAACAAAGCTGATTTCTTCATCCACAGGAAGAACATTGTGCCTAACATCAATAGCACAATAACTTCCCTGGGTGAAGGAGAGGAAGTGGAGTTCAACATCATCAAGGGAAGGAAGGGCAAGGAGGCAGCAGGAGTGACAGGACCCCATGGCAGACCTGTAAGGGGCTCCTTACTCCCTCAAGCAAGGCAGAAGCGACCCACTACCACCGGAGTCAAGTCTGACCTCAAGACTGACGTCGTCACAGTCATTGTCCACACAGCCATTGCTCTTGCTGGGGACGATCGAGGCCAACTTTCTGTGCTTCTGCCTGCTCTTCTGGCTGCCAATGGCCTGCCTACCATCATCATCCCTCCAGATCTCCTTGCCCGAAGAACAACCAAGAAGCCGCCCAAAAAGAAGCCTTCCAACACTCAACTTCTCCCTCGACCACTCTGCCTTCAGAAAACTCCAACACCTAGAGTCCAGGAGGCAGCAACTTCAACACCAGGGGAGGAGCTGGACTTGTCACCAATGGAGGAGGAGCCAGCTGAAGAACCGACCAATCCCGGACCAGTAGCAGCCTCGACTCCAGCACCTGCCACCATTGAACATCCGGTGGCAGCCTCCTCCTCTGCCGACTTCTCCGAGTCCACCATAGGAGAAGATGTCGACGTGGAGGAGATGGAGGAGGATGATGGAAACGTCGACTTGGGGGCCACCGCCAGCGAGCTTCAGGAGACCTTCAGCGAGCTGACCAAGCAGATCAAGGCAGCCGCAGCGGAAGGAAAACCTCTCTCACCAGCCTTCAAGAGACAGTTCTCCAAATGTCTGCACCAGAGAAGCCTTCTTAAATGCCTGGAGAAAGATTAACACCAACGTCTTCTTCACCACCACCACCATCACCACCATCTCCCACCTTCATCTTGCACTCACCATCCCCAGCCCCCTTCTTGGCAAGCCACACTAAACCTAATCAAAGAAACTCTAACGATTAAAACTCAACCCCAACTTAAGCACTTAACTCACGCACGTTGGGTCAAGCCCCGACACCCCATTTTCTCTCACTATTACCACTGTCTCTCCTACTTAACCAATAAAAACTTCCCTTCTTTCACCCTCACCCACCTTTTCTATATTCTTATTCATTCATTCATTCCTAGGACTTCACTCCATGGTGCGGTACAGTCAAGAACACATCTCTAAAGCAGTGCTCCTAACCAACCTACTTTCCTCTCCAATCACCATGGAAGGATTGTGACTGGGATACAGCTGGGCCATCCAGACACTGTGGAAGAGCCATTTTTCTCACCAAATGAGATTGATAGCTAGCCTGCCTTCGTTCCCATCCACCTCCAGTATCCGAAAACATGCACTCATGCACATGTGTCTAATTTCTTTTTTGTTATTTATTTTGTTTTTAATTTCAAATTTCTATATTCTTTCTCGATATTTCCCTCTCAATTCCAGATCCTTTCTTCCGTTCCAGTTACTTTTGTTAACATTGCTTGGAGTTATTATGTTGTTCTTACCTGCATTGTCAGTATTCAATATTCTTTGCTGCCACGTTCCAACTTTTCAATGCCAAAGTCTGAGCTTCTTTTCCTGGATTTTTGTTCTCCCAGTGTTCACGGTAATGTATTGATTGATTTAGTTTATTTTCTGTTTTAACCCACTGAGCCCCAAGCAATATAATATAAATGTACACTCCAGGCCCAGCAGATTGTCAACAAATTGATTTTTCAGAAAACACCTGGAATGGGTTAGAAATGAAGGAAAAACAACAAAAACACGATCCCCTAGGTCATTAAGGGGTCCTAAGGGGCGCCCGAAAGGCGGAATTAACATGGGGAAATGGGTAGGCAAAAACATGCAAAAACACGTTTTTGCGCGCTCACGCGGTTGGACTTTTAGGGTTTTCAACCATCGGCATTGTTGCGTGGGATATTTACGCAGTTCCCATACAAATCTGAGCCCTCTAGGTGCCATAGGACCGGAGTAATTAACCGCGACGCACCTTATGCGTCGCTGGGGTTTAGCGTTACATACATTGCCGACGCATACGCTGCGCCGCTGGGGTTCTGTGGGTTAAGGGAGCCCACCTCGCTTTGTTTCTCTTTCTCTCCCTCTCTCTTTGGTTTGTACCCATTCGGCCCCATTCAGCCTACTGTTTTAAGATGTTTACCCCCATCCAGGTGTCCATATTTTTCTGGCGAGCGGTAGCGAGCCAGTATATATATATTTTTGTTTTGACAGCAAGCTAAATTTGTACATTTTTCGACAGAAAAATTTCTCCGGCGAAGCCGGATTTTCCATACAATACTGGCTTGCTATCGCTCGCCAGGAAAAAATCGACACCTGGATGGGTATAAACATCTTAAAACAGGTGGCTGAATGGGGCCGAATGGATACAAGCCAGGGAAAGAGAGAAAAGGAGAGAAAGATAAAAACAAATCCTGTGACCCCCCTTAAACTTGACTACTTTCTCCCATTGTCACTGTTTGTTCCGTAACCCGGCTTGTTTTGCTAATACTCGCACTATTATACTATACATATCCTGCCTTTCCTATTTACAGTATGTTTCACTAAAGATGCGGATGGATCGTTATTCACACTCTTCTTCCATCATTATTTATGTCCTTCTTCCATATACTGTACAGTATATACAATCTCCATTCTTGTTTGGACTCCTTGCATTATTTTCTTAAATATCCTAACTTCAATGTTGTTATATTCCTCTCTAGCTTTACTAATTTTACACAATTTCTGTTTTCTCGTAATTCCTTCTATTTTATTCCATCTCTTCCGTCTTTCCCTCTAGCATTTCTTTTAACTTGAGCACTAATAAACTCTGTATATAAATATTTTGTAGCTGTATTCTGGATATTTGTTTTTTTACCTTGTCTATGCTATGAATTAATTTTAATCTCCTTACTTCATTTGTTCACTCATCTTTGTATTATCTACTGAGTATGTGAGTTTAACTACTTTTTGCTCTAATGTTATGTTTACTTTCTTTCTTATTCACATTTCCAACCATTTTTACTAATAACAGTAGTTACCAGTTTGATCTCGTTTTCTCTATTGCTTTTGCTTATTAGACTTGAAAGGTGTTCTTTAGTTCGTTCGGCTCGTTACAAAGATAACTCGAATTTGATTCCCGAATTAGATATGGCGGATGCCTAGTCTCTCACCAAATGATTTTGTTTTATTGACAATTAATAGGAACATCAATCGAAAATTAATTGTGTGACGTGATGTGGAGAAGAGAACTGTGGTAACCTGAACACTATGCAATAGCCCTGATGTATTATAGTCTATTGGCTGTAAGTAGGCGATAAATCATGACCTCTAACCTCTGTAACTCGAAAGAGATGAGAGTAATCGAGCTAATATTTCTACTATTTGGGAAGAGTCCGTCAAGGAATAAATGTGGAAATGTAAAACCAATTTGCTCTAGTTGTTTTTGAGTTACAGAGGTTAGAGGTCATGATTTATCGCCTACTTACAGTAAAATAGACTATAGGCTGGCTAACACAGCCACTTCAGGCTCCAAAGGGAAAAACACGGAGATGAAGGCACAGGTAAAGCCAGACCTTGCCAAAGTCCTCTTACCTAAGTTACATTTATTAGAGATATCATATTGTTAATGCTGATTAAAATGGTTGTTCTATCAAGTTAAAATTTGTCAAGTATAATTATTTTTGTATTGGGAAAACGTTTTAACATCTATAGTAACCATGGATAAACATAATGTAAAACACCGTTGCTGTGACCTAGAATTTGAAGATATCACATGGCATGACATAAATATACGAAATGTGAACAAGTGATAATCTTGATTACTGAATGCCTAGAAGCATGAAGGGGAAGTCGTGCAGGGTTAGGAAAGGAATTTGAAGAGGAGATTAATGTATCGATACTTGATCAACATGGGTGAATTGAATCTTTTGAGAGCCTCTCTGCAGAGTAGGAGGGACAAGACATACACGAGTAGACATGCATATAGGAAATGTGAGACAAGTAATCAAATTTACCCTGGAATACTGCTAAGCCACAGATATATACATCGCAAGTCCTCATTAACGTCTGAGTGAGACAGAACACCAGGAGAGAGAGCTTGTTCAGTACACTCCATGGGCTTTGTCGCTGAAGGTTAATCAGGACCTCGTACTACCCCCATGTTTACATCGGCATCATCTGGATTCGAAGGCTTGGGCGACCTTGACTGTACCTTTGCAACTAGTACCAGAATGCAGGATTCGAAGGCTGAGTGACTTAACCCCCCGAGACAGATTATATTAACTTACTTAACACCTTACGAGCGGCCTAGGCGGTATATTTGACCGTGTCGCACAGCGTTTTTTTTTTTACCATAAATGGGGTTGTTTCCATGCTCTTTTTCATGCATAAACAAGACCCAGAGCGTAATACAAGTATGTATCCCTGAAAGGGCGTATATTGAGCTTTCCAATGTCACCCGAACCGTCCTTCTACGATCACTGGTAGTGTTGCAACGATCGTGCAACCGAAGGGCAAAATTGCTAAAATACGGTAATTTCTTTATATAATTACGTATGTAGCGAGTGTGACGCTCCTGCATAGTAGCCACGTGCGGGCATGCGCGCGTGTCGGCTGCCCAGCCGTTTAGAAACCGGCTGGCGGCAGCCGGCCGGCCGGCTTTTCCTTAGTATATATCCTACGACAATGTAACTAATGTCTGGGATATTCTTATGTTGTTTCACAGCTTGAAGCTGCCCTTATTCTTAACCAACGCATCTTAGTATATTTTATTCTCGATAGTTGATTGTTTCATTATTATATATAAGATGTAAGTCTAGTGAGAGTGGGAGGAGACGAGCGGGAGAGAGAGACCGGCTGGGGGACGTTGCTTCGCGCGGGCGCGGAGAGACTAGCTTGGGACGAGCCTGATTGTTGCCAATTGATCACAACGTTAGGCTTAGTTTCGACTCACGCAAGGGGTAGAGGATTTTGACCCGGCAACGGTGTTGAGTGTTGCCAAGCATGGGATGTATTTCGCATGCCTAGGGTGGGGTCCAGACAGATTCAAGACTCAGAGCTCACCTCACTGTCGTACCCTTCGGACCCCCTTGATATCTATCCCTCTCAACCCCACTTAGAAACTTTCTCTCTTACTTTGTATACCTTCTTTCCACTACTTCACCAGTCTATTTAATTACCCCATCCCCTTGATAGACCTTATATCTATCATTGTATTAACGACGAGCTCTCAGATAACTAGATAGGATTTTGGGCCTTATGCAGAGATATAATTGTTAATGAGGCCTAGGAAGCTTTTTTGTTGTCTCATATTTGGTGGTTTCATGCTTGCTAGTGTGTTCTTGTGGCAGGTGAGCAGGGGCTAGACCGGAGGGGAGGCTTTTTGTGATCTTTTTTTTGTCTGCTGGTGCGAGTCCTGTGGACCCGCACGACTTTACTAGGATACCCGTGGGAGTCTGGGGGCATTTTCTTGTCTGTGTGCCTGTGTGTCTAGTGTTGTGTTGTGTGAGGGCCCTTGCCTAGTCCACTCAGCACTGCGCTAGCACGTCTTGTGTTTGTTTTAGGGTCGCCAGGAGAGAGTCAGATACTTGGGATCTGAGTCTCTCAAGAGAGCACCCTTTCAATTAGAGTAATTTGGCGCACAGACTTGGGAACGTCCCTAGGCTAGAGCAGGTGGCTCAGCCCGGGTATCCGAAGCCTATATCCTTCCGGATAGACCTCTGCCACCTGGCAGATTAACAGCTAGGGGTTTATTATTTCTGTATGCTTGTTATTATGCCACAGTTTACCGTTTTTGTGAGCATTGTGAGTCAGGGTGTGGCTTAGAGACTCTGTCCGAGCAGGCCTGCCTGACTAAGAGTGAGAAGCACACCTGTATGTGGTTATGTTGCGAGTTGCTGCCTTTATTTAATTATACCTATGCCATTATACACTGTATGGCCTATCACTAGTATTTATTCCTGCTTATGAGTTAAGAGTTCTCTAAATCTGTAACTTACTTTCTTTGCTAAGCATCAGATCCTACAGTAGCCGCATGCAGTTTAGAAACCTGCATCTTGTCTACCTGTACGATGTTTGGAGGACTGTTTGCTTTCACCTTCTTTCACGCAGGGGTGATTAGTTGTATTAATTAACGTAACGTTAAATGTACTTTCTTCTAGTTTGTTAATAAATTGTTTCTGCAATTTAATTCCGTTATCTATCTTTTCCTTGAAGCTTTAAGTCAACTTAATTGTGTGATCTTTTATATAGCCTGCTTGACTATCAGCAGTCTATAGTGCGTGCACCCTGTAACCGAGTCATAGGATACCTTGTTGTCCAGGCAGGACTCTTGATGGTTTAGGGTGGTTTGTTGCCTGGGTTTATAGATAAGGGTGGGATCTAGCGTTTTCCGTTGTTGCTTGTTGCCGCATACCTAGTCCAATAGAAAGAGCCCAGTGTTTATATATCCCAGGACGTAACAAATGGCGACCTTGCATAGGATTTACTGAACAGAGGAATATAGTGGTCATTTGTTTTGAGATTCCTTATGATTAAAGGAATACAGTGGACATAGAGTTTTTTTTTTGGAGCAACCAATATAACACATTAAAGACTTTAAATAACATCACTTTAAATAGAAAGTATGTACATATATACATACTTGCATAGGAGATAAGGCACATTCTATAACCGTGATAATTACTGCAGTGCACAAACATGTCTAATACATCAGAACACAGTGGTGGGTCAGGTCACGATACGGGCTCGGAGGGAGAAAGACCTGTGGAGTGGCTAGTCGATAGCGAGGAGGGTGCTAGAAGATTTTTAGAGGTGTCCCTTACCGCTGCCAGGGTGTTGAAGCTGAATAAGTATGGCTTAAAGTGTGTGGCAGGTCTTCAGGGTCACCAGGGTTTAAGTGGCATGAGGAAAGATCAGCTGAGGACTTTGATATTGGGTTTAGAAGGGAGAGACCTGGGTGGAGAGGCGACTAGGGGCCCCGGTCCCCAGCCCCCCCTCCACTCTACCCCCATATCAAACGTCAGGGTGCCTGAATTTAGTACATACCCCAAAGTTGATGGTCAATGGCAGCGTGGAATTCAATCACAGGGACCCTCTCCATTAAATGCACCTTCCCCTCCTCAAGGGTTGACTCCAGATTTGTTGTTTCGGCTTGAGATGGCCAAGGTTGAGGTTGCTAGAGCTCAGGTTGAGGCTGCCGAGAGACAGGCTAGTGTGCAGGCTGAGGCTGCAGAGAGAACAGCTATACGAGAGGCTGAACTGCAGGCAGAGTCTACTAGGTATCGGGCTGACAGGGAGCTGGAGAGATCTCGAGTGGAGGTAACAGGACGAAATATTGGGGGAGGTAACAGACATCGGGACCAATCATTGTCGCACCTGCTTAAACTAGTTCCTGTGTTCGATGAATCATGTGTGACTGGGTTTTGTATGCGATTTGAGAAGAAGTGTCAGGAACACCAGTGGCCTCAGGAAAAGTGGGCAGCATTAGTTTCATCAAGACTCCTAGGAAAGGGGCTAAAAGCGTATGATGCACTACCTTTAGAGTCCTGTGTAGTTTATGATGAGCTAAAGAAGGCTGCGCTACGGGCCTATGAGTTACAACCAGAAACTTACCGCTTGAAGTTTCGGGGTGTTACTAAGGGCAAGGATAGTACCTTCCTAGAACACGCCCGGGACTTGTCTGATGCACTACGACATTGGCTGCATTCTGAGAGGGCAGCTACTTTTGAGGAGTTGAGTGAGTTGGTTCTCTTGGAGCAGTTCTTTAAGTGCACAGGTGGGGACTTAACATTAAATATAAAGGAAACAAATCCTAGAACTCTCCAGGAGGCAGCAGAAATGGCTGACCTTCGACTGTCATTAATTCGAGGGTGCGAAGCAGCAGCTAGGAGTGAGTCGGGTGCAAAGGATCGTACCCCTCCCCCTCCCAAGAATTTTGATACACATAAATACACAAAACCAGGTAGCACTGACAATAAAACTGAACATAAACCAAATACCATCCCGTATAAGAAGTCTAATGGTACCTCCCACTCCCAAGGGAATCCAAAGAGTAAAGAGTGCTTTGCATGTCACAAGGAGGGTCACTTTGCAAATGCTTGTCCGAACAAGACACCAAACAAGGTTGTGTCATTGGCCCGCAGCATAGGGGTGTCGCCTATATCTTCTGAGTTTGCCAAGGGTAGTTCGTCAGAGGTTGGGACACAGCCTGTGTTCAAGAGTCCGGAAGGCTCGAATCCTGTCCGCGACGTCTTTGGGGGTCATAGAGGGCATGGTTTGTGAGGTGGGCTGGCGAAAGGCGAGGAGTTAAGCTATTGCGTGATACTGGGGCTTCTCAGACCTTGTTAAAGAACTTTACTGGTAGGCCGATTAACGCTGCTCGGGTGGTGGTAGATCAGGGGATCAATGCTACGAAGTCCTACCCACTGGTGCGGATGGAGCTGGAGGTGGGTGGTGTGGCGAAGGAGCTGGATGTCGGAATTGTAGAGAACTTGCCTGTTGGGGGCGTCGACCTCCTCCTCGGCAACGACTTTGCGGTGCCTGCTTCTAAGGTTTCACCCTTGGTCGTTGCCGAGAAGGCGGCCGACGTTAGTAGGGAGGAACAGGAGCGGGTTGAGAAGTGTAGCGTACAAACCATGGCGTGTGTTGTGACGCGTTCTCAGACATCCGGAGCCTTGCAGCCACCACCTCAGTCTATCAAACCGCGGAGGAAAGGTCACAAGAAAACGGGAAGTGTTGGTCAATTGGAGAGTTTTGATCTGGCAGTGTTTCTTGGTGACTCATTATTGGCACCTATGTTAGAGTCTGGAGAGGCCCCAGGACCTGTCACAGCTAGTGAGGAGGTAGGGCAGGAAGAAACTCCGAGGCAGCAACGTTACACACGGAGAAAAAAAAGGGTTACTCAGTTTGATATTGGGGAAGGACTTGGGTTGCTTCGGAAGCATCTAGATAGGTTGGTTCCCTCAGATATTTGTAAACTGCAGTTGGAGGATCCGGAAGTTCAGAAGTGTGGTAATGGTGCTGTCGAGATCAAACACGAGGACGGGGAAACAGGTCATGTGAACCTGTTGGAGGAGTTTGTGAGGCAACCACCTGAGAAGCCTACTGTCCCTGCGTTGGTCTGCAGCGGCCAAGGTGGAGAAGGAGAGGGGGGCAGTAGGGCACAGGTGGAGGAGAGTAGGGATTGTCATGTCTCGGCGGAGCAGTGGGCGGGGGACACGAGTCTGGTGGCTGTGGAAGCGCTAGAGCACCTGCCTGAGCAGCAGTGTGCAGCGCTCCAGCACCAGCTCGGTTCATACCCCACTGGTCGTGCCGAGCCCCTGAGTCTCACAACTCGGGCGGTGCAAGATGTTCCGCGGGCAGGTCACGTGAATGTTGAAAGACCGTTAGCCTCGTTGTTTCGGTGGTTCAAGGTGGGCGACGAGGCTTTGGCATGGTTGCCAGGTCAGGGTCGACCCATGGCTGCTAAGGGTGGTGGTCAAAAGGAGGACATTGAGCAGATTGGTCAGGTTGGCTGTGGAGTGGCTGTGCCCGGTCGTCGCATAGCCTCCCAATGCTGCTCTAGTCTAATGCAACAGCCCTACCATAGACCGACTGTATCTGGCCATGTCGCTAAAAGCGGTGATACTGCGCAGGCAGATGTCGTCACAAGGTATGCGGGGGTGCGCATGTACGGTATCGGCGGGGAAGCCTTAGCAATAATGAGCTATGGGAGTGACTGCACAGGTGGTACTGATTGTCCCTCTCATGACCTGGCTGTTCTAGGGACGAAGGTGGAGAAGGAGGGAGACTACAGGTTAGAAGCTGCGGTCTCGGCTGGGTTGTGGAAGGGCACTAGGATTGTTATTCTGCGAGATAAGTTGTTTACTAGGCTGTGGCAGTGCATCCGCATGTTTGTTGCTTCTCCAGGCCTGATGTACGGGGTAGAATCCGACATGCAGGCTGGAGATAGTGCAAGGCTCAATCTAATTCCCTACCGTATAAATCCTGCTCGACAGCCTGTGGTGCAAGCAGAGCTGGATTACGTGTTGACGAAGGGTCTGAGGGATAAGGAATGTCGTGAGTGGTCGTTGCCTGTAACTTTACAACCGGTGTTAAGTGGCAAGATCAGTGAGTGTGTTGATTGCGAGAGTGTGTGTGCATTATCCCTGACAGACGCCTATACCTTATCGAGAGTTGACGACACCATAGACCGCCTCGGGGCTGCATCGCCTATCACGAAGGTAGAACTAGTGAAAGGTTATTGGCAGGCCCCGTTGCCTGAAAGAGCGAAGAGAAATGCCAGTCTTGTGATGAACTGGGCAGTTTATCAGTGCCAGGTGTTGTTTTGCTGCCGGGACACAAGTTGGATGTGTGGCATGCTAAGGGCACTGATAATGTTTTGGCTGATTGTTTGTCACGGGAGGGTTTGTTTGCAGGAGAACCCTCGCCGTTCAGTCAGTGTGTGTTGAGAGTGGAGGAAAATAGGCTGTCACTGTAGTTCAGCCGAAAAAAACAAATTAAAAAAAAGTAAAAACCTTATAAAAACTCTTTATTTTTATAACGTGTAGAATTTTGTATAAGATGTTGTAGCAGTATCTAAGTTGAATGTTTTCGCTTATTGTCGCTAAGTTAGTTGAACTTCCTCGGTGGAGTGCAACAGTCTTTATTTATTTTTTATATATAGTGCCTTGTGTCGCAACAGTGTGTGGTACTATGCGAAGCTTTCTGTTAGATATGAAGAACTTAGTCAAGTGTCTTATATCTTGGGGGAGGTGTGACGCTCCTGCATAGTAGCCACGTGCGGGCATGTGCGCGTGTCAGCTGCCCAGCCGTTTAGAAAGTATATATCCTACGACAATGTAACTAATGTCTGGGATATTCTTATGTTGTTTCACAGCTTGAAGCTGCCCTTATTCTTAACCAACGCATCTTAGTATATTTTATTCTCGATAGTTGATTGTTTCATTATTATATATAAGATGCAAGTCTAGTGAGAGTGGGAGGAGACGAGCGGGAGAGAGAGACCGGCTGGGGGATGTTGCTTCGCGTGGGCGCGGAAAGACTAGCTTGGGACGAGCCTGATTGTTGCCAATTGATCGCAACGTTAGGCTTAGTTTCGACTCACGCAAGGGGTAGAGGATTTTGACCCGGCAACGGTGTTGAGTGTTGCCAAGCATGGGATGTATTTCGCATGCCTAGGGTGGGGTCCAGACAGATTCAAGACTCAGAGCTCACCTCACTGTCGTACCCTTCGGACCCCCTTGATATCTATCCCTCTCAACCCCACTTAGAAACTTTCTCTCTTACTTTGTATACCTTCTTTCCACTACTTCACCAGTCTATTTAATTACCCCATCCCCTTGATAGACCTTATATCTATCATTGTATTAACGACGAGCTCTCAGATAACTAGATAGGATTTTGGGCCTTATGCAGAGATATACTGTAATTGTTAATGAGACCTAGGAAGCTTTTTTGTTGTCTCATATTTGGTGGTTTCATGCTTGCTAGTGTGTTCTTGTGGCAGGTGAGCAGGGGCTAGACCGGAGGGGAGGCTTTTTGCGATCCTTTAAGTAAAGTCTGCTGGTGCGAGTCCTGTGGACCTGCACGACTTTACTAGGATACCCGTGGGAGTCTGGGGGCATTTTCTTGTCTGTGTGCCTGTGTGTCTAGTGTTGTGTTGTGTGAGGGCCCTTGCCTATTCCACTCAGCACTGCGCTAGCACGTCTTGCGTTTGTTTTAGGGTCGCCAGGAGAGAGTCAGATACTTGGGATCTGAGTCTCTCAAGAGAGCACCCTTTCAATTAGAGTAATTTGGCGCACAGACTTGGGAACGTCCCTAGGCTAGAGCAGGTGGCTCAGCCCGGGTATCCGAAGCCTATATCCTTCCGGCTAGACCTCTGCCACCTGGCAGATTAACAACTAGGGGTTTATTATTTCTGTATGCTTGTTATTGTGCCACAGTTTACCGTTTTTGTGAGCATTGTGAGTCAGGGTGTGGCTTAGAGACTCTGTCCGAGCAGGCTTGCCTGACTAAGAGTGAGAAGCACACCTGTATATGGTTATGTTGCGAGTTGCTGCCTTTATTTAATTATACCTATGCCATTATACACTGTATGGCCTATCACTAGTATTTATTCCTGCTTATGAGTTAAGAGTTCTCTAAATCCGTAACTTACTTTCTTTGCTAAGCATCAGATCCTACAGTAGCCGCATGCAGTTTAGAAACCTGCATCTTGTCTACCTGTACGATGTTTTGAGGACTGTTTGCTTTCACCTTCTTTCACGCAGGGGTGATTAGTTGTATTAATTAACGTAACGTTAAATGTACTTTCTTCTAGTTTGTTATTAAATTGTTTCTGCAATTTAATTCCGTTATCTATCTTTTCCTTGAAGCTTTAAGTCAACTTAATTGTGTGATCTTTTATATAGCCTGCTTGACTATCAGCAGTCTATAGTGCGTGCACCCTGTAACCGAGTCATAGGATACCTTGTTGTCCAGGCAGGACTCTTGACGGTTTAGGGTGGTTTGTTGCCTGGGTTTATAGATAAGGGTGGGATCTAGCGTTTTCCGTTGTTGCTTGTTGCCGCATACCTAGTCCAATAGAAAGAGCCCAGTGTTTATATATCCCAGGACGTAACACGAGGGAGTGAGGGTGGATGTAAGTGGAGTAAATCTCATTAGGTCCACGGCGGCCGTGGCGAGCGGTCATGAGGTAACCCATGCTCCTCCAGTCACTCGCCTCTCTCTCAGAGCCAATATTGCACCAAAATTGCACTCGGACTTAAGGCGGGCCCCGCCACATAGTCCAAATTTTTCGATTCGGACTTAAGTCGGGCCCAGATCTTTAAGGGTTAAGGGTTGGCAGAGCGCCCGGTATTTCCCCCACAACAGTCTTTCTCACACTGAGGGACCGTTAGAAGTCGGAGGAATTTTGGGTTGCCATCAACCGACAGATTATGATCTAACTTACCTAACTTTCTGAGCTCAAAATGACGCAAAAGCATCATATAACTTATTATTGAGCTATTTCACTAGGTTCATATGACGCGACCGCATCATTTGATACTTTTGGGCGAAACTGTCATATGACGCGGTCGTGTCATATGAGACTGAGAGTTTAAACGATGCCCTTCCAACTAGTAACAGACCGCTAACCTCAGAGGGGACTTCACATTATACTTGTGAACAAATTGTAACCGGTGTACTGCAGGGATCTACCCTGGGACCTCTTCTGTTCCTTCTATACATAAATGATCTAGTGCATTCATCAAATATTTTGAAATTCATATTATTCGCTGACGATACCAATGTATTTTACTCTGGAAGCGACATTCGGTCTCTAGCTCATACCATGAATAGAGAATTGCCAAATGTGTACAATTGGTTATTGGCTAACAAGTTATCACTCAATGTAAGTAAAACACATTTCATTATTTTTGCTGGTAGGATATGTATTAACAATATGGTGCACATCACGATAGGTAACTCCATTATTGGAAGAGTATTTAAAACAAAATGTTTAGGTGTATACATTGACAGTAAGCTAAACTGGAAACCCCAAGTACAGTATGTTCACGGTAAGCTTTCTAAACCTATTTAGTGGGGTAGATAATAGAACATTTGTGCAAAATGTGATACAAGCACCAAATTTGGCATGGTGGTTCCCAAGGGTCTACTTAGCAAATATGCTTGACGTGCCATTCAAAAATCTAAGATGGCGGCCATTTTTCCAGTTGGACGCCGAATGCGTCTGCCGAAAATGGTTTTGCTCATAGATATGCATGTACTTGATGGATTTGAATGATCTTGGTGTCGATTTCTATGTTTTCTTGCATGCTGAATCTATTTTGTTTTACTTTTACAAGCATATATATATATATATTTTTTTTTTTTTAACTTCTCTAACCCACCAACCAAATATATATTTAGTCAAATAAATCAATGAAATTAAATCAATGTGGTCCTCGTGGGGGATCGAACCCTAGATACTGTAAATGGTAGAAAATTAACACTTTATATAAAATAACAACATAACACATCAAATAATACTCCTAATACTTTATATACACAATATAAACATTAAGTATGCATATGTATATGTATCACTACAGCTGACATACACAGCTGCAGAGTGCAGTGCAGGCGAGCCCTGAACGAAAGCATTTGCATCTCCGATTGCAGCCTTTCTTGCAGGAACACTGGGTCAGTTCCCGACAGCTGGCTGCAATAGGTGGAAGCGTTGTCCAACAGATCTGCCATATGTCTCCTTTCCGATTCCATCCCCAGTCGGCAGGACTGACGACTTCTGGATTGGTTACTGTTGCTTGACCCCATATGATACCAGCCTGGTAAGCAGCACATTTTGCGTGTTCCATGAGGGCTGCTCTGGTTGGTGGGATCGCATCATAGGACCTCTGCTTACGGGCAAAGAGATTCAGCCTTGCCTCGTCAACACCGGTGGCTGCACTTGATCTGTCATACATGAGGACAACAAAGTTCTCCAGCTTCTGCAGGTCATCCTCAGAAACCTCTGTTGGGCAGTTGCTGAGTTTTGTAAAGGTTTCAGAAACCTCATCACAGACTTCCCAAGTCAGAACCATGCAGATTTCTTTCCCTTCCCATGGAAAGACGAGACCGCGTCACAGCCCGTGAATGCATGGAAATACAGGATCCCACTGGCTTTCTCAGGTCCTATTGCAGAAACTACCTCATTGACTGGTATCCATCGAGCATTGGCTCCCTGCCCAAAAGCAATCCACACTTTTTGAAGACCAAGCCTCTGCAGGGATGGCAGCTTAGACACTGCTATGACGAGCACGTCAGTGTCATTGGCTTTGATGACAAGTGACTTGCTACCCTCTGCAGTTGCATCTCTGCCATGTACAAATATACGGGTATCAGATTCTTCATGACAGCATGGGGCCACAGCATCGAGGGATTTGTTTTGGTTGCTGATGACATCTTCTCCTTTTGTCACGATGACCATACTTGTGGTTTCAGCCTGACATATTTTCTCTGCGAGAAAGTGGAAGAGCTCAGTTTTGTTGTTGTCATCCCGCAGAAAGCTTCTCCAGTTTGTTGGGGTCTTGCTGGTTCCAGTCACTCTTCTTCTGATCCCCTGACCTCTTTTTGACCTGGTTTCAGATTTCAGACTAGACTTCTTGTACACATCAAAGATGACATCGTCTCGCTTGAATTTGGTGCCAAAGGATTCCACTTTTGGAAGGATGTCTTCTTTTGCATAGTCATCGAAAGTCTTTGGGCTGCATGGAGGCAGGGAATTGATGAGCGCTGATCCATCAATGATGATGGTGTCTCCCTCTGGTTCGCTGTCAGGCAATGTCACCAGTGCCTGAAGAATTTCAGGTAGCTGTGACTTCTGGCACATACAAAGCCTGCCATTGTCACTGAGAGATGCAGGTGCTGACTGGTTCTCATGCTTGAATAATTCTTGCAAGTCACACTGTCTGTTTTGGCAGGAGATGAAGAGCCAGGAGAACAATTGACAGTCATCTTTAAGCACTTTCTCCATGGAGCTGCTGGCTGCCTGCTCGTGCTTGAAGAAAGAAGCCTTGTTCTTCTTGATTGGCTTACAGAATGTGCATTCTTCTTCATTCTCCAAGGTCTCCATAAATGACTGGAACTTCTCCTTGCCTCTCTCGTGATGACTACCAACCAGTTCAGCTAGTGCTGGATCTGTAATGTTCTTTGTGTCCAGCACCAGCAAATCAGCAGACTCTTCTTGGAAAGAGTTGCCAATCTCTTGTATCACTCTGAACAGTGCTTCCACCCTCTCAAGGAAAGATGTCTGGGCACTTAAGGTCTGTTCATGGTGTGTGGTGCTGATGGTTGCGTCTTTCACACCAGAAATGGCCTAATATACAGATACTAGATGGCTCACTTCAGGGCCAGCCACCCTCTATCTCCGAAGTGCCCCTGGGTCTTCTGTTAGTCCAATGGCTCCTCCATCACCCTTGATGGCTGCATTGTTCTGTTCATGGGCTTGGTCAATGGCCATGACAGAGAAGTCTCTTCTGGACTTGTGGACAACAAAGTTTCCTTTGTGAAACTCTCTGGCTACGTCTTGATGCTGCTTCTCAAGAGACATCATGTCTCTGAAGTGAACTGGAAGCCACCGAGCATAATTGACATTGTTATTCGCAAAGAAGTAAGGGATCAGTTCTGGGAGTGCTTCACGGTACAGGTCGAAGTTTCCTTCCCTGAAGGAGCGTATCAACAGGAGCACGACCAGCTCCATGTCCAAAACCAGATCCCAGAACTGGAATTGTGGACTCTGAGGTCTCCGCTGATCACACCAGTCTTCAAAGGTCAGCGTTGGTCTGCCGGCCTCCTCAGAGCAGTAGTCTTGGTAGGCTTCTTTCTTCAGTTTATACAGGCTGCATGCTGTGATCTGGTGGGCCAATCTTGTCCTGGTGATACTTGACACAGTCAGGAATGACTCAGCTGTATCAGATGAGGCCACCCCTGCTTCAGCAATAGCACTGGTCCAGCCACTGTGTTCCAGTAGTGTTCCAAGGGAACCAAGCGCAGCCTTCTCTATGTGAAGTCCCCCAAACATGATAACAAATTTGTCCTCTCCATACTCAGGCCACTGCCACTGGATTTGATTTGCTAGTGCAAACAGTGGTTGGTCAGCAGCTATGACTGGGGTCTGCCCTGGGTTGAGGAATGCCACTGTATCTCGAATCTTCCTCATGGCATGTTTGATGGTTGCAACAGAGTGAGCCTGGTCTCGTATCAAAGGCAACATTGATGTCATGCTCACTTCAAAAGGCTGGCTCCTCTTCTGTGCTGCATGGTGGGCTGCCCATATGATACTGAGAGTATCACCCACACTCTCAGTGACAGACACCTCTTCTAGCCACCTGTACTCTTCCTTCAGGTGTGATTGGATTGAGTGTAGTGCTTGGTATAATTGGCTTGGCACAGCTGGAGGTTTGGGCTTCCTAGTAAGGTACGCTGGTTTAACATTGGTGAATGCTTCAGGAAGCTCAGGAACTTTCTTCACCCTGTTATCTCCACTGAGCTTCACTGGCTCTCGTTCCTCACCAGGATGTTCAGGGCTTGGGTGTTGGAACAGAGACATACTGGTACCATGGAAGGAAGTTTGAGCTGTAGTCGCTGTTGGGTTGTGGTCGATGTTGTCCACCGCGGACGTTGTGAACACCTGCTTCCTCAACACTGGTGGACAGACAACTCCATCATCCACGTACTGAGCTACAACAGCTTCTCCAACCTGGGCTGATATTTCTAAGACTCTATCATAGGTGATGCTGAGTCCATTGTCATGGAGCATGTCTATGAGCTGCCTCTTCCTTGTTTTGGCAAACACAGACCTGCCCATGTACACAACAAATGGTGTCTCCCGGTCCTTGGAATGTCTGTGGACGTGAGATCCGGCCTTGTATTTGGCTAAACAGTTGTACTGTAAGAGCTGAGCCATAGCAAGGTCAGACTTTAAGGCTCCATGTTGGAGTTGTGACTTGATGTCTGCTCCATGCTCAATCATGCAAACAAACTGAAGCAGTGATGACGGTACAGCATCTTCTAGGCACCCATCATGGAATGTGCCATTCCACTGTGATTTGTGTTGAAGCATTTCATGTCTTATCATCCCAGCAGCCTTTGCAAGATGAACGGCTTCTCCATATTTGCTTGCTTGTGCAAGAATTGACCCTACATCCTTCTTAAAGGCCAGTAGGACATCACGTCCATGATGTTCAGCTTGTAGATCAGGGATGTGTTGAAGCAGCTGGTCCTTCAGTCGGGTAGCATGAACATCAGGACTGTCGATGCCAAGCTGCTCCAGCCTCTGCCTGTAGAGCATACATAGGTCGGCAAGTCGGAAGACTGATGGAGCTGAACTCTCAATTGCAGATTTTGTCTCAATGATGTATGTTACCAGTTCAGAGAAGGCAATTGGATATGCTTCCCTCTTTCCTACCTCAGAGTTTTCTGCTTCCCTCAGCTCTTCAGCACGCAGGTGAGCTCATTCTCGGTTGTAGAGACCAGCCAAGCATGCACTGTGGTACTTCAGTTCCTGCGCCACCACATCTCCAGCACTCAGTTTGGCAAGCAGCTTTCCATCATTGAGAGTCTTTGCACACTTGTTGACTCTCGTGTTCAGTTTCATGGTCATAGCTTGTCTAAAGTCATCCAGATCTCCCTCCTCCTCACATATGAAACATTCTATCCGTTTGGGATCTGACATTCTCCGTGGTATTTTGCTGCTGCCGCTGCTGCTGTTCTCATCTGTTGCAGGAGACGATCTCTTTTCTGCCCTTTGTAACTTAGTGTTGCTGAACAGAAGCCTGCAACTAGCATGGTACTGTGCTTGATTTTTCCTCAAGGTTGCCTCTATCCCACTGCCGTCATCAAGCCTTTGTGGGCCCATCTTGATCGGTAGCGCATTTACTGCATGAAATAGAGAAATATTCCTCCCTAAGAGGCTGTATCCATCCTCTACCCTTCTGGCAGGATTTGCAAGTGGAGATGTTAGGCATTCGCTCTTCTCTGTTTGACAGAGGCAACATTTGGTCCAGTTGGTGTTCCATGATGCAGTCTCACATTTGGTGTTTGAAGCCATTCTGATGACCAGGGCCGAGGGTTTATCCTTTTACCACCTTGTATCGTGGGCACTTTCCTGTATGGGATACAACTAGGTTAATGCATGTCTGCCCTACACCTAGCCCGATCGTTCATCCAATGTCATTTAAGTCCCGTGGGATCTGTACACCATCCAGATAACTTTGAAACCCCATTATCCTTGGCTCGGGTCTCCCGCGCTGGCATCTCCTGTCAATTCAGGTGCGGTTGCTTAACAGGTCCATGGGGTAGGTTAAGCAACATTTGGGACACTAAGTATGAGATGCACTCCTCCTTAGCTGACATTGAACACCATGCTGAGTTTCACAACAGTAGTTGTCACCAGTGTGCCATGGTAGTGTCGACAATCACTCCTTTAGAAAAATGGCTTCTTGGATCAATTAGGTCTGGTTTGTTGACTTCATGCACTTTGCATCTGGAGCATGGCATACTCCCTCACACACAGAGACCCTCTGCGTGTTACCCTCACCTAGTTTAGCTCGTGAGCCAACACGGTTTACCAGGGTGTGGCCGTTGCCGTGCACTAGCAACTTCTTGGAGCCATAGATGAGAGTTAGGTAAGTAGTGAGGATGCACTAAATAAAAATACTGCTCTATACATTTAGAACATACCATGTCATGCACATAGTAAAAAATAGCAAAACACTCATCAGGCAAGCGAAAATGCAGAAAAAGACTGATCTAAATAGCCAAAAAGTGTAAATTTATTCACTTGGGTTTTTTGAAAGTAGAAAAATTTGAATCAGCATGCAAGAAAACATAGAAATCGACACCAAGATCATTCAAATCCATCAAGTATATGCATTTCTATGAGCAAAACCACTTTCGGCAGACGCATTCGGCGTCCATCTTGAAAAATGGCCGCTATCTTGGATTTTTGAATGGCACGTCAGGCAGATTTGCTAAGTAGACCCTTGGGAACCACCATGCCAAATTTGGTGCTTGTATCACATTTTGCACAACTTCTGTGAAAAATTGCTGTTATCTGCCCCACTAATTGGGATAATTAATAAAATAAAACCTAACTTAACGAAAGAAGCACTTGTAATATTATACTACAGTCTCCTGTATCCATATCTACAATATTGCAATGTAACCTGGGGATGTGCGCACATGTCCATTATTAAACCGATAGTATTAATTAAGAAGGACTTAAAGGATTAACCACTCAATTTGTATGGGTTGTCCTTCTTACAGGGGATAGGTTCGCTTGGGGGCATTTTGTGTATGGCCACCCCCATTAAGGGGAGTAAGGCGTCTGGTAATAGATAGATAGATAGATTAATTAAGACATAAATAATAAGAATAGTATCGAATGCGAATTACCGTGACCATACTGATCCTCTCTTTAAAAATCTTGGTATTCTTAAAATAAATGATATTTACAAAATAGTCTGTGAAAATGTGTATGACCAACTCAATAGTAACTCTGCATCAGACGTTCACAACCGAGATACCAGAAATAGGTTGTTATTAAGACCACCTAAGCCTAAAACGGAATTGGACAAAAGGTTCATCTGATGCTCAGGATGTATTAACTGGAATACATTATCTGAGGATATCAAAAGGTTCATCTCATGCTCAGGATGTATTAACTGGAATACATTACCTGAGGATATCAAAAGGTTCATCTCATGCTCAGGATGTATTAACTGGAATACATTACCTGAGGATATCAAAAGGTTCATCTCATGCTCAGGATGTATTAACTGGAATACATTACCTGAGGATATCAAAAGGTTCATCTCATGCTCAGGATGTATTAACTGGAATACATTATCTGAGGATATCAAAAGGTTCATCTGATGCTCAGGATGTATTAACTGGAATACATTATCTGAGGATATCAAAACAGCGACTAACAGAATTACTTTTAAAATTAAGACTAAGAAACTACAACTTGGTTATTATTGATCTGATAAGTCATCATTCAAAATCAATATTTATTATCTTATTAACTTAATATGTAACATATTATTCTAGCCAGATATATACCTCTATTCATTGATTAATACTTTCTTGGAGCCCGTCAAAAATGACTTCATTTAATGGGCTCAGCCATGTAATATACTATCTTATATAACTTATGTATGTAATATGTTTTTGGCTATTTGCCTTTGACTTTGTGTATATTGCTAGGTGAAACAGAGGCACAGGGTGTAAGAAGATACTGCATTTTTGGGTTAATTGTTCTACTAATTAATATTTCTAAGGTTCATAATCATTAACCCTAAAGTAGGTAGGGTTGGCCTTTTCCACAAACCAATGCAAGCAAGAAGTCACAAATTAATATGAGACATATTGATCATTCCCATATCTTGTTTTGATCATGTTATACAATGTGAGGATTGTCAAATGATGATGATAGGGTGACGAAAAGACTGGATCTGGGGCTCAATTCCAAAATAATTCCCTTATAATCATTACTACGTGATTACTTAATATTCGTACAAGTCACAGACAAACATCTATGAAAACAAAGCCATTTTCCACAACTCCCTAAGATTGTGTGTAAGCACTACAATACCGGTTCCAGGACTTTCATAGTTACCGTTTATAAGTATCTTATACATGCATATCCCCTTGCCGGACTAACTAAATCAAGTATATCTAACCATCACTATTTAGGTTTCAATAGATTAGGGTTGATGAACGAGATTATACTTTATTACGCAAGTGTCAAATCATTATAATGCTTAGGGATTATACAAACCAGCTACTTTTCTGTTTGTACAACCGTTTTAACCCTCTCGCCTCTGGTAACTTAACCCTCTCACATCCTGACGCAATTTTTGAGCCTATTAGGGATACTTTAACACCTTACGAGCGGCCTATGCGGTTTATTTATGTGTACCGCACAGCGGGGTGTTTTTAGCCAAAATAGGGCTGTTTACGTGATCATTTTCATGCCTAAATAAGACCCAGAACGTAAAACAAGTACCTATCCCTGAAAGGGCATAAACAGAGCTTTCGAATGACACCATAACGATCCTTGTATGATGGATAGTTTTCTTGCAATAACCGTGCAACGCGAGTGCAAAAAGCAGGTAATTCGGTACTTTCAGTACATAATTGAGTATGTAGCGAGTGAGAGAGGGAGGAGGGAGCTGAGATTTGTGTCAGTAGGTTCGCCGCGGTGGTCTGGAGCAGTCATACGCTCGCTAGTCTCCTGCCACCACTTGTCTCTCTCTCTCAGCCACATTACGTGCTGAAATTGCCACTCGACCTATGTCGAGCGCCGCCACATAGTCCAGCTTTATTTAACTCGACTTATGTTGCTCGCCGCTAAATAAGGGTTAAAGCCTTTGTTACCGTCAGGGGTATCTATAAACCTTTAGTTTGTTTACTTCAACCTCTGCAGTTGTCTTTGAGTTAGCTGTGGGCAGAAAACTAATTTTGGAGAGGAAATTATAACAGTGAGAGTAATCAATTTCTTATTGCTAATCTGGCAACCTCTGCGTCCTATGGTCGTGAGAGGGTTAAATATCTAACTTATGGTAAGACATTCTCTAATTTGCCATGAAATACTAGGCTGGGCGAGTTTTCGAAGCCTTGTGTTTTTCTGTATTTTCATCCACCAGAATGCTGTTTATTGTGATGTATCATAATATGTAATGGAAAGAGGAATAACTGTACTACATTATAAAAAAATAAAAAAAAATGTAAAAAAATTGCAATATGTAAGTGTAAACGACTCCGGAATAAAAGCTTTTCCCGGGCAATTGTCTTCACACCGTCCTATCTCGAAATTGTGAGTGATGACCATATATTTTTATTTGCTCAAATAATAGTATTTTGTCTCCTCTTTCCAAATCTGAACACAGAAATTGTCTATCTTCAATAGTTTTCAAGCAGTGACCGAAAACAAAAAAAGTATGACTTTGCATGATATGGTTTATACATTTTTCGAATTATTTCGTTGTTACGATGTCTATGGTTCTAAATTTAGGCTGTATGAATACGGCAGATAATGCTGAAGAGAATAAAAAAAACTAGAAGTTCCTACGACAAATACTTTTTGCTCTATGAATATTTGAAATGAAGAGCTAAAATGGGAATATTTACGCTTCACTCGTCCCCTTTCCGCCGAAGCCGGGTTCCGAGCTGTTCCCCACCTCGGCGTTGCTTTATTTGCTCGGATACGTATATAACTGTTTATATCACCGTTATCGGTAAATTATGCTCTTTCTAATGGTGAAAACCAAAATAATATAGCATAATTGGTTCGCGAGCTATGCACAATTGTTTCTATGCATTGTTATTGTTATGTAAATATATGAGAATGTTTATACAGTTGTATATCTTTGCCACAATATACAACACTTTTATATAATTTTCCTTGCCAATAATAGTATAATGTTCATAGAACACATGTCAGTCATGAAGGTTGTCAATTTTACTTACCTGATAGGGCCACAACCCTTTCCAACGAGAAGGGAAATGGCTCCTGGGTTGACACTGAAAAAACAAAACAAGAAAGCCAGGTTATCTTCAAGTAATACATTCAGAAATAATTCTATTGTACACACAAATAAAGTAATATATAAATATATAAATATATATATATATATTATATACAAGGTGTCATAAATATATATATATATATATATATATATATATATATATATATACAAGGTGTCATATATATATATATATATATATACAAGGTGTCAAACCACAGAAATACGCAGATTTCCAAGCCACCCTAGGAGGTACTGCATTTGACTCGTTATTTTTTTAGAGTGGTTTCCCCAGGAGGCCTATATCCACTTTGATTATGAAGGTGGGTGAATGAAGGTGGGTAAATGTAGGTGGGTGAATGTCGGTGGGTGAATGTCGGTGGATGAACGAGGGTGGGTGAATGAAGGTGGGTGAATGAAGCCGGGTGAATGAAGAAGAGAAATGGAGAAGAGAAATGAATCAATGAATGAATGAATCAATGAATGAATGATTGCACATGGCTCCTGACTATAGGACATCTGCATTGTGGCTATGGAAAAGGTTGAAGCAGTTGTTGACGTCAATGCAGAGGGCAACCGTGCAAGTCGTGCAGCGGTAGTTTGTGTCCTTGCGAGCACCGCCCATTACTTTGCAGTAATAGCAACGGAGTCGCTTCTTGCCCGGAATCCTCTCCCGAGAATGGTCCAAGTCCTTGTTCAGCCGGACATGGTGCAGAACAACAGGACGGGGCCTTGGGACCACTCCAGGTCGAGGTCTCCGGACTCGCACCGCTCGTGCTGCTTCCAGTACTGGTGGCGGTTGGTTGGCAGCTTCAAGAGCTGCTTCCCCATCGTCACCAGCAGCAGCTGCATCAGGTGCTAGTACCACGGGGGGTTGAACCAGGACATAGTTTCCCCCCGGGGCAGCAGCATCAGCAGCAGCATCATCTGGTTCTGGTGGTGGGGAGGGGACATCGAGACGTGGTGCCCTCTCAATGCCTCCACCAGGAGCAGGAACAGGAGAGGGTGGAGTGTTGTCAGGAGCAGCAGGGGCTGGGGAGTCTGGATGGTCGTCGTCGGACGACCCAGATGATCCACCGGGTTGCCGTTGCCTGCGTGCATGCCTCTGTGGCTCACGCTGGTCAGGCGGCAGATCTTGTGCTCGGTGGACAGGCCTCCCCGACATAGGCCACTCTGCAGGGTTGAATTGCATCAAGGACGTACAGATGTGCTCCTGGAAGTCGAGCAAGGTCATCTTCTTCCTTGGGTAGCACTTCCTGTACAGGACATGGGCATTGAAGAGGGCCATTTCGATGAAGTAGAAGGTGATCTTCTTCGTCCACTTGACCGTCCTTCGCTGGATGGGGTAGTACTGGACCATCTGGTTGAAGTGATCCACCCCACCCATGTGGAAGTTGTAGTCTTCAATACACACAGGTTTGAAGATCTCCCTCTGTCCACGACGCCACCTGCCCTGTTGGTCCTTCTCTTTGAAACTGACATGCTTCGAGATGGTGTCCTGTTTGTGGCAGGTGGACACCATGTTGACGATGCGCTTGTCTCGCCAAAGTAGGACCATGGTTAAGCCGTTGTTCATTGCTATTGTCGCATCGCGTTCAAGCTCTTTTGCTTTAGCAATGTCGCACAACCGCTTAAGAGCTCCTCGTACAAGGCGCAGGGTGCCACACACATAGATGTTGTGTATGAGCATTTTCTGGCACAGGTCAACTGAGTTGTAATAGTTGCCCATGTACAGCTTGTACCCCTGGCTTCTGAAGGACTCCGTGAGACTCTCCACCGTCTCCTGGAGAGATCGACCCGGACCGGTGTAGACCCGAAAGTCCCACACATAGCCAGTCAACGCCTCTGCCAGGATGTACAGCTTGATACCATACTTTGTCGGCTTCATTGGGTTGTAAACCTTGAATCAAAGGCGACCCTTCCATCCAAGGCTGCCTACGTCAAGGGACAGCTTTTCGGCGGGGATGTATGCCAGCTTGAAGCCTTCAAGTAGGTATTCTATGACCGTCTGAACCTTCACAAGCCTGTCCTTCTTCTGCCTGCAGACTGCCTTGTTGTTGAAAGCATGGAAATACTTCAACATGGCTAGAAACTTACTCCTACTCATCGTTCTCCGAAATACTGGGCAGTCGTGAAGGACAGTTGAACGCCAGTAGTGATTCAGAGAAGGAATCTTGGTGATGCCCATGAGGAAGTACAGGCCAAGGAATTTGGCCATTTCCTCCTCACCAAACAGGTGTCAAAGAGCGGCTGCTCCGTCAACGAACTTAGCGTAAGCATTTGTCTCCAATACCAGGCATTGCAGCATCTCCCTTGTGAAGAAGAGCTGGAAGAACTGGAGAGGAGTCACCGGCTTTGGAACCTGCATGCCAGGGGTCCCTGTGAACAGATCAGGCCGGGGGTCGAAGCGGGCGTCGGTCCAACCAGCATCACGATCGGGGGCAGGATCGCGAGCACGGCCACGACCACGACCACGACCACCGCGAGGACCACCGCGAGGAACACCTCTGCGGCCCCTGGGCCTACCACCTGCCCCCCTACGGGGCCCTGGCCTCCGGCGTGGCATAGGTGGTAGGTCAAGGGATTGAGTGGGGGGGGCTTCTGCATCAGATGATGCAGAAGCCGGTGAACCTGGTGCAGCACCAAGTGGTGAAAGGTGTGGAGCTGGTGAACCTGGTGCAGCTGCACCAGCTGGTGAAAGGTGTGGAGCTGGTGAACCTGGTGCAGCTGTACCAGTTGGTGAACGGTGAAGAGGAAGCCTTTGGGGAAGAAGCTCCTCGATTGCTGCTGGAGGATTCAACGCTGTGCATGGCACCTCAGCAACAACCTGAGCACGCACTGCAGCTTCAGCAACCTCAGCACGCATTGCGGCTCGATGCTCAGGCAGAACAAATGCCGAGGGGGTCAACAGTGTGTCGCTGAAGGGAGACACTGCGGGGGTGACTGTTCCCATGACATGCGAAGGCGGGGTATTCAAAGTGCCCACAGCAAGTAGCGTAGCAAACAGGTGTGGGCTGCGGGCTGGTGATCCTGCTGGAAGCAAGGATGAGGCACCGCCACGCGAGGTGGATGGAAGAGGTGATGTGTGAAGTTGGGGGAAGTTGGGTGATGGTAGGAGGTAATCGGTGATGTTAGGGACTGGTAGAGATGTAGATGGGATGGGATGAGATGTAGATGGGATGGGATGTGGATGGGATGGATGGTGGTGGTGGTGGTGGATCCGCTGGGGCTGGTTCAGCTGGTGGTGGTGGTGGTGGGTCGTCCGGCGTTGCTGGGGCTGGTTCTGCTGGTGGTGGTGGTGGTGGGTCGTCCGGCGTTGCTGGGGCTGCTGGGGCTGGTTCTGCTGGTAGTGGTGGTGGTGGGTCGTCCGGCGTTGCTGGGGCTGGTGGTGGATCGGCCGAGGCGTGGGCGTCGATGCGGAGTCGTTTGGGCGGAGGTGAAGCCCAATCCTCATCTCCAGTCGACCACTCGTCCGACTCACTCTCACTCGCCGTCTCGTCCGTCGTCAGGTCCAGCACCTCGTTTACCACATCCTCCAGCTAGGAGTCCCGCAAACGTTTCTTGGTATCCCTGTTGTCCGACATGGCAGCTGGCATATGGCGGCAGGCAGTAGATAGCTTATGATGCTGAAACAAAGAAAAGGAAATAAAGGAAAACGTAATTGACGTTGATAGTTGTCATGATGCAAGTTCGCCATCACTGGATCCATATGATGTTGGAATAGTTCACCATGACGTAGTCATAGTTTTGCATTATCCGATTCCAGATGATGTGAGTATAATGGATTCATGACGGTATAGTTCCGCATTTTGTAATTCAAATGGGGGAACACCATGACATAGTCATAGTTTGGCATTATAAGAATATATATATACCTTGGGGCTCTTTGGCCAAACACCCTGGGGAACAGGAACAACACAATAGGGGAACAGGAACAACACAACAGGGAAGGGGACGAGAACAAAATATATATATATACGGTATATACCTGTATATATAAAGTAAATAAAATCAAATAAATAAAAATATATATAAAATAACAATAGAAATTCTTGATTATGGGCCTTGCCCTTGCTCTGAACCTAGGGGGTGGTCCCAGAGACACCCTGGGGAACAGGAACTACACAACAGGGGAACAGGAACAACAGGGAAGGGGAAAAGAAAAAAAAAAAAATATATGGTATATACCTGTATATATGAAATAAATAAAATCAAATAAATAAAAATATATATAAAATAACTATAAATACTCGATTATGGGCCTTGCCCTTGCTGTGGACCTAGGGGGTGGTCCCATAGATACCCTGGGGAACAGGAATAATACAAAAAATATATATAAATGAAATATATTATAAATAAAATCAAATGAAATAAATAAAATTAATAAAATAAATAAAAACTATAATAAATCCCAATAAATAAAAAATAACTATATAAATACTCGATTATGGGCCCTGCCCTTGCTGTGGACCTAGGGGGTGCTCCCATGGACACCCTGGGGAACAGGAACAATACAAAAAAATATATATAAATGAAATAAAATTATAAATAAAATAAAATAAAATAAATAAATAAATAAAATAAATAGAAACTATAATAAATCCCAATAAATAAAAAATATCTATATAAATACTCGATTATGGGCCCTGCCCTTGCTGTGGACCTAGGGGGTGGTCCCATAGATACCCTGGGGAACAGGAACAATAAAAAACAAATATACCGGTATATATAAATGAAATAAAATTATAAATAAAATAAAATGAAATAAAATAAATAAATAAAATAAATAAAAACTATAATAAATCCCAATAAATAAAAAATAACTATATAAATACTCGATTATGGGCCCTGCCCTTGCGTGGACCTAGGGGGTGGTCCCATGGACACCCTGGGGAACAGGAACAATACAAAAAGAATATATAAATGAAATTAAATTATAAATAAAATAAATAAAATAAATAAATAAATAAAATAAATAAAAACTATAATAAATCCCAATAAATAAAAATAGGCCTATATATAAAATAACAATAGACATACTTGAATATATATGTATGTATATATAAATATATATATATATATACAGTATATATATATATATATATATATATATATATATATATATATATATATATATATATATATATATATATATATATATATATATAAGTCTCACAAGGAAAAGGAGAACCAGCGTAGTAGCGAACATCTTATCTTTATTGGTTACCAAACGTTTCGGAGAAGCCATCTTCAGTGAATCTAAAATAAATGAAAGTTTACATAAGAAATAAAACAAATAATTACATATGTATGTGAAATATCAAGCAGTAAGGTTCGTATGAATATGAACCAAGAAGAGCTAAACATAATAAAACAAAACCTATGTATTAAGAGAACAGCATTAAGCTAAACTTAAACAAATAATACTAGTAAGAGAGGGTATACAATAAAGTACGAAAAGAAAATGGAAGGATATTTACAGAGTGAAAAGAGGTGTTGCAGTGGCCGTGTTGTTCAGGCTAGGCTTTAATTTATATAGATTGATTCTGAGGTGATAAGGTCACAGCGTGAATGGCATGTGGTTAGTATCTGGAAGTCTGTGGAAGAGAAAGGGTGATCAAACTGGTGAGAGTGATCGCGGATAGCAGAAGTGGAAGGCTTAGAAATCAACCTGCCTGTTCGAATGGATTTCCCTTGGTGCTCCCGGATACGGTGAAGCAACCAACGTGAAGTGCAACCCACGTATCTACCAGTACAGCTAGAACAGGTGAACTGGTAAACCACATTGGAATGGAGGTTCATAGGAAGAGAAGAAGTATGTTTGAGGAAATTTCCTATAGTGTTATTATTAGAAAAAACGAATTTGAAATTGATATGTGGGTAGCAGTTGCGAAGAGTTTTTTGGACTTCGCAACTCAAACTCTTCGCAACTGCTACCCATATATCAATTTCAAATTCGTTTTTTCTAATAATAACACTATAGGAAATTTCCTCAAACATACTTCTTCTCTTCCTATGAACCTCCATTCCAATGTGGTTTACCAGTTCACCTGTTCTAGCTGTACTGGTAGATACGTGGGTTGCACCTCACGTTGGTTGCGTCACCGTATCCGGGAGCACCAAGGGAAATCCATTCGAACAGGCAGGTTGATTTCTAAGCCTTCCACTTCTGCTATCCGCGATCACTCTCACCAGTTTGATCACCCTTTCTATTCCACAGACTTCCAGATACTAACCACATGCCATTCACGCTGTGACCTTATCACCTCAGAATCAATCTATATAAATAAATTAAAGCCTAGCCTGAACAACACGGCCACTGCAACACCTCTTTTCACTCTGTAAATATCCTTCCATTTTCTTTTCGTACTTTATTGTATACCCTCTCTTACTAGTATTATTTGTTTAAGTTTAGCTTAATGCTGTTCTCTTAATACATAGTTTTTGTTTTATTATGTTTAGCTCTTCTCGGTTCATATTCATACGAACCTTACTGCTTGATATTTCACATACATATGTAATTATTTGTTTTATTTCTTATGTAAACTTTCATTTATTTTAGATTCACTGAAGATGGAGACTGTTTTCTCCGAAACGTTTGGTAACCAATAAAGATAAGATGTTCGCTACTACGTTGGTTCTCCTTTTCCTTGTGAGACTTCGATTCCCAAGAGGAAGCTCCATTGCAGAAATTATATATATATATATATATATATATGATAGGCTATATATATATAAAATATCCCAGCTCTGAGGAAAAGGTAAGGTCAAGGAGTGGGGACCCGCCACGGGCAAGTAATTATGGGATTAGCTTAGGTACTTTACCCAGAGGCTGTCCAAAGGTTCACTGCTGTAGTGTAGTCTAGAGTGGCACATAAAAGTCTTGTCTGTTCTTTGTCAGGCTACTTACCGTGACATATTTGTATAAAAATTCGTTTATAATTCTCCACACTTCACTGTCAGTTACTTCACTCAAATAAAACTGTGTATTCACTCAAAAATTGCCCAAATTGGGCATAAAAAATTGCCAAAAATGGGCAAAACACAACTATATTTCGTAATTACAGCTTTATTATACTCCGTAGGTAGTATTTATTGATAAATATATTGGTCTTTCAAACGAAAATGAAGGTCTTAGGGCAATATATAATTATATGACACATGTATAGCCTAGCTTACATTCGTAGTCACAAACCTAACAAGTTAGGAATGTGACTACGAATGCTTACTACACTAACCCTACGAATATGATATAAATAATATTATTCACAGTTCACAACACTTCCACTGGGTCCATTCTAGCCGCCTAAAAACCACATGGCTGGCTATGGAGAGGCGAACAATGAGATACAAAGTCACAAATCACGAGTTATATACATAAATTAAAATTACATAGCCACAAATTGATGATACACTGCCACTTGGTACATAAATAATCCAGATTTGCCCGCCTGAAAGCCGCTCCATGACGGGCAATGGAGGCGAGACGAGATTTAAAGGTCCGGGAGTACTACCTCACAGACTGGCGGCCAGCTCACAACTGGTGAAACAAAGGCCCGCACTCCTCTCACAGGGACGCTAGGGGGTTGCCAGATATTTCATTTTGTAACTTACTGAGGGCTTACTTACCAGCCAAAAATGCGTCAAAATCGCATTATAAACTTATTTACCACAAATATTTCTAACTTACGGGTGGCATGATGACGCGATTGCGTCATACGACCACTCTTCGAGGGGTGGCGTTATGACGCAATCGCGTCGTAAAAATGCGGGAGGGTTAAGTTTCTTTTAGTTACACAGGTGTTTATGTCTGAAATAACAATAAGAAGAAAATGCATTTTTGTACAGTACATTTGGTATGCAGGAAAAACCAAGATAGCTAACTACCATAACCTCAAGACAGTACTATCATAAGAGTGGGGTATTAGTTACAAGCTTGGTATCTAGGTAACTGTGACACCTTTAAGCAGAACACTCGGTCACAGTAATTGAAAGTCAGGGTCCAGGCTGGCGCTCTAGCACCGTAAAATACTCTTGTTATACATGTTCCTGCCGTCACATCAGGGCTTTAAAGATTACTGGCTGCACGGTCTGGGTCCAAAATCTCATAACATTTGCAAATCTCTGATTTGGGATTTCTCCAAATGTGTAATGGGAAATAACTATATGCAAGAGTCTTGCATGCCTCTTACGTTTTTTTTTTTTTTTCCATGTGTTAATTAAATCGTCTTAATCCTAAGACAAACGCTAAAGTCAGTGATGTTGTCGGAGTGTTTCACGACATTTTCCTATTTATTAGTAGGGAGGATCGCAGTTATTTACAAAATAAAGATCTCAGCTGAAAACCCAAAGAGATAAGCTGAATCATTATGCAATGAACAATGCATAACTTATGAGTGAAATTGTAGATATTAGGAATTGTTAATACACCAAATATTTTAGCGAGGTTCAAACGACAGATTGAGAGTTATTAAGTAAAACACAGTATCTGAATAAAGATTAAATGAAGAAGTCTAGGAGTTGTGAGGTTAAAAATTATGAAGGTATTGGAGAGGTGTAAGAGGATTATTCTATGGTGGTTCAGACAAAAGAAACTAATAAATGTTGATAAATTGGCTAAGAGTGTATACGGAAGTGTAATAGAAGTGGATGGTGTGTGTGTGTGTCTGTAGGCGAGGGGGTAAGTTCTACGACGAGATGAAAGAACGATTTGTATGAGGGAGAATGGTATGTTATAAAGAGAGGACTACCTTCTGGCAGACAACAGATCCGCTACGGGTCGTTTAGTTTAAAGGCCGCGTCTCACACAGTACGTTAGCCGCCGACCACAGCCGATCTTTTCAAAATATTTGAATTTTTCCGGGATCGTCTGACATCGTCTGTGATCGTGTAAAAAGATCGCCTCGTATCGTGGTAAGCAAGGGGTGGTCGAGTGGCGCGGAAATGGTCGGAGGTGATCAGCCAAAAAATAGTGGCTGCACTAAATTCTGGCCGATAATCGGCAGAAAAAACGGTTAAAAACCCGTTAAATTTGATGGTGTGACGCCCGTGTATATGTTGTGGAACCAGCGTATGTGAATCCTGGGATATCTTCATTGTCATCCTCTGATCGATGGTTGATTGTGTATGATTTTAGTCTATATATTATATGTGTGTGAGTAGTGTGTGTGTGTGTGTGTGTGTTCGTTTCCGTGTTTGGTTTTGTATTATTAAGTTTATATATATTGTGTGTGTGAGTGTGTGCGTGTGTGTGTGCGTTTCCGTGTTCGGTTGTGTATTATTTAGTTTATATATATATTGTGTGTTTGTGTGCGTTTCCGTGTTTGGTTGTGTATTATTTAGTTTATATATATATTGTGTGTGTGTGTTTGTGTGCGTTTCCGTGTTTGGTTGTGTATTATTTAGTTTATATATATATTGTGTGTGTGTGTGTTTGTGTGCGTTTCCGTGTTTGGTTGTGTATTATTTAGTTTATATATATATTGTGTGTGTGTTTGTGTGCGTTTCTGTGTTTGGTTGTGTATTATTTAGTTTATATATATATTGTGTGTGTGTTTGTGTGTGTGTTTGTGTGCGTTTCCGTGTTTGGTTGTGTATTATTTAGTTTATATATATTGTGTGTGTGTGTTTGTGTGTGTGTTTGTGTGCGTTTCCGTGTTTGGTTGTGTATTATTTAGTTTATATATATTGTGTGTGTGTGTGTGTGTGCGTGTGTGTGTGCGTTTGCGTGTTTGGTTGTGTATTATTTAGTGTATATATATTGTGTGTGTGTGTGCGTGTGTGTGTGCCTTTCCGTGTTTGGTTGTGTATTATTTAGTTTATATATATATTGTGTGTGATTGTGTGTTTGTGTGTGTGTGTGTTTTGTGACGCTCACCGCTTCCCCCAGAACCGCATGGCTTACTCGCCAAGACTCGCCAGGGCAGAGAATGTAGCTACAGTCTACCTATCATTGTGTACTTTCCTTCTCGAGAAAGCTTGTGTTGCAGACAGTTCAGAACTGTTCTTTGTTTTCGTCTGTCACAATCCTTTCTATTTTATTTAGTCAATTGAAAGTATTGTGTTAAGTAGTTGAATGATGGGAAGGCGAGCGGGAGAGAGAGAGAGAGAGAGAGACCAGGTGGTGTGACTTGGTGGTGAGTATGGCGCGTGGCTGGTCCACTTACATAGGCCTCGCGGGATACGTTGCCTCCTGCCTAACACAGCCTACTAGGCGGCTGCTTACTGGGCGACTGTCGCGCGCTCTCGTGCCATTCCTGCGAACTGGGACTCCAGCCATGCGGTCCCTGGAAATATCCTGGTCAGATCCGTCCCAGACAGCATACTCTAAGCATCTCCCATGAACTGTTCCACACTCTTGTCTTAGAATCTTTCTCTCCTACTGCCTCTATCATTTCCACTACTTCCTCACCTTTTATTAATATCAATCCCCCTCTGGTTCTCTGCATCCACACCTTGAATTGGTGGCCAGACTGTGTTATATGCTGGATCTCACATTTCTTATGTACTAGGCTAAGGTTGAAGATAGTCATTGTCTTTTTGGGAGATTGTATTGCTCGGATTGTCTCCATCAATCACTAATGTTTCTACAGGGTTAAATAATGCTAGACTAGGGATCAGGTACCTTGCTGTTGGTATTTTCACTGTGTGTAGGCTACTTTTGAGCTGCACGACACTACAGATTCTGTGGGTTACCTGGGTGGATCTTTTGTCTGTGTACCTTGGAGTTTAGACTGTGTAGTGCGTGAGGGCTGCTTGCCTAATCCACCCAACACTGTTCTAACTCTATTTGCTTTTACTTTTGAGGGTCGCCAGGAGGATACTCGATACTTGTGATCGAGAATCCTCAAGAGAGCACCCCTTCATATTAACGTAATCAGGCCGCACAGACCCAAGGTCCACACTAGGCTAGCAGCTGCCTTGCTCCACCAGAATTGTGTACCTTTGCGCATCCAAGCTAGACTTTATTAACCCGGGTAGACATTAGCTGGATTAGATCATATACTCTTTTATGCATACCCATTATTTCTACACAAGCATTTTGAGGTCTAGGTTGCTGTAGAGAGACACAACCAGCATAGACTGGTTTTGTTAATAGGAGTACTACTTTTTCGTGGCGAGCATTATTACTGTTGCACCGCTTATAATATTCTTGTGTCCAATAACATTATAGGTCCAGCCTTTTTGTGTATTTAGCCTACACGTGCATTGTCCTGCCTCCTGCTAATTTGTGGTTCCATTTCCGATACGTTCTTCTTAGTAGCATCCGACATTATTCAGAAGATTCCTTGTTCGGTGCTTGAGGACTTTACAACACTTTCTTTCATAAAGGAGTGACAGATATTATTGATTAAAGTAACGTTAAGTAAACCTTCTTCTTGTTTGCATTAGATCACTCTTGTGATGTAATTAAGTTAACTATCTTTTCCTTGTGTACCATAACTAAGCAACCATATGTTATAGGTAATAGGCTGTTTCAGAGAACATCAGCCTATAGTAGAAGCACATAGATACTGAGAGTTAAGATACCCCGCTATCGCAGATATAACTCTGGAGGGTATATGTGTTCTTTGTTCGACGGGATTATATATCAGGGGTTGGATCTAGCGTTTCCGTTGTTGCATTTATGCCAGTCTAGTCCATTGTATAAGAGCCACTGATTTATACGAGACCCGATCGTAACAAATGGCGACCTAGCTCAGGATTTGGTGAACTGACATATAATTGCAGGTTATTGTGCAGATTTTTCTCACAGTTTAGGCAGTGAACATTTGTTGATTTTGTGGAATATTTTTTGAGGACATGCAAGAATTATTTTTTTAGCAAAGTAATATAGCACTTAAGCGGTCTCCGAGAATTTTTTATTGTGAATATTGTGGTATAAGAGTTTGGGGTACTTCTTTTTTGTGTATCAAAGTGAAAAATCTTCAGTGAGCATCATGTCTTATAGCGGATCAGTGCAGGATGAAGACACAGTACGTGATGTAGAAGCTGAAGAGCAGCAGCATGGGCAGGTTGTTAACTTGGTGAACAGTGAGGAGGATGCAAGGAATTTTTTACAATGGCCTGTTACTTCCGACCGGTTGGTGGGTGTGAATCGGTACGGTCTCCAGTGCTTAGCCGCAGCTATCGGTCATGTATGTACTAGTGGCATGACCAAGGATGACCTGATGACGTGTGTGCTGGGTTGGGTGACTGGCGTACGAGGTAGGGTGAGTGCTCAGAGCCCTTTGGCCGAGCCTCCCCTTCACTCGACTCCCAATCCTCCTATTGGAGTACCGACCCTGAGCACGCTTCCGCAGGTGGGTAGTGACTGGCAGGGTGGTTTGCCCCTGGGGGGATCACCGGGTATTTCTAACATCATTGCATCTCCTCCTCCTTCTCAAGGTTTGACCCCGGAGATGCTCTTTCAGCTCGAGATGGCAAAGATGCAACATCAGAGTCAACAGCAGACAGAGCTAGCTAAGATAGAAGAGAGAAAAGAGCTAGCTAAGATAGAAGAGAGAAAAGAGCTGGCTAGGATGCAGCAACAGACGAGGGAAGCTGAGCTTAGGACTGAACTAGATTCTACAAGATACCGTGCCGACATGGATTTAGAGAAGTCTCGTGTTGAGATGACGGGACAGCGACTCGATACTGGAAACCGTGCGCATGATCAGTCTCTGTCGCACCTTCTCAAACTGGTCCCTGTATTTGACGAGTCTGGTGTCACAGAGTTTTTCAATAGATTTGAGAAGAAGTGCCGGGAGCATCAGTGGCCTGAAGTTAAGTGGGCGGCCCTTGTGTCCTCTATACTGGTAGGTAAGGGGCTCAAGGCTTACGATGCACTGCCTTTGGAGTCCTGCGTTGTTTATGAGGAGCTCAAGGAGGCTGTCCTGCTACGAGCTACAACCCGAGACATATAGGTTAAAGTTCCGGGGTGGGAAACTGGCTCAGATCAGAGAAGACAACTACGTTTGATGAGATGAAACAGTTGATGCTTCTAGAGCAGTTTTATAAGTGTACGGGCGGCGACTTGACTTTAAACCTTAAAGAGAAGAACCCAAGAACTCTCGTAGAAGCAGCAGAGATGGCTGATCGTCGGTTGTCACTAATTCGGGGGTGCGGCTCTGCACAGAGAAATGATGTAGGCGTTAAGGAGCGTTACCCTCCCCCTCCCCGGAATATGGACACACATCAATTTAAAAGCAATGACACCAAGACTGACCACAAACCTAGCACTGCCCCGTTTAAGAAGGGTCAGGGGACTTTTACACCTCAGTATAAGTCCAAGGGGATATTTGAGTGTTATCACTGTCACAAAGAGGGGCACATGGCAAAAGCTTGTCCGAGCAGACCTCCCACGGCGGCTGTGTCATTGGCTCGCAGCATTGGGGTGTTCCAGAAGTCTTCTGTGTTTGCTGGAGGCATAAGATCAGAGGATGGAGCACCGCCAGTGAAAAAGGATCCGGAAGGCTCGAACCCTGTCCGCGATGCCTTTTGCGACCATAGAGGGCATGGCTGCGTGAAGTGGGGGGGCAGAAGCACGGGGTACAGCTTTTGCGTGACACAGGTGCCTCTCAGACACTCTTGAAGAATTTCACTGGTAGACCCATAAACGCGGCGCGGGTAGTTGTGGTGCAGGGAGTTAATGCAACTAGGTCATACCCGCTTGTTAGAATGGAGCTTGAAGTTGACGGTGTGACTCGCGAACTGGATGTGGGAATCGTGGAGAAATTGCCTGTTGGGGGCGTCGACCTCCTTCTCGGCAATGACTTTGCGGTGCCTGCTTCTAAGGTTTCACCCTTAGTCGTTGCCGAGGAGCCGGCCGACGTGAGTAGGGAGGAACAGGAGTGGGTTGAGAAGTGTCAGGTGCAACCAATGGCGTGTGTTGTAACCAGATCTCTCGCATCCAGGGAGTCACAGCCTAACCAACAGTCTTCAAATAAGCGGAGGAACGGTCACGAGAAGGTGCTGAAAGCTGATACGGTGGAGAGTCTAGTACCAGCAGCGCTTATCGGGGACTCAGTATTAGCACCGTTATTAGAGTCTGGAGAAGCACCACCACCTGTCACTGAGAGTGTAGAGGCAGGGCTTAAAGAGACTCAGAGGCAGCAACAGTATACACGGAGAGAGCAACGGGATGCAAAGTTCGATGTTGGGGGAGGGCATGAGTTGTTTCGCAAACACTTAGACAGGCTAGCTCCCTCAGATATTCGCAAATTGCAGCTAGAAGACCCGGAGGTTCTAAAGTGTAGTAACGGTGCTGTCGAACTCGAAGAGGACAGGGATGCACAGTCTGGAGATTTTTTTTCATTGATGGCATCTTGTATCGGCGATTCCAAGACCCGCAGAGAAGTTGGGAGGGTGGGTCAGGAGTGGTAGACCAGCTGGTCGTACCGAGGGTATGCAGGGATAGCCTACTTAGGTTGGCTCATGATGTACCGCTGGCGGGACACTTGGGTGTCTGTAAGACGGTGGCGGCTTTGGGGAAACTGTTTTGGTGGCCTGGTTTGAGAGCACAAGTGGTGTCATGGGTGGCAATGTGCAGTGTGTGCCAAAAGGTCGGGAAACCTAACCAGAGCATCCCAAAGGCTCCGTTGCACCCAATTCCCGTCAGTGGGCCTCCCTTTAGTAAAGTAGTAGTCGACATGGTTGGCCCCCTCCCCGCCACAAGTGCCGGAAATAAATATCTCTTGACAGTCATGGACGTAGCAACTCGGTACCCAAACGCATACCCGATGAGAAATGGTTTGGCGAAGACGGTGGTCCGTAACTTGCTATTATACTTCTCTCGGTACGGATACCCGTAGGAGATACAGTCAGACCAAGGATCGAATTTCACCTCCAACTTGTTCGTTCAGACAATGAAGCAGCACGGGATAGTCACTGTAGTGTCATCTGCTTATCACCCAGAGAGTCAGGGGGTGTTAGAGAGGTGGCGTTCCACTCTAAAAAGCATGCTTCGCTGCTATTGTCTTGAGAACGGCAAGGACTGGGATCTTTGCCTGCCGTATGTGTTATTCGCTGCACGAGAGGTACCTGGGGAGAGTTTGGGGTTTAGCCCTAATGAGCTTGTGTTTGGACACCGCGTCAGAGGGCCTCTCCACATGGTAAAGGAGATATGGGAAGGCACCGCTAAACCATGTTCTATGCTTAAGTATGTCCTTGAGAGTAGAGAACGAATGTTGCGTAGTCTGGAGTTGGCTGGCTGCAATCTGGTAGGCTCTCAGGCCCTCATGAAGGACAGGTACGACCACAAGGTGAAACTCAGGGAGTTTCACGTGGGTCAGGAGGTGTTGATACTACTCCCTCTTGTAGGTCACCCCTTATCCGCAAAGTACGCTGGTCCTTATAGGGTAGCAGAGAAGCTCTCGGACTTAGATTACCTGGTGGCCACTCCAGACAGGCGTAAGAGGAATCAGTTATGTCATGTCAACCTGATGAAGGAGTATGTGAGGCGCCCACCTGAGCCTCTTACTGTCCCTGTGATGACTTTCAGCAGTCAAGGTGGAGAAGGAGAACGGGACAGTCATGCGCAGGTGGATGACAACTGGGATTATCATGTTTCTGCAGATCAGTGGGCGGGAAACACGAGACAGGCGGCTCATGAGGCTTTGCAACACCTACCTGAGCAACAGTGTGTGGCTGTCGAGCGCCTATTTTGTTTATACCCTACTATATTTGCGGAACACCCAGGCCTCACTACTCAGGAGGTGCACGACGTTGACGTCGGAGACCACCCACCCTTCAAATCAGTGCCCTATAGGGTGCCCCTATTAAACTTCCGGCCCTCCGGGCGGAGTTGGAGTATATGTTGCAACAGGGACTGATCGAGAAGGGGGCGGTAAAGTGGACATCTCCCGTAACGCTGCAACCTAAGCCGGATGGCAAGGTGCGCTTCTGTGTTGATTACCGCAGGCTAAACGGCTTGACTCCCACCAACCCATATCCTCTTCCCCGGGTCGATGACTGTGTAGAAAAGATTGGCAGGGCCAAGTTCTTGACCAAGGTGGACCTGGTAAAAGGTTACTGGCAGGTGCCTTTGTCTGAACGGGCGAAAGAGGTGTGTGGTTTTGTGGTTGATGGTGCTACATATCGTTGTAATGTCATGCCGTACGGTCTAAAGAACGCACCAGCGACCTTCCAAAGCTTGATGAACGAGTTAGTGGCTGACATTCCGAACTGTACCGTGTACCTGGACGACGTCATTATCTACGATGACGATTTCAAGAGCCACTGTGAACATGTAGAATCCCTATTTCCCTATTTAAGAAATTAAGCGAGGCAAACTTGGTGGTCAACCTGGGAAAGTGTGATTTTGTGCGGGCTACCGTGGAGTATCTGGGGTTCATGGTGGGTTTGGGCCAGGTGTGCCCCCCACAGAACAAGATATTGGCTATTAACCACTTCCCCAGGCCGTCCACCAAGAAGCAGATCATGAGGTTTTTGGGCATGATTGGTTACTACCGCCGCTTTATAAAGGGCAATTCTACTGTGCTGGCTCCTCTGACGGACCTATTGGCCAAAGATAGAAAGTTTAAGTGGGCGCCTGAGTGTGAGAAGGCTTTTTTGCTAGTAAAACACCTGTTGTGTACTCACCCAATCCTCAGTGCCCCGGACTTTAGCCGACCATTCCAGCTGGCAACTGATGCCAGTGGTGTGGGGGCTGGTGCCGTTCTGATGCAATCAGACGAAGATGGGCTGGAGCACCCAGTCAGTTTCTTCTCAAAAAAGTTCAACTCAGCGCAGAAGAACTATTCAGTAGTTGAGAAGGAACTGCTGGCGATTGTGCTAGCGCTCAGGCACTTTGAGGTGTATGTTCCAGCCTATGGACCAGTTGTGGTGATCTACACCGACCATCACCCCATCAAGTTCCTGAATCAATTCCATAACCGGAATATGAGGCTGACCAGGTGGTCATTAATGTTGCAGGAATACAACCTAGACATACGCCATATTGCCGGTTCTGAGAATGTGATTGCAGATTGCTTATCGAGGGTGGAAGACCCGGGGTAGATCATCACAAGGGTAGCCTCCTACTTTGGTTTGATTAGTATGTTTACGTCTGGTGCTTGTTGGCTCGCGTGTGTAGCCCAGCGTTTTGGGTCGTAAAGTAGGAGTTGCTGTGTTGGTATAGAAGAAAAATCTAGGCTGCCCCTGTGGTGCAGCCGCCATAAACATGTTAAAAATATAAAAATCCTATAAAAACTCTTTCTTTGATAGTTAAATAATTTTTAAGTATGTTATAGCAGAAATTCTGAGTTGTACTCCTCTCAGAAGGCTGGGCTAGTGAAGCTCGCTCTTGTGAGCGTAACTATGTAATTTAATCTATTGTGTTGGGAGGGGTTGTTTATTTTTATAATATGTTATTTTGAAGAGAACTGTGCTTTACATTTCATTGTCGCTGGGTGACTAGGAGTGGCGAGTTTTGTATGGGTTCTGCGTGTCAGATTTAGAGCTCATAGTTGGAGCCTCTTAAAAATCTTGGGTGGGGTGTGACGCTCACCGCTTCCCCCAGAACCACATGGCTTACTCGCTAGGACTCGCCAGGGCAGAGAATGTAGCTACAGTCTACCTATCATTGTGTACTTTCCTTCTCGAGAAAGCTTGTGTTGCAGACAGTTCAGAACTGTTCTTTGTTTTCGTCTGTCACAATCCTTTCTATTTTATTTAGTCAATTGAAAGTATTGTGTTAAGTAGTTGAATGATGGGAAGGCGAGCGGGAGAGAGAGAGAGAGAGAGAGAGACCAGGTGGTGTGACTTGGTGGTGAGTGTGGCGCATGGCTGGCCCCCTTACATAGGCCTCGCGGGATTCGTTGCCTCCTGCCTAACACGGCCTACTAGGCGGCTGCTTACTGGGCGACTGTCACGCGCCCTCGTGCCATTCCTGCGAACTGGGACTCCAGCCATGCGGTCCCTGGAAATATCCTGGTCAGATCCGTCCCAGACAGCATACTCTAAGCATCTCCCATGAACTGTTCCACACTCTTGTCTTAGAATCTTTCTCTCCTACTGCCTCTATCATTATTTTCCACTACTTCCTCACCTTTTATTAATATCAATCCCCCTCTGGTTCTCTGCATCCACACCTTGAATTGGTGGCCAGACTGTATTATATGCTGGATCTCACATTTCTTATGTACTAGGCTAAGGTTGAAGATAGTCATTGTCTTTTAGGGAGATTGTATTGCTCAGATTGTCTCCATCAATCACTAATGTTTCTACAGGGTTAAATAATGCTAGACTAGGGATCAGGTACCTTGCTGTTGGTGTTTTCACTGTGTGTAGGCTACTTTTGAGCTGCACGACACTACGGATTCTGTGGGTTACCTGGGTGGATCTTTTGTCTGTGTACCTTGGAGTTTAGACTGTGTAGTGCGTGAGGGCTGCTTGCCTAATCCACCCAACACTGTTCTAACTCTATTTGCTTTTACTTTTGAGGGTCGCCAGGAGGATACTCGATACTTGTGATCGAGAATCCTCAAGAGGGCACCCCTTCATATTAACGTAATCAGGCCGCACAGACCCAAGGTCCACACTAGGCTAGGAGCTGCCTTGCTCCACCAGAATTCTGTACCTTTGTGCATCCCAGCTAGACTTTATTAACCCGGGTAGACATTAGCTGGATTAGATCATATACTCTTTTATGCATACCCATTATTTCTACACAAGCATTTTGAGGTCTAGGTTGCTGTAGAGAGACACAACCAGCATAGACCGGTTTTGTTAATAGGAGTACTACTTTTTCGTGGCGAGCATTATTACTGTTGCACCGCTTATAATATTCTTGTGTCCAATAACATTATAGGTCCAGCCTTTTTGTGTATTTAGCCTACACGTGCATTGTCCTGCCTCCTGCTATTTTGTGGTTCCATTTCCGATACGTTCTTCTTAGTAGCATCCGACATTATTCAGAAAATTCCTTGTTCGGTGCTTGAGGACTTTACAACACTTTCTTTCATAAAGGAGTGACAGATATTATTGATTAAAGTAACGTTAATTAAACCTTCTTCTTGTTTGCATTAGATCACTCTTGTGATTTAATTAAGTTAACTATCTTTTCCTTGTGTACCATAACTAAGCAACCATATGTTATAGGTAATAGGCTGTTTCAGAGAACATCAGCCTATAGTAGAAGCACATAGATACTGAGAGTTAAGATACCCCGCTATCGCAGATATAACTCTGGAGGGTATATGTGTTCTTTGTTCGACGGGATTATATATCAGGGGTTGGATCTAGCGTTTCCGTTGTTGCATTTATGCCAGTCTAGTCCATTGTATAAGAGCCACTGATTTATACGAGACCCGATCGTAACAGTTTGTGTGCTTTTGCGTGGTTGGTTGTGTATTATTTAGTTTATATATATTGTGTGTGTGTGTTTGTGTGTGTGTGCGTTTGCGTGTTTGGTTGTGCATTATTTAGTTTATATATAAATTGTGTGTGTGTGTGTTTGCGTTTGCGTGTTTGGTTGTGTATTATTTAGTTTATATATATTATGTGTATGTGTGTGTGTGCGTGTGTGTTTGTGTGTGTGTGTCTGTGTGTGCGTTTGCGTGGTTGGTTGTGTATTATTTAGTTTATATATATTGTGTGTGTGTGTGTGTATTATTTTAGTCTATATACTGTATTGTATGTCTGCGAGTAGTTCTCTCTCACTCACTCACTCTCACTCTCTCTCTCTCTCTCTGCGTGCGTGTGTGTGTGTGTGTGTGTGTGTGTGTAGCCTATAGTTAACATAAACATCTACAAGTTTACTAAAATACATCCACTTGTAAACTAATGATATACTGCATCAAAGTCAGTGTATACCAGATCGTGTAATGATATAGGTATACATTCACCTATCGACTACTTAACTACAGCGTATTATTATTTTATTATAGTTTTATTCAAGTATATTGGGGTTTGTAATTGATGATTAATGTTTAGAATGGGGTGTTATTTATAAATATATATATATATACATAGGGCGGTTCCTTTGCCGTGTCAATATCGTGGGCGGCCTACAACGGTCGTATTTATCGTTCAAGGTACGTGCGTCTGTTGTGCTGTAAACGTATGGTTGTCAACCAAAGGCGGCATTATCGTGCTCTTAACGTGCTTTAAATGTATGACGAACGTGTGATAGCCGAGTGAGTAGCGTCGCCGGTCAGCGATTTATTCTACAACGGTCGTGTTGCCGGCCTGTATGGCGTGTATGTGACGTGTGTGTGTTGAGTGACTGTCGAGGGTTTGTTGTACAGCAATCGTGTGCCTGCGAGGATCGTGCAGTGATCCAGTGATTCGATTACAATCAGCGAAAAAGTGCAAGTCGACCTCTGTCGGCAGCTGTCGAGAGGTGGCCGTACTGTGTGAGACACGGCCTTAAGGGAACCCACCTCGCTTTTCTTTCTCTTTCTCTCCCTCTCTCTTTGGCTTGTATCCATTCGGCCCCATTCAGCTTACTCTTTTAATTCGTTTACCCCCATCCAGGTGTCAATATTTTCCTGGCGAGCGGTAGCGAGCCAGCATATATATGTTTTTGTTTTACAGCAAGCTAAATTTGTACATTTTTTGATAGAAAAATTTCTCCCGCGAAGCCGGATTTCTCCATACTATTCTGGCTTGCTATCGCTCGCCAAGAAAAAATCGACACCTGGGTCTTAAAACAGTTGGCTGAATGGGGCCAAATGGATACAAGTCAGAGAAAGATTGAAAAGGAGAGACAGATAAAAAAAGCCTTTGACCCCCCTTAACACACAAAAAGCGGGTGGTAGGGTATTTTACACGGTGCCGCCCATCGTTTTTGTTTTACCCTAAATAGAGTTGTTCCGTGCTCATTTTCATGCATAAACAAGACCCAGAGCGTAAAACAAGTATCTATCCCTGAAAGGGCATAAACAGAGCTTTCCAATGACACCCGAACCATCCTTGTACGACCACTGGTTCTCTTGCAACGATCGTGCAACACGAGTGCAAAAAACCTAAAATAAGGTAATTTCCGTACATAATTCCCTGTGTAGCGAGTGAGAGGAGGGGGAGGAAGGTGGAATACAGTTCAGTACACCCACGGCGGTTGTGGGGAGCGGTCATAAGGTTGCTACGCTCTTCCCACCGCTCAGCTCTCTCTCTCAGCAACATTACGTGCTGAAAATGGCACTCGACAGATGTCGTGCACCGCCACATAGTCCAAATTTATTTAACTCGACAGATGTCGTGCGCCGATGGTTAAGGGTTAAGGCCATCCCACCGGAATTAAGATGTGAAGGAATCGGTAATTAGATCAATAATATAATCGTAAATGCCGTAAATGAGAATAATGCAAATAAGACAAACAAATGAATAGACAATTTTTGAATCGGAAAATTAGTCGGTATCTTACGTGGATGTATCTTTATGATATAATGACGTAAGTAGAGTGAATGTCTGCATACAATTAGAGGTATCCATATTCATACTGTATAGTATGATCTAAACATTGTTAGTGCAGAAACTACAGAATAGCGCTGAATATATATTTGGGCTCGTTGGAAAAGAAATTAAAAATATATTTTTTACTTGTTGTTATACGTGGGAGAGGAGTTAAATGTAGAGCAAATTGACACAGTGCTGAATGTTGTATTAGGTTTATGGCTTATGTAATGCCTAGGTGGAAGAAATAAATCATAACGTAGAAAAGCCAGCAATGAGTTACAGCAGGAATTGGAGGTAATTAGAATAAGAATCAGTGCCCCATTTATTACTCCTTCCATTCGTCTATACCTTAGGCTACCATAGCGCAGTTGGAATATATGTACATGCTCAGATTAATATGCAGGATTCGAAACTGCATAATAAATCGTAGGCTTGTGCATATTTCTTTAACTGTCTTGATAGCGTAATGCGTAAGTGCGCGGAATTTCGATGTGAGTAGCCTAGGTTCGAGTCCTTGGAGTGCCACATGTATTTGTTGATTTAATTAATTGAGTTTAGATTTTTTTTTTTTTTTCATCTATATATAATACCAAAGACTAAATGAGATCATTTTATTTTTCTATGTGAGTGAGCGAGACAAAAGGCAGAACTGCTTGTGGCGAGTGCCTCCCCCAGGGTTGAAAGAGTGACAAGCCAAAATCAAGGGACACACAGAGTTTGAAGCAATTTTAGTCATAGGAAGAGGGAAAGACTGATTCTGGGAGAGAGTTCCAGAGCTCAGCTGTTGAATAGAAGAACATTTGAAAATAACGTTTCACTCTTGGTTTGGAGAGTTGCACAGAGTAGGGGTTGGATTGTGGTTCAAGACGGGTGCTACATGCTCTACGAAGAGGGGTTGGTATACACTGAGAGAGCTCTGAGGAATACTGATTATTGTAATAGCGGTAGAATAGAGAGAGAGATGCAATATTGCGGCGAAAAGAAAGATAATGCAGAGAACTGGTGAGTGGACGTGAGTTAATGAGACGGAAGGCTTTCTTTTCTACTTTGTCTAGAAGTGCTGTGTGA